>CM065731.1:70739589-70744589 GCA_033310375.1 Conus canariensis | reverse complement strand
CCCACCCCTTCTTCTGTGTTCACTCTTGTACATTAAACAGTAAACAAGGTGGGTATTTTTTGCTCCCATAAGAAAACCTAACACAGAGTAACTTGTATTCAAGACCGGCACAGCCTTTTAAACTTGTATAAAGTCAGACAAATACATAGACGAACAATCTAATAGTGGGGGAAAAAACAAGCGCAGGCCAACAACTGAACTATCTTCATAGTAATGACTTGGCAAAGATTTGGACTTAAGGAGGGGGGGGGGGGGGGGGGGGGGGGGCGGAATTTGAAGATGGAGAAACCTACTGTGCAGTAAACTCAGGCAGGCAGAATGCTTACCCTCCTATGCCTTGTTCGTTCTAACGCCAACTAGACGAGGGATGGAGAAAGTCATCCTACTTCACTTATTCGTGTTACTGATGCTTCCTGAAACCTGTTCCTCCACCATTCCGGCTCACACTCTCCTCCCCATAGCTCCCGTGTTTGGTTCTTTTGACTCCTGTCCCAATCTTATACATTCAATTGAAACTTTATCCCTGGTATGTGACTCCTGTCCCAATCCTATACATTCCATTGAAACTTTATCTCTGGTATTTGACTCCTGTCCCAATCTTATACATTCCATTGAAACTTTATCTGTGGTATTTGACTCCTGTCCCAATCTTATACATTCAATTGAAACTTTATCTGTGGTATGTGACTCCTGTCCCAATCTTATACATTCAATTGAAACTTTATCTCTGATATTTGACTCCTGTCTCAATCTTATACATTCAATTGAAACTTTATCTGTCGTACATTCATACTGGTAGGATCCTAACCCCCCCCCCCCCACCCCCCTTCCGCCCTTTACCTTTCACGCTTGGTTATAAGTAAACTTTGATGAAAAATTGAGCATCGCTTATCAATAGTCATTATCAATTGATATTCATTGCAAATGTGCCTTCATTTGTGTTGTAAAACTCGCGCACGCACTCCCAATTCCCCCTCCCCCTTCCTACTCTCTACAAAACTCACGCACACACGCACACACACACATACACACACACTCACACACACACACACACACACACACACACACACACACACTCTCTCTCTCTCTCTCTCTCTCTCTCTCTCTCTCGCTCTCGATTGCTGCTGGTGATAACTGAAAGAGAAACCCTCGACACAATGGTGCTCGCTGTGTTGGCCTGCACAGTTTTCTGGAACCAGCCTTTCCAGTGCCAGATACAGTGAGGAACTCTGCTAGACTGCATCGCACCATACACAGGACCTGGGGCGGCTGTTAATTGTGACAGCGTCGCTGTCACAATGTTTGAATCATTCAGACCAAGAAATGCCATAGAAATTGAGACAATGTTACTGTCCGTGTTACGGCTAATGGACTATACATCATCGTTTCACAGTTGGACGTTTTCTGCCGTTTTGTAACGTCAGTTTTTGAAAAGTATAATCAGAACTTCGAGAGTTTTAATGGTATTGACGTTGGTATGTTCGTTGTTTTTTTTTTTTTTTTTTTTTTTTTTACACACAGTTTAATACCAACAGAAATTCAGGATGCCAAATGTCACTGAGACACTGTCGGACTAACAAGCAAAAATGCTCTTTTCCTCACAAAGTTGCTAACCATTGGAGTGAACTTGATGCTCAAGTTAAATTTACACAAAACTCCAAAATTTGAAGAACTTTTCTTACAGTTTGAACGTTAATTGGTTGAATATAATTATCTTAATGTTTGTGACCGGCCCAATTCAAGTCATTTTTATCAATGAGGTGATGGTAACAATCCTAGGCTAATGAAGCCAGTCCGCACTACTACTGCTAATACTACTGCTACTACTACTACTACTTCCACCACCACCACCACCATTACTCCTGCTGTTATTGCAAAAGGCATTATATTGCGTCTTTTGTTTGATCGTGATCTTGAAATGTTAGAAAAAAGAAAAAAAAAACTCTCCTATTTCAAAGCTAAATCCGGATTGATCACTATATTAAACTGATGCGGAACCCAAACTTGAAGTCAGTGACTAACAAAGATGACTATATCTTCTTGAAGTCAGTGACTAACGAAGATGACTATATCTTTTTGAAGTCTGTGACTAACAAAGATGACTATATCTTCTTGAAGTCTGTGACAAAGATGACTATACCTTCTTGAAGTCAGTGACTAACAAAGATGACTATATCTTCTTGAAGTCTGTGACTAACAAAGATGACTATATCTTCTTGAAGTCAGTGACTAACAAAGATGACTATATCTTCTTGAAGTCAGTGACGAACAAAGATGACTATATCTTCTTGAAGTCAGTGACAAACAAAGATGACTATATCTTCTTGAAGTCTGTGACTAACAAAGATGACTATATCTTCTTGAAGTCTGTGACTAACAAAAATCGTCTTGAAGTCTGTGACTAACAAAGATGACTATATCTTCTTGAAGTCAGAGACTAACAAAGATGACTATATCTTCTTGAAGTCAGAGACTAACAAAGATACTATGTCTTATCGCAGTGCAGTGAATTCAGCAGCTCTGTGGAGTTTCGCCAAGTAATTCCTTCCTTCCGAATGGTTGGCGAGTCGTTACGAGTTTTCTGACTTCCGGTTCCAGTCAGCTGTCTGGACACTGTTTCATCTTTTCTCCCCGTCCTCCCCTACCTCCCCTTCCCGTGTAAATGCAGGTGAGGAAGATGAGATGGAAGCGAGTGTGTGAGGTG
The DNA here is from genome assembly GCA_033310375.1 of Conus canariensis. NCBI lineage: Eukaryota > Metazoa > Mollusca > Gastropoda > Neogastropoda > Conidae > Conus > Conus canariensis. The sequence continues at coordinate 70,741,885 of CM065731.1, read as the reverse complement.
GGGAGAACAGAAAGGAAGGGGGGGGGGGGGGGGGGCACAAAGGCGCTTCACGTGTGAGTGGGACATAAGTGCGTGAAAAGCAGTAGGCCTACATACAGTAAGTACACAACAACAGCTGAAGAAATGGAAACAAATCAGCCCCCCCCCCCCCCCCCCCCCCCCGGCCTCATGACCCGCGCGTGAGTAGCCTTTTGGACGATTGTCACACGGAACACTGAGCTCAACGAACAGAAACAAAACCAAATGGTCAGTTTTGCGTCCTTTGTCATCGTAGAGGGAAGGGTGCATGCAAGCGACCAGTTTATCTGTCACTGCGTGGAACGTGGGGTTTGCCATTGAACACAAAACATTAAAAAGTATTTTGTTTGTAAAAGATCCTTTGGAGTAAAAACAACAACATAGAAATGAAATGAATAAATAGATAGATAAATAAACGGATACAGAATATTAAATAGTAACTTGTTTGTAAAAGATCCTTTGGAGTAAAACACAACAACAACATGGAAATGAAATGAATGGATAAATAAATAAATGGATAAATAAATGGATACAGAACATTAAAAAGTATCTTGTTTGTAAAAGATTCTTTGTAGTTAAAAAAAAAAAAATGGGGGGGGGGGGGGGAGAGAGTGGGAGGGGGGGAAAACACAGAGACTGGTCGGCCAAGAAAGGGCCGGGCACCGCTAAGCGAGGGAGGGGGAAAGAGGGGGGTGGGTGGGGGGGGGGAGGGAGGAGGAGGAAAAACAGCAGAGACTGGTCGGCCAAAGAAAGGGCCCGGGCACCCGCTAAGCGAGGGAGGGAGAAAAGGAGGGGGGGGGGGTGGGGGGGGGGGGGGGGGAGAGGGTAACAGGTGATAAGTACCGTCCTTTGTTGAAGTACAAGAAGGCAGTCAGATGGCTGTGCATTTCTGTTCCTCCGAGACGTGTGCGTGCGTGCGTGCGTGTGCTCACACTTGCGCGTGGAGTGTGTGTGTATGCAATTTGAATATATATATGTGTGTGTGTGTGTGTGTGTGTGTGTGTGTGTGTGTGTGTGTGTGTGTGTGTGTGTGTGTGTGTGTGTGTGTGTGTATTCAATTATAAACAAAGCTTGCTCTTATGTCTTAGATTGAAGAAATAGGGGGAGATAAGCATTCATATCTGCAGTGGTAGATCATTCTGCCTAACTAACAGTATGTGCCCACTCAAGCACATACTGTTAGTTAGGCAGAATGATCTACCACTGCAGATATGAATGCTTATCTCCCCCTATTTCTTCAATCTAAGACATAAGAGCAAGCTTTGTTTATAATTGAATATTTCTTGCAGTCATTGCAACACCAAGCTGCTCTGTAAGTTGCTGGAATGGTGCTCGGTACTTATCCTTGGAATTTATTAGTATTTATATTATATATATATATATATAATGTGTGTGTGTGTGTGTGTGTGTGTGTGTGTGTGTGTGTGTGTGTGTGTGTGTGTGTGTGTGTGGCTACCACAGCTGGAAAAAAACGAAACGATAACAAATGATTTTAACCAAATTAGTTATAACTGACAAACAAACGGATCATAATTATGCAGTATGGTGAAGACGTGTGACGCTGTGAGCCTAAACACGCTCAACAATGGAGACTTCAGTTGGAACTGGAGGTAGGGATGATATAGCACATACACAATGGACACTTCAGTTGGAACTGGAGGTAGGGATGATATAGCACTATACACAATGCAGACTTCAGTTGAACTGAGTAGGGATGAATACACTATACACAATGCAGACTTCAGTTGAACTGGAGGTAGGGATGATATAGCACTATACACAATGCAGACTTCAGTTGGAATGGAGGAGGGATGTATAGCACTATACACAATGGAACTTCAGTGGACTGGAGGTAGGATGATATAGCACATACACAATGGACACTTCAGTTGGAAAACTGGAGGTAACGAGTAGGATGATATAGCACATAACATCAATCGACACTATGCAGATTCGTTGGAACTGGAGGTAGGGAATGTAATATAGCACTATACACAATGCAGACTTCAGTTGAACTGAGGTAGGATGATATAGCACTATACACATGAGACTTCAGTTGGAACTGGTAGGTGATGATAATAGCACTATACACAACTGCGATTCGGACTTCAGTTGTGGAACTTGGAGGATATGGAGAGTAGATGATAGCACTATAACACCAATGGAGACTTCAGTTGTGGAACTGGAGGTAGGGATGATATAGCACTATACACAATGGAGACTTCAGTTGGAACTGGAGGTAGGGATGATATAGCACTATACACACATGGAACTTCAG
>CM065731.1:70724589-70734589 GCA_033310375.1 Conus canariensis | reverse complement strand
ATTATCATATATTTAATTTTCGTCACCATTTATCTCATCATCTCATGATGGATGATGATGATGATGATGATGATGATGATGATGATGATGATGATATCATCTCATCATCATCATCATCATTATCATCATCATCATCATCATCATTTTACATTTTCATATATCATCATCATCATCATCATCGTCATAATTATCACCACCACCACCACCACCACCAACCACCACCACACCACCAGCAAGCAACATGAGCAAACAAATGGGACATCATAGATGTACCTTGCATCATGAATTCATGGAAGTTATAAAAACAAATCTCAAACAAAAAGAAAAAGTCGTTTCCTTGTAATGTCATATTCCAAGTTTTCCGCGTGCTGCATCACTTGCTCGGCAGTGTCTTTGAGCATTTTCCCTTTGTCCTCGCTGTTTTTCCCCAAGTCACACCGTCATTCATTTCCAGGTTTATCATCGTTCTTCTCTCTTTTGTTCTAATCTCCCTGTCTCTCTCTCCGATCTCTTCCCTTCAATTCTCACCCCGTTTTGGCGCCCTTGTTCTACCATACTTTCTGAGGCTTTTATTTATTGTTTGTTTGTTTCCCTTCTTCACCGTTATTCCAGAGAAAGTAACATTGACGGCGAACAATAACTCAAACTTTAAAATGTCCCATCGGGAAGAACATAGAGATGAGATCCGTAAGTAGCCAGATACGGTACGAGTTGCTCCGTAGTTCGTAAGTACGACCAGAATACGGTTAACGGAGTTAAGGCGGTTACTATGTTGATACGACTGGGTAGTTCCCGTAAGTACGACCAGAATACGGTTAACGGAGTTAAGGCGTACTATGTTACGATGGTGTTCGTAAGTACGACAGAGTAACGGGTAAGGCGGTACATTGCGATGGTATTCCCGTAAGTACGACCAGAATACGGTTAACGGAGTTAAGGCAGTTAACATCTTGATACGATTGGGTGAAGCCCATCTTTCCATAGCAGAGAAAACCATTTTACCCCGGCATCACACTTGACGGTTATCTCTGACCAACAGAAGCCAGTGAGCGACCTTAACTCGATTTTTTTTTATGCGGACCAACCGAAAAGAGCTCAGCCACTTGCTAGAAATTCCCAGATAATTTTTGATTATCCCAGGCGCATGAAGGCGAGTTAAAACAAAATACCCCCCCCCCCCCTCCACTCCACCCCCACTTTTTATTTGTCCTTCCGAAAAAATAAAGGTAAGGACCAAAGCTCATTAAACACATCAACGATGGCATGATCTGAGACGGAGACATAAAAAGAAAGGAGATAGATCTGTCGTTTCAGCACTATCCGCCAAGCACAGGCTGCACACACAAAAAATAATGCGCCAAGGCCTTGCTTAAGGAGTCGAATATTTATAGACTACTACAATTAGATTGTTTAGAGAATTTTTATTGTGTCTGAAAGTTGATTCTCCTCATTTTCTTTTATACGGCCTTCAAGGTACAAACCCGGTGGTTCCAAGCAGACAGATTAAAATCAAAGGATGGGACTATTTGGCCCTTTGACCTGGCGCAAAGATAGGGTCAAGGGTGAGTGCAAAGGCCTGACATTTGCCGTCAATGAAGGGGAAGGTCATGTATTTGAAGATTGTGGTTTCATTGGTGAAAATCCCCCAAGGGAAATAACTGGTGGGGAATTGTACTTTCGATCAATTATCAGTTTAGCATTAAATGCTGGCTCAGTTAAATGGAAGGCCTCAAAACACTTACATGGATTATGTAGTGTGTTAGAGCAAAATCGTAATTGTTGCGTGTGGCCACAATACGTGCGTGCTGAATATGCCAGCCTTTTTCCCCCCCAACACGCCTCGTCTCAGTGAGAGAGCACTTTCCTGGGGTTTTACGCAGAGAAGAAACCGGGGGTGGTGAAAGTGTGAAAGTGAGAAGAGGAGGGAGGGAGAGCGATCCGTCAGCACTGAACTGACTGCGCAATAAGTCGTCCTCTGACGAAGTCAAAAACTGGTTGTACAACGAACAAAGTGCAAACAGCGTTCACACTGGCCCGCCACGTTTAGTTGTCCGTGTTGATCTTGACTGTTTTGTACTTTTGAGAGGATAACAAAATAAGTAAGCCCCTATGTTTAAAAAAAAAGAAGTTAGTAGACCGACAGTTTCTGAGCTTGCAAAAAAAAAAAAAAAAAAAAAAAAAAAAAAATCAGTCCAATGATTTACGTCCCTTGCAAGCATCTCTTAATCCATAGTATGTATCGTACCCGTCTTCACGCCGGTATTTCCCCAAAATGTCCCATCTTACCTCACAGGCCCTTCATGCCCCTTATTCCCCCCCCCCCCCTCTCTCTCTCTCTCTCTCTCTCTCTCTCTCTCTCTCTCTCTCTCTCTCAAAATTAAATGAATAAATGAATAATCAAATAAATGAAAATGAATTATTGATATATGCGATCCTGTCATCCAATAAAATGTACGCACCGACTCGGTACTTCGCTTGTACGGGAACGTGTACCCCTCCCCAGCCCTCCACCCCCCCCCCCCCCCCCCCCTTCCCCTTCCCACCGACTTCATTCTTTCCCTCCCATCCCCACCCCCATCACCCACCTCCCACTTCCCAACTTGCATATTCAGCCGGGAAATGGCAAACAAACACTCTAACGTTAGAGTCCTGTCTTACGTACCCCCGGTAGAAGGGTTGCGTTGCAAGTCCTGCTCTCCCAGCGCACAAGACGGGCCAGCAACCTCGCGTGGCCCAGCGGCGGGTATGTTGCCATGTTGTTGTTCCTCCTCCTCCTCCTCCTGCTCCTACGCTTCCTATACTCCTTATCCTCCTCCCGCTCCTCCACCAACGCCTCTTCCTCCTTCTGCTCCAGCTCCTCTTCCTGCTCCTCCTCTTCGTACAATTCCCAGTCTTCCAGGTGCCTCTTCTCCTCCCACTATTTTCGATCCTTCCTCTTTCTCCCGCCTGTCCTCATTCTCTTCCTCCCACTACTGTTAGCCCCCCTCCCTCCCCCCTCTCTTTCTACTACTTCCGCTCCTCCTTCTCTTCTTCCTCCGACTACTCTTGGTCCTTTTGTTGTGACTAGTCACCCCAGTCCCCCTCTTCCTGCTACTTCTCCAGGTCTCCCTCCTCCCCTCCCTACTACCCCTGGTCTTCCTTATCCTCCCACTATGAACGGTCCCCCTCCTCCTCCTCCACCGAATGGTCCTCCTCCTCCCCCGAATGGTCCTCCCCTCCTCCTCCTCCTCCACCGAATGGTCCTCCTCCTCCTCCTCCGAATGGTCCTCCCCCCTCCTCCTCCTCCTCCTCCACCGAATGGTCCTCCTCCTCCTCCACCGAATGGTCCTCCCCTCCTCCACCTCCTCCACCACCACCAAATGGTCCTCCTCCTCCTCCTCCTGGTCCTCCTCCTCCTCCTCCTCCCACATTGCCTGGTCCTCCTCCTCCTCCTCCCACATTGCCTGGTCCTCCTCCTCCCACAAATCCTGGTCCTCCTCCTCCTCCCACAAATCCTGGTCCTCCTCCCCCTCCTCCCACATTGCCTGGTCCTCCTCCTCCTCCTCCTGGTCCTCCTCCTCCTCCTCCAACATTGCCTGGTCCTCCTCCTCCTCCCACATTGCCTGGTCCTCCACCTCCTCCTCCTCCTCCCACATTGCCTGGTCCTCCTCCTCCTCCTCCTCCTCCCACATTGCCTGGTCCTCCTCCTCCTCCTCCCACATTGCCTGGTCCTCCTCTCCTCCTCCTCCCACATTGCCTGGTCCTCCTCCTCCTCCTCCTCCCACATTGCCTGGTCCCTCCCCTCCTCCCACAAATCCTGGTCCTCCTCCTCCTCCACATTGCCTGGTCCTCCTCCTCCTCCCACAAATCCTGGTCCTCCTCCCACATTGCCTGGTCCTCCTCCTCTCCCCACAATCCTGGTCCTCCTCCTCCTCCTCCCACATTGCCTGGTCCTCCTCCTCCTCCCACAAATCCTGGTCCTCCTCCTCCTCCCACAAATCCTGGTCCTCCTCCTCCCACATTGCCTGGTCCTCCTCCTCCTCTCCTCCTCCTCCCACATTGCCTGGTCCTCCTCCTCCTCCCACAATCCTGGTCCTCCTCCTCCTCCACAAATCCTGGTCCTCCTCCACCTCCTCCCACATTGCCTGGTCCTACTCCTCCTCCCACATTGCCTGGTCCTCCTCCTCCTCCCACAAATCCTGGTCCTCCTCCTCCTCCCACATTGCCTGGTCCTCCTCCTCCTCCCACAAATCCTGGTCCTCCTCCTCCTCCTCCCACATTACCTGGTCCTCCTCCACCTCCTCCCACATTGCCTGGTCCTCCTCCTCCTCCTCCTCCCACATTGCTGGTCCTCCTCCTCCTCCCACAAATCCTGGTCCTCCTCCTCCTCCCACATTGCCTGGTCCTCCTCCTCCGACAAATCCTGGTCCTCCTCCCCCTCCTCCCACATTGCCTGGTCCTCCTCCTCCTCCTCCACAAATCCTGGTCCCTCCTCCTCCTCCTCCACATTGCCTGGTCCTCCTCTCCTCCTCCCACAAATCCTGGTCCTCCTCCTCCTCCCACAAATCCTGGTCCTCCTCCTCCTCCCCAAATTGCCTGGTCCTCCTCCTCTCTCCCACAAATCCTGGTCCTCCTCCTCCTCCTCCCACATTGCCTGGTCCTCCTCCTCCTCCCACAAATCCTGGTCCTCCTCCTCCTCCTCCCACATTGCCTGGTCCTCTCTCCTCCTCCTCCTACATTGCCTGGTCCTCCTCTCCTCCTCTCCCACAAATCCTGGTCCTCCTCCTCCTCCTCCCACAAATCCTGGTCCTCCTCCTCCTCCCACAAATCCTGGTCCTCCTCCTCCCACATTGGCTGGTCCTCCTGCTCCTCCCACAAATCCTGGTCCTCCTCCTCCTCCTCCCACAAATCCTGGTCCTCCTCCTCCTCCTCCCACAAATCCTGGTCCTCCTCCTCCTCCCACAAATCCTGGTCCTCCTCCTCCCACATTGGCTGGTCCTCCTGCTCCTCCCACAAATCCTGGTCCTCCTCCTCCTCTCCCACATTGCCTGGTCCTCCTCCTCTCCCACATTGCCTGGTCCTCCTCCTCCCACATTGCCTGGTCCTCCTCCTCCTCCCACAATCCTGGTCCTCCTCCTCCTCCCACAATTGCCTGGTCCTCCTCTCCTCCCACATTGCCTGGTCCTCCTCCTCCTCCCACATTGCCTGGTCCTCCTCCTCCCACATTGCCTGGTCCTCCTCCTCCCTCCTCCCACATTGCCTGGTCCTCCTCCTCCTCCTCCCACATTGCCTGGTCCTCCTCCTCCTCCTCCCACAAATCCTGGTCCTCCTCCTCCTCCCACATTGCCTGGTCCTCCTCCTCCTCCCACATTGCCTGGTCCTCCTCCTCCTCCCACATTGCCTGGTCCTCCTCCTCCCACATTGCCTGGTCCTCCTCCGCCTCCTCCCACTACTGGTCCTCCTCCTCCTCCTCCTTCTCCCACATTGCCTGGTCCTACTACTCCTCCTCCCACATTGCCTGGTCCTCCTCCTCCTCCCACAAATCCTGGTCCTCCTCCTCCTCCTCCTCCTCCTCCCACATTGCCTGGTCCTACTACTCCTCCTCCCACATTGCCTGGTCCTCCTCCGCCTCCCACAAATCCTGGTCCTCCTCCTCCTCCTCCTCCTCCCACTATTGTTCCTCCTCCTCCTCCTCCCACTATTGTTCCTCCTCCTCCCACTACTGGTCCTCCTCCTCCCCCCACTGGTCGTCCTCCACTTCCTCCTCCCGTTACTGATCCTCCTCCTCCTCCTCCTCCTCCCACTATTGTTCCTCCTCCTCCCACTACTGGTCCTCCTCCTCCTCCTCCCACTATTGTTCCTCCTCCTCCCACTACTGGTCCTCCTCCTCCTCCTCCTCCCACTATTGTTCCTCCTCCTCCCACTACTGGTCCTCCTCCTCCCCCCACTGGTCGTCCTCCACTTCCTCCTCCCGTTACTGATCCTCCTCCTCCTCCGACTACTCCTGGTCCTCCTCCTCCTCCCACCATGCCCGGTGCCCCCAAAACACTTTGAAGAGACGCAAGCAACATAGAATACAGCCAGCTGAGGTAGTCGTCGAGGTCCTTTGGGGAAATCAAAGGAGGGGGCAGGAGAAGCGGGTGGAGTGGGGAGAAAGAAAGAAGAAAGAAAGACAAAGACATTTGAAAAAGGAAAAAAGAAACAAAAATAGAAAAGCCGGAAGAAGCAAAAAAAAAAAAAAGAAAAAAAAAAGAAGTAAAAATTAAAAAAAAAAATCAATCAATCAATTTTGAATTATTAAGGAACCACAGAACCAGCGTGTGGATAAAGAAATGGATAAATGAAAGAATGTATGAGTATCAACCATTATGTGTGAGTCCAGAACTGAACTGTCAAATGCAGTAGCAGTCTTATAGACACAAATATCATCCTACCTCTATCATCCTGTGCGCAGACCTAAAACCATTGAGCAGCGCCGAAAACAAGCTGGCCCTGCTCAACGATTTAATTTTTTATTTTAATGCCCCTGCATGCTTGTATGTCCGTCAGTTAATACGAAAAATTAACGATCTCTGTCAAATTGTATGTGAATGGTTGTTTGAGGCAACCACTCATGTTTACAAAGCGACTGACTTGAGAGGTCTGACCTGAAAAGGAATGGAGAACTGAACATCGATTCTGGTTGATCCAGGGATATTTAATGGTAATCTTCGAAGATAACCACACCCTGGAGATGAAATATAACAGACAGATCTTGAACACCTTTCACACATTACTGGGAAAGTTTGCAACACGACCAGATCAGGCGATGGATCGCAGTTATGACCATTGTCTAGAAGAGGGGGGATAGAAGGAAATGGCATGGGCATGTTTCAAGAACAGCCGGTCTGGCAAAAAACCATCGTCCAGAATCCAGCATGGAGAAGAAACTGAAGAAGTAGGCGGCTGGGGTGGGGGGGTTGGGGGGGGGGGAGGCGGATGAAGGGGGGGGGGAGGGAGGGGGGGGGGGACTGCGAGGCAGACAGAAGAAGGGTAGAAGGGTAACATGTAGAGCTGATAGCCTGTCTTTCTCCAGCCCTTACAAGGGCCATGAGAGGTACATCGGATAGCTAGATGCTGTCTGATAACCGACAGTCCTGCCTTAATACCCCCAGCAAGGGATTATGCGAAAATGAAACGAGATATAATGATCTGCCGGGTCATCAATAACGAAATGAAACGAAAATGAAATCACGTATGACAGGTCAGTTGTTCTGTCTTCAAAGTAATGACCTTTACTGGACTGCGAAGTGATCGCTCTTTTAAGATCACCATGCGCAATTAAAAACAAAAGGTGAGTATATTTGCATGCCGTTTTTGCGATTCTCATTATTGTTACTATTGTATGACATTGTTATTATCGTTGATGATGATAATGATATCATACGTCGAATTAAAAGGGCTGCAGATACTCCATCAGTGATCTTCATTAAGCTGCTTTAAGATACAGCACAGCAGACAGAAAAAGTAAAAGGGCTGCAGATACTCCATCAGTGATCTTCATTAAGCTGCTTTAAGATACAACATAGCAGACCGAAAAAGTAAAAGGGCTGCAGATACTCCATCAGTGATCTTCATTAAGCTGCTTTAAGATACAGCACAGCAGACCGAAAAAGTAAAAGGGCTGCAGATACTCCATCAGTGATCTTCGTTAAGCTGCTTTAAGATACAGCACAGCAGACAGAAAAAGTAAAAGGGCTGCAGATACTCCATCGTGATCTTCATTAAGCTGCTTTAAGATACAACATAGCAGACAGAAAACGTAAGCTCCGTGGAAAGGCAGAGAAAAAGAGTGAAAGACGAACACTACACAGGTATGATGCGGTAAATGAGCACACAATGATAGACATAACGTTGAACAATTTAGCAGGCTAACAATTCCTTTGTCATTACATCAATGACCTGACAAAGATTTAAAAAAACAAAGGAGGGGTGGGGTAGGGGGACAGGAAGAAAAAGAAGATGACAACGAAAAATCAGGAAAATATATTACAAATATTAAACCCTTCACGAGCAGAATATGGGAACCATCCTAGTCCTTCCTGAAAACACAACCATTCATTGTGCCTGTTCCGAGGCCTTTCGTCTGCTGGATCAGTCTCATCAGGGAGGCACGGCCGATTGTGTCTGTGCTCTCTTGGTATCAAGGAGATATACCACAATCTATAGTTCTGTGGTATTCTCACCATCAAGGGGTCAAAAAGATTTCAACAGCACCCCAAAGCAGCCAGCGAAGGGTAGGAAAGTAAAACAAAAAGAAAGTGCGGTAAGGAAAAAAGTTACTGAAAAACTAAAATCATTATGTAAACAGTACACAATGTAGAGGAGAATCTTTGAGCCTATGCTTGAGGATTCATTGTAGAAACCAAAGGAGGACAAAAGATGTCCAACAGTCAGAGTGGTCAGCTCTGCTGTTTAATAACCCAAGCATTGTCAGTAGCTAAGAATTGTGCAAAACAGCCTTTACTAGGATCTCCTAAGAGATGCAATCTCCCACTGATTGACCGAACAATGTTATGTTGAACAATTTAGAAGTGGGGGAAAACAAGTGCAGGCTAACAATTCTTCCGTCATTACATAACGACTTGGTACAGATTTTGAAAAAAAAGTAAACGACAACAACATTATAATATATATATATATTTTATATATATATATATATATATATATTATATATATAATATATATATATATATGTATATATGTATGCACATGCACGCGCGCACGCGTGCACGCGCGCGCACACACAGACACACACGCACACACAGACACATATATAGCTTCCCCCCTCCCCTTTCCCCATACCCGCTACATATTTCCCATACACCCCTTTAACATACATATACACATACATAACAGAAAAGAGACAAGAGAGAAAAGACAGAGGATACAAATGAAGAAGAGAGAGAGAGAGAGAGAGAGAGAGAGAGAGAGAGAGAGAGAGAGAGAGAGAGAGCTGTCTTTATAATTCTTCATGTCATTGTTTTTATTATCATTATTACTCATGCAATCATTCTTTCGTTGAAAATAAGGACACACAACGATAAGACATAAGAATTGTCATCATCATTATTATTGTTATTATTATCATTATCATTATTTTTTAACCATGAATTTTATTATTATATTATTAAAATATCATTTGTTGTTGTTGTCCTTATTTTTGTTATAATTGTTGTTGTTGTTGTGATTATGATGTATTTCATCATTACTATTATTATTATTATGCTGCTGCTGCTGCTAATGATGATGATGATGATCTCCATTAAAACAAGAACATATAATAAAAACCCATCAGAAAGATTGACATAATGACTGTAGCAAAGTGTTGCGTGTGATTAAACATTCCTGACACGGGAGACTATAACAATAAACATAAGCAGTAAATAAATCACATGCTCCACCACCTCACGACCATGTCTTGAGCTTAACTGCACTGCCCCTGTCAGAGAGTAGACTTCACCTTATGGTACTTCTCCCACTTAGCTTGAGGTGCCGCGTCCATTCTTGAGGCCATAACGGTAAGTACAACATCTCTCTCTCTGTCTCTGTCTGTCTCACTCTGTCTCTATCTGTCTCTCTGTCTCTCTCTGTTTCTCTGTCTGTCTGTCTGTCTGTCTGTCTGTCTGTATCTCTCTCTCTCTCTCTCTCTCTCTCTCTCTCTCTCTCTCCAAACTGGCGAGTTTATGTACTTAGTACAAACTCTCTCTCTCTCTCTCTCTCTCTCTCCTCTCTCTCTCTCTCCTCTCTCTCTCTCTCTCTCTCTCTCTCTCTTCTCACTCTCTTCACTCAACAACAGCAAAAACAGTTGCGACTACACAGATGACCACCACCCCCTTCCCTGTTAGCATTTTCTGTACCTCTTTTCTTCTTCCCTTCTATTTCCCTAAAAATCACACACACACACACACACACACACACACACACACACACACACACACACACACACACACCACACACACACACACACACACACACACAC
>CM065731.1:70709589-70717089 GCA_033310375.1 Conus canariensis | reverse complement strand
ATAAATGGAGTATGTAATGGCGATCTCGAAGGTCGTTTCACATACATTTCGGATGTGGGGAGTAGTGTGAATGATTATTTTCTAGTGTCTACAGATTTTTTTGAACTAATGTGTAAACAGATTACTCTAAATGTGATGGAAAGATTTGATTCTGATCATTTACCCCTCGTATTGTGCATTGAAATGCCAAATGAACAGTCACATACCAGTTTTGCCCCTAATGTAAATGTTAACCAGTTTATTGTTAAATATTGCTGGAATCAAGATTACAGTCAACAGTTTTCTTTATGTATGAATTCATCAAATCTTCTGGAAAAGTTAAACGCCGCTGAAAATCTTATTTCTGTGGATGTTAATGAAGCTCTGAACTTGTTTAATAAAACTATCAAAGACCAAGCTGAAACAATGAGGAAAGTTGTGCCTATAAATAAGAAATTTATACAGAATTGGTTTGATCGAGAATGTAGGGTAGAAAAACGTAAACTACGAAGATTATTTAGAATTTTTCTGAAAACAATGGATAAAGAGGATAGAATATTGTTCTGTATAGCGAGAAGGGAATATAAACATTTAAATGAAAGGAAACAGAAAGAACATAATGATCTCCTATTAAACGATCTTCTGTCTTCGGGTAATAATCAGCAATTATTCCGGAAAACTATTCACAAGATTTCCACAAAGAAACTACAACCTGCAAATAATATTCCGATGCAAGAGTGGTTCTTACATTTTAAAAATCTTTTGGATAAGGACGATGATGAGTCCACTGAGACTGACAATGTAATAAATAATGAAGAAACTACTTATGACAGACCAATATCCAGAGGGGAAATATTAACAGCTATTAAGAAATTAAAGAATGGTAAAACTGCTGGACCTGATGGCCTCATTGGGGAGTTTTTTAAGCATTCTGGTGCTACTGTTCTAAGATTTTTAGTTAAATTGTTTAATTATCTTTTTGACACCAGGATTTATCCAGAAGATTGGAAAGAATCTATAATTTTACCTCTGTTTAAGAAGGGGGAGATAAACGATGTAAACAATTATAGAGGTATTTCGTTGTGCAATGTATGTAGTAAACTCTATAGTTCTGTTATTAATAATAGACTACATGAATGGATATCTCAGAACAATATAACAGGAGAACATCAAGCAGGATTCAAAAAAGGTTATTCTACTATTGATCACATGTTTAGTCTATTAGCTGCAATTCAAAAACAATTTGTAAACAACAAGAAGCTGTATGTGGCTTTTGTGGATTTTGAGAAAGTTTTCGATTCAGTTTCACGGAAACTGCTGTGGCCTATTTTGTTAAAACATGGAATTGAAGGTAAATTGTATCATTGTGTGAAAGGTATGTATAAGGAGGTGAAAGCAAGAATTAGAGCGGGAGCCAAATTATCAGATTTTGTCAAGTGTACGAGAGGGGTCAAGCAAGGGGATGTTTGTAGTCCTGTTTTATTTTCTCTGTTCATAAATGAATTGGCTCTGGAGATTATTCAAAATGGACGGCATGGTGTGACTTTTGATACCTTGGAACTGTTCGTCTTACTTTTTGCTGATGACATTATTTTATTGTCTACAACTGTAGTTGGTCTGCAAAGACAATTGAACAGTTTGCATTTAGCTGCTACTAAATTAGAATTAAAAGTTAATATGAATAAGACCAACATTATTGTGTTTCGCAAAGGTGGATATTTAGCACGTAATGAGAAATGGATTTATGGAGGTGAATACATGGTTGTAGTCAATGCATATAAATATCTTGGGTTCTATTTTACTACCAAATTAAGTTTCACCTTTGGATGTCAAGATCTAGCAAATAGAACAAAGAGAGCAGTTACAGTTATACTTCGTATTTTATACAAATTGAATAGTGGCGCATTTTCTGTTTTTTCGAAATTATTTGACTCCCAGGTGCAGCCAATTTTACAGTATGGAGCAGAAATCTGGCTTTTGAGAAAGGTGTTGTAATAGAGAATGTTCATTTATATGCTATGAAAAGATTTTTGAATGTAGACAATCGAACACCAAATGATTTAGTTTATGGCGAACTTGGAAGGTATCCGATTTATATTAATTCCTTTTTAAAATGCATTAAGTATTGGTTGAAAATAACTAGAATGGAGGAAACCAAGATACCATTTAAAGCTTATAGGACGTTACGAAATTTGGATTATAATGGTAAGAAGACATGGGCTACCACTGTTCGTCAGTGCTTAAATTCATATGGCTTTGCATATGTTTGGGACAACCAGGGCGTTGAAAATATATCGGGATTTTTGAAATGTTTTAAACAACGAATGATTGATTGCAGATGGCAAGACTGGCATGACCATATCAACAACAGTGACAGATTTGCACAATACAGACTGTTTAAAACAACGTATATGATTTAGCCATACATTAAAATGAAAATGGACAGGTATATTAAGAGTGCATTGACTAAGTTTAGATTTAGTATCTCTGACATAGCTTGCCATCGATTCAGATACAGTGCTTTGAATGAAAATAGACTGATATGTCGGCTATGTTACCAGGCCAAGGAAGATAAAATACATTTTTTATTTTGCTGTCCTGCTCTCAATGACCTTCGAGTAAAATTTATGAAGTCAAAGTATTATTTTGATCCTTGTAGTTTTAGAGTCAGCTTACTATTAACATCAAGAAATGAGTGTGTCCTCTTTGATCTTGCCAGGTACATATACGAAGCACAAAAGCCACTACGAGCGATGTATTCATAATAGGTTTGCATAGTATGTGTGTGTAACTGCTTTTTTCCATTTCTTTTTGTGAGAATTCTTCTTTATTCGTGTATTACGGGTGTCACCCCTTCAGTATGGGCTATGGCCTAATCTGAATAAATCATTCATTCATTCATTCATTCATTCCAGTTCACCCCTACTGCTTGAATGAAAAAAAATCCTTTGATCTTAACAGCTGCAGCACCAGCAATAAAGGCACGATTTAATGCTACTTTGTGCATCAACTGAAACGACGTCAGTGTAAGATTGACAGCTCTTTAATCCGGGGGGGGGGGGGGGGGGGGAAGAAAAGAAAGCACGCTATTAGTTTTAAACAACCGCCATTTTCCTTTGTTTTAGACAAAGACGCCAAGATTTTTGCTTCAATTTTAGTCACGTCGTCAGCACTAAAACAGAGTGACGGCAAATGCATGCAAAATCCTCTGACGCATTGAAATGGTGGATTTGGGACAATCGGCTTTAAAAGAATTCACACTCACACTTACCGTGACCCGACTTAGACGATGAGGCATCCACCGAGTAGTACTCTCGCTGCCACTTACAGAAGACATCCTCGTCTTTCATACATTCTTTGTATTCGTAGTGGAACTGGGAGTCAGAGGAGCAGTGTTTCAGAGTCCCAGCGTAGTCCTGGCACTGGTAGTAGCTCCGGCACTCCTCGTCGCCCCAGTTGGGTTCCCTTCCGGAACCCGAGGTGATGGAGCTGCAGGTGTAGGCATGGACACTGGCGGAGAACAGCTGCAGAACTGCAGACAGACAACAACCACAACCGCTATCATAATCCATCTCTTTGTATCCATGCAGAAACTGAAATGTCTGTTAACACAGGGTGAACATGTCTGGCAACGGCATGACGTTATGACGATACTTGGAGGGGAAAACGCCTATACTGGTGGTGCTTAGTTAGAAAACATTTCTGTCCTGAGCTCTAGCCCTTACCGGCAAGAGTTCTCTTACATGGAACATGAAGAGGATTCGAAGCAGAAGGAAGCTGAGTCAGCCGAATCAGGCTGGGCGGTTTGCCCAATTCTCTGATCGTGCAGAAGGAAACTGAGTGTGCCGAATCAGGCTGGGCGGTTTGCCCAATTCTCTGATCGTGCAGAAGGAAACTAGTGTGCCGAATCGGGCTGGGCGGTTTGCCCAATTCTCTGATCGTGCAGAGAAAGGATCAAACTAGAGATAGTGTGCCGAATCAGGCTGGGCGGTTTGCCCAATTCTCTGATCGTGCAGAAGGAAACTAAGTGTGCCGAATCGGCTGGGCGGTTTGCCCAATTCTCTGATCGTGCAGAAGGAAACTGAGTGTGCCGAATCAGCTGGGCGGTTTGCCCAATTCTCTGATCGTCGAAGAACTAAGTGTGCCGATCAGGCTGGCGGTTTGCCCAATTCTCTGATCGTGCAGAAGAAACTGAGTGTGCCGAATCAGGCTGGGCGGTTTGCCCAATTCTCTGATCGTCTTTGCCAGTGGCGCCTGTTAATTAAGACCTCAGGTCCAGCTGATGAACAAGACTTGTGTCATATAATCAATCAGTCGATTTAATCAATTGATCAATCAACCAATCAAACGATCAATCAATCAATCAATCAATCATCCATCCATCCATCATCAATCATCATCCATCCATCCATCCATCCATCCATCATATCATCCATCGACCAATCGATCAATCAACCAACCAATCAATTAATACACCCATCCATCCATATATCCGTCCATCAATCAATCGATCGAGCGAGCGAGCGAGCGATCAATCAGTTAATAAATGCATCTTCCCTCAGTGTTGACTTTTTTTCCTCAGAAGCCTAGTCAGGATAAAGACTGGTCCAAGTTGTGAATCATATATTCGAAGAGGAATTGTTTTCATTTACTAACAACACTTCATAACCAGCGTGGTGTCTAACTTATCTTTGTCACCCATGTCTTCGTCCACTTATGTTGTTCGCGATAGTGTTCTGTGCTTTATAGATACGCTCTTCATATATTGAAGGCGATGCGCGCTGTCTCTGTTGGCGCATTACTGATCACTCAATCTAGTGGATTGAAATTTGATTTTTAAAAATCCTACAGATGAATGAACGAGTAAGTAAAGGAACGAAAGATCCCATAAATCCATCAATTAACTAATAGACCAGGCAGCCAACCGATCAATCAATCAATTAATCAGTCAGTCAAAGAATCCACCCACAATCAATAAAACCAAACAGCCAGCCAGCTAATCAATACATCATTAATTAATCAATCAATCAATCGATCGATCGATCAATCGATCGATCCATGCATCCATCCACCCATCTACGCATCCGTCCACCCGTTCGACCACCAGTCAATCACTTGGGTCACGAACAACCCCCATTCCAATAAACTCACCGACGGCGATAAGGCCGGGTGTCAAAAGTGCACACCACGTCGACATAGCCTACTGTTTTGTTTTGTCCCATCAGGTCCTTGAGTCAGATGATGGCTGAAGCCATCTATGCTGGACATGACGCTCCGCCCGTTTTTATACAGGCAAACCCTCCTTGTGCTCTGTGTCTGAAGCCGTGGGACTCTTCCTTGGGACCAAAGGATGGGGGCAAGATAAAAAAGAAAAAAAAGGTGTGTGTGTGTGTGGTGTGTGTGTGTGTGTGTGTGTGTGTGTGTGTGTGTGTGTGTGTGCGTGCGTGCGTGCGTGCGTGCGTGCTGGTGGTGTGTGTGTGTGTGTGTGTGTGTGAGTGTGTGTGTGTGTGTGGTTGGAGTGGTGTGTGGTGTGTGTGTGTGTTGTGTGTCCGTGCGGCTGGTGCGGGGAGTGTGTTGTGTGTGTGATGTGGATGGAGAGAGAGGGAGAGAGAGAGAAGAACACGTACGCACAGAGAGAGAGAGAGAGAGAGAGAGAGAGAGAGAGAGAGTAACATGTAGACAGAGAGAGAGAGAGAGAGACGAGAGAGACAGAGAGAGAGAAGAGAAGAGAGAGAGACAGACCAGACAGACAGAGAAGAGAGACAGACAGAGAAGAAAAAAGAAACACGTACACGCCCAAAGACACGCACCAATGTAGAAAAGCAAGCACACTCACAGAGGACCTCTCACACAGACGTGAAATGTTCAGGTACATTCCTCTCTTCCTCTCCTTCTTCATTGATGTCACTGACTCTGGCTTTGTTTGTACCACCCAAGACAGACAGAACCAAACGATGATTGATCTTGTACTCACCGTTAGGGTCAAATACCGCTGAAAACCACCACAGTTCAAATCTGAGAGTGAACGACGCGCATATGAGAAGCACGTAGACACAGGTTAGACAGACGGACAGACAGACAGACAAACACACACACACACACACACACACACACACACACACACACACACACACACACACACCACGCACGCACGCACGCACGAACGCTCACACACACACACACACACACACACACACACACACACACACACACACGCACACACACGCACGCACGCACGAACGCGCGCCGCACACACACACACACACAGCGCGCGCGCGCGCGACAGCGCGCACACGCACCACAACGCGCACCCACACACACAACACACACCACACACGACGCACGCGTACACACACACACACACACGCGCGCGCGCGCGCGGCGTACGCAGCACGCCGCACGCACTCACGCACGACGCGGCACGCGCGCGCGCGCACAGCGCACCACACACACACGCACGCACGCACGCACGACACTTACAGACACAGACACAGACACACACACACACACACACACACACAACACACACACACCACACCACACACACACACACACACGCACGTGCGTGCGTTTGTCATGCACTCGCACACGCGCGCGCTCGTGGTGTGTGTTGTGCGTACGCGTGATTGTGCGTGAATGCGTGCGTGCGTGCGCGCGCGCGTGTGTGTGCATGCGAGCGTACGTGTGTGTGAGTGTGTGGTATGAGTGTGCGCGTGCGTGCATGCGCGTGGTGTGTGTGTGAGTGGTGTGTGGGGTGTGTGTGTGTGTGTGTGTGTGTGTGTGTGTGTGTGTGTGTGTGTGTGTGTGCTTGCGTAGTTTAGACGTCTAGTCTATTCAGTGGGCTTTCGACTGTTTCTTTTTTTTTTTTTTTTTTTTAAACGGAACGGCGCTTTTTTCCGTAAACCCGCAATGTTTTTGCACACATCCTAAGCGCATTTTGGGGGTCGGAGATATTTTCAAAGTATGATAGACCTATTAGCTGACTAGTAAATGAAGGTCAACAATTGACGAATAGATATCCGAAACATTTAATTCTTTTAAATGTCGAAAAGATATTCAAAAGAAAAAAGGGGAAAAAAAGTTATCGAAGAACAGTCTTTTTGTGTTCCAGTGAAGAAACAGAATGTCAGAAAGGTATGTATAAACTGTGCGTTCTTTTTGTACATTACACTATTTTGGAAAGTGCATTTGAAAAATAGATAGATCCAGTTTTGGGGGTAATTTCAAGGGAATAGAAAACACGCATTTATTATCTTGTATTACAAATGCTAAAGGTGACGAATTCCGTTTCATTTATAATAATCCAGAATATTCTACACAACGAAAGCAAGTTTTAGCTCCCGGCAGGTTTTGCTGCTAAGTTCGATGATTCGTTGTGCAGTCTTTTGAGCGCGAATACAATCTGTTCTGTTACAGTTAGCTCAGTATCCGTTGTCTTAAAATTAACCCAGCAGATGAAGTTAGGAAAACATGTTCGGGTCAGTAATTTCCGCTTGTGGCTTGGTTCTTATTTATATTTGA
>CM065731.1:70699589-70704589 GCA_033310375.1 Conus canariensis | reverse complement strand
GCGCGCGCGCGCGGTGTGTGTGTGTGTGTGTGTGTGTGTGCGTCTGTGTGCGTGCGTGCGTGCGTGTGTGCCTCTGTGTGTGTGTGTGTGTGTGTGTGTGTGTGTGTGTGTGTGTGTGTGTGTGTTGTTGCGTGTGTGTTGCGTGTGCTATCTCTCTCTCTCTCCTCTCTCTCTCTCTCTCCTCTCTCTGTGCGTATACGCGCACGTAAGCGTGTGTGTCAGATCTGTGCGCGAATCTTTGTTTGTTTGTTTGTTAATGAGTCTGTTTATCTGTCTCTTAGTCCATCTATCCGTCTTTCTCTTTCTACCTCCCTCTCTCTCTACTCCCTCTCTGCCCACTCCCCCCCCCCCAGACCCCCCCCCCCCCCCCCTTCATCTCTTTCCAGCCCCGCCCTTTTGTCCAAAGGAAATGACCCATGGCTTCAAACACATACCACAACGAAGGTTTGCCTTGTATAAAAACAGGCGCTACATCGTTTCGATCGTCTATCGTTCCGTCCATGATTTCAACTCAAGCGGCAGAAGGGACACAACTGTGTATGATGCTGTGTTGGCGTGGTCGTGCCGCCGTAGGCCTGGACTCATCGTTGTGTGTAAGTGTATGGAGAATGCGAGTCACTCCAGAATGGAGAAACCGATTGACTTGATGAGTTGATTGATTAATTGGCTGGTTGTCGGTCCGATTCGTTTATTGATTAAGTGTTTGATTAATGATCAAGTGATTAATTGGTTAGTTGACTGATTGATTGATTACTTGATTTATTGTCCGGCTGAGTGGTTGACTTGTTGATTGATTGATTGAATAATTGAGAAATTGATTGATTAGTTGACTGCCTTTTTGATTGATTGACTTAAAATGATTTATTAGCTGGTTGGTTGCTTGGTTGATTGACCGACTCCTCGTTCATTTACTCATCTATTCGTCTGTTTTCTTTACTCATTTAATTATGTTTTCTTTCTTCGATGAATTGAGAAAACTGACTATTTGATTGATTGATTGATGTGTTAATCGGTAGATTGATTGATAGCGTGGGTTTCATTGCACGACCCTTGTTCGTCAAGCGAACTATGATCCTAACGAAAGACTACATCACGAAATTACAACACAGCGTACAACGCAGTTCAGACATACATCACGAAAAGTTTACAAAACACAGCGTACAACGCAGTTCAGACATACATCACGAAAAGTTTACAAAACACAGCGTACAAACGCAGTCACTACTAGAAGTTACAACAGCGTACAACGCAGTTCAGACATACATCACGAAAAGTTTACAAAACACAGCGTACAACGCAGTTCAGACATACATCACGAAAAGTTGACAAAACACAGCGTACAACGCAGTTAAATCAAATTCTTTCCTTTCAAAACCGATCTCATTTTCCATACAATGCAAGATCCAAATTGTCGTCTTTAAGGGCTAGTGGTCAAGAAGGAGAAATCTTCACACCGATGACTATCGGTATAGTTCCCCGACCGGCATGTGTCTGTGTCTGTCCGTCTTCTGTCTGTCTGTCTGTCTGTCTGTCTGTCCGTCTGTCTGTCTGTCTTTTTGCTCCTCATACAGATCCAGAGTTTTCCATCTGATTCTCTCCAGATTCGGCATGGTGACGCGCTAGCACGCAAAATCAAGAGAGATTATTTTCATGTGCTTGATTGTTTCATTAGTCGCATTTTCAATGCAAGAGACAAAGCAAAGAAATGTGGAAATTCGAAGCGGATGAAATACTTCGGCGTTCATACATATAATAAAAAAAAAAAAAACACTGTGTTTTCTGTCGTCGGGAATAGTTCAGTTGGGAGGCCTTATTAAATCTTAGATACCAACAGACTGGTTCTTTTTCTTACTTGCTTTTGTTTGTTTGTATGCTTGTTTGTTTTGTTTGTTTGTTTGTTTCTTTCTTTCTTTCTTGTTTGTGTGTTTGTTTGTTTCTTTCTTTTTCTTTCTTTCTTTGTTCAAGGGATTCGAAACGGGTCTGAGGCAAAGAGGAGAACGAACGTGAGGGGGAGGGGGGGGGTGGGGGGGGGTCGAAAGGCACAGGAAGGGGACATTGAGGAATGGGGGGGGGGGGGAGTGGGGGAATGACGGGGGAGGGAGGGAGAAGGAAGGGGACGGAGAAAGTGGGCGCTGTGCGGGAGGACGGGGAGACGGTAGGGAGGGGAAGTAAGGGGGGGGGGGGGGGGGGGGGGGGGGGAGGGGAGACGGCTAGTGGTTCATAAAGATAGATTACGATACTAATTGTGATGGTGCATGTCTGCAGTCCTACAGCTGCTCTCGACCAGTGTCCAGGCCTTCACCTGCAGCGGCACTAGCTGGGGGTACGGCAAGGAACCCAACTGGGACGACGACGACTGCCAGACCTACTACCAGTGCCACGACTACGACGGATCTCTAGGAATACTGTCCTCATGGCTCCCAGTTCCACTACGAATACAAAGAATGTCATGAACGACTGAGGACGTGTTCTGCAAGTGGCAGAGGGACTACTATTACTCAGCATCTTCGTTGTCTTTGTATTCCAAAAGTCACGGTATGTTCCAGTTTGTACTCTTTGACGCCAGCTGTTCTGGAATCTCACCATTGGTCTGAGCTGGAATATTTTTCAGTCACTCTGTTGGGTTTCTTGTGATGTCACTCATTTCTAAAGCAAATTTCTGGCACTTTTATCTAAAATACAGCAGGTGATAGTAGTTCGAAATCAATTATGTGTTTTTCAGTTTCTCCCACACAATGACTTATTGTCTCGATGGTGCCTACAGAGAGATAGCGCTCACATTTTCTATCCTTGAGGCAGCAGAGGTGAATTTGTAGAGACAGCATAGAAATGAAAGAGCCAATACGTTTTGACAAAATAGCTTTTTTTTTTTTTTTTTTTTTTAGTGTCAGTTGAAAAAAAATGCTGGCCAGGTGCAATTTCACACGTATATTTGCACACACAAAATTCAAGAACTATCACTGAACTCTGTACATGAACATAATTATGCAAATCGATTACCATCAATACCAGAGAAAGGTCTATGTGAATATTAAGAATCTACCTCGTCATAACAACAATGCACATGTGCGCGTATGCTCTCTCTCTCTCTCTCTCTCTCTCTCTCTCTCTCTCTCTCTCACTCCACACACACACACACACACACACCAAAACACACACACACACACACACACACACAAGAGAGAGAGAGAGAGAGAGAGAGAGAGAGAGAGAGAGAGAGAGAGAGAGAAGAGAGAGAGAATAACCAAACAGGTCAATATACAACCATGTCATGAGCTTTAACGTCTCCGCTCACGTCTTACTGTGCACTTAAAACCTTATGGCATTATGTACACACACGCACGCAAATAGAGCATTTGTTTGACGCGGTAAGAGCCCTGCGGTCAACGAGACAATAAACCGCAGGAATAGAATGATTGGAATTCTTGATGCCACAACACAAGCAAGGCACCAGACACCTCTCTATAGAGCATCGGGGTTTTACTTGCACGTTCATGTATATGATTTTCAATATGGTAAACATTCATCCCCATCCCCCTCAAAGAAGACGAGGCTGGGACGGGGTGGGGGTGTAGGGGGAAGGGGGGTGGTGGGGGCGGAGGGAAAGAGTGAGGAGGGAGAGGAGGAAGAGAGGGAAAGAGAGATAAAGGGGAGGCGGAGGGGGAAAGGGGGGAAAATGGGGTAGTGGGTGGGTTTGGGTGGGGACGATGGAGAAGAAGAAGAAAGAAAGAACGTTTTCCTGTGAAGAATATGCTGCTGCTGCTGCTGCTGCTGCTGCTGCTGCTGCTCTGCTGCTGCTGCTGCTGCGCTAATGATGATGATGGTGATGATAATGGTGATGATGATGATGACGATGATAATGACGAGGACGATGATGATGTAATGATATATGATGATGATGATGATGATGATGATGATGATGATGATGATGATGATGATGATACGCTAATTTGCAACGACATGATGGTTAGTCTTTGTGACAGAACGACGCATTTATCTCCCCCTCCTCTCATTCCCCTGCTACTGCTACCTCTCGCGTCCCATTCCTACCTGCATCCCTCTCTTGCCGTCCTGCATTCCTTCGCCCTTGCTACCACTCTACCTCTCTCCCCCCCCCATCGCCGTCTTTCCATCCTTCATCCTCTCTCCCGCCCCACCCATCACCCTCATCCATCCTTCAGTCCTCTTCTCCCGCCCCACCCATCACCCTCATCCATCCTTCAGTCCTCTCTCCCCGCCCCACCCATCACCCTCATCCATCCTTCAGTCCTCTTCTCCCGCCCCACCCATCACCCTCATCCATCCTTCAGTCCTCTTCTTCCGCCCCACCCATCACCCTCATCCATCCTTCAGTCCTCTTCTCCACCTCTGCTAGTTCCTGTTCAGCAAGGCGAGACATTTTCTTCTGGTTAACTGCATGCGCAGAGGCAAGACAAGACAAGACAAGACAAGACAAATTCTTTATTATCGAGGGTAATAGATAAGCAGGTTCATGCTTTTTTTACATCCAGCCCTCGCCCAAGAGGGTGAAAAAAATTGCGAAATGAAAAATGAACAAACGGCCAGAGAGAGAGAGAGAGAGAGAGAGAGAGAGAGAGAGAGAGAGAGGGGGGGGGGGCAGACAGACACACAAACACACAGACAGAGAGAGAGAGAGAGAGAGTCAGAAACAGAGACAGACGGACAGACACACACACACACACACACACACACACACACACACACACACACACACACACACACACACACACACACACACACACACACACACACACACACAAACACAACACACACACAACACACACATACAGACAAGACAAGACAAGACAAAATTCTTTATTTACGAGGATAATAGATAAGCACTGACGTGCTTTTTTACATCCAGTCCTCGCCCTAAGTAGGGACTACAACATGCAGTGAAATGAAATAATGTAAGAAAGCAAAGAAGCAAGCAAAGCGGTCATGTAATCATAGAGGAACATCAAATGAAAATAGAAGAG
>CM065731.1:70692089-70694589 GCA_033310375.1 Conus canariensis | reverse complement strand
TATTCCCGGTAATGTCCCCATTCATTTATCCGTTAATTATTGTATTGTTCGTCCACGCATTGCGATTTCTTCCTTGCTTTCTTTTTCCATTCATGTGTCCATTCATTATTATATTGTTCATCCATTCATTACGATTTATTCCTCGCTATCTTTTGTCTTATCCAGGACGTTGATGACGACGTCAGCTGGCTGTACTCAGTGTTGCTTGCCTATCTTCAAAGTGCTTTAGGGGGAGGATGGGGTGCTCAAGGAGGAACAGGAGGACCAGGCGTAGTTGAGAGTGGAGGAGGATCAGGAATAGTGGGTGGAGGATCCCGGAATAGTGGGTGGGGGACCAGGAATAGTGGGTGGGGGACCAGGAATAGTGGGTGGGGGACCAGGAATAGTGGGTGGGGGACCAGGAATAGTGGGTGGAGGACCAGGAATAGTGGGAGGGTGGGGACCAGGAAGTCGTGGGTGGAGGAGGAATAGTGGGATGGAGGAGGGGACCAGTCGTGGGAGGAGGAGGAGGAGGAGATGGGAGGAGGGGGACAGTGTGGGAGGAGTGGGGAAGGAGGAGAGGAGGAAGAGGAGAGGAGGAGGGACAGTGTGGTGGGAGGAGGAGGGGAAGTGCGAGGAGGAGGCTAGGAGTGGGGAGGAGGTGGGACCAGGTCGTAGGGGAGGAGGAGGAGGAGGAGGAGGAGGAGGAGGACTAGGGATAGTGTTAGGAAGAGGAGACGGGCGACGACGACTGATAGTTGTGGGATGAGGAGGAGGAGGACCAGGAGGAGTGAGAGAAAGGAGGAGGAGGAGGAGGAGGAGGAGGACTAGGGAAGTGTAGGAGAGGAGACGGCGAGACGATGATAGTGTGGATGAGGAGGGAGGGAAGGAGGAGTGAGAGAAAGGAGGGAGGAGGTGGAGGACAGGAGAGAGGAGGAGGAGGAGGAGGAGGAGGAGGAGGAGGGGAATGGGAGGGAGACAGGGGAGGAGGTAGGGGACAAAGGTGAGGAGGAGGAGGAGGAGGAGGAGGAGAGAGGAGGAGGAGGAGGAGGAGGAGGAGGAGCGAGGAGGAAGCGACGAAGTGTCAGCGACAGACATCACGTGTGTTCTTGCATGTTGAATGTCACGGACGGAAAGCGTACAGCGAGTGACTCCTCTACCGTGACCCTCCTAGCCGTCTTTTGGAGTGACCTGATGCAGAAAGTTTTTTTTCAAGAGTGGGGAGTCTCTTACACCCAAAGGGCAAGAAGACATAAGACAAATGAAACCTTGCGTAATTCCAACTCGTACACCATCTAGAAAACCCTGGGCACCCATTGATGAGTGATCTACGAGCTGTGCATAACTCTGAAGAGAGCAATGGATCCCTAAGCCCAGGTCCAATATTTTTTTTTGGCCTGACTTGGGAGTTAGATAAAAGCTTCCAAGAGAGAAACGGATTCGCGAGTGCACATTTAGTGTAGAGACGGACAAGGGTGGTGGGAGCAGCATCCTTACGGCAAACGGATCTTCGGGCAGATCCCATGAGACCCGGCCCTGTGTCATGACATCCTGTGGCCGTGGCTGTCCCTGTGACCACACAGAAGACGAGGAGACAGGAGCTGCCGTTCTCTGATACGTCGACTGGAAAATTGCTGATCTAAGAGAAGCCATGGGTTAAGTTAGATTGATAGACAGATGGGCAGAGATACGTTCATACATACATATGTACAAACATGTACGCTCGTATACATACATACGGACATATGTACGGAATACATTCTTTTATGTATACATACATACATGTCTACCCCCTCTCTGTGTGTCTCAGTCAGTCTGTTTGTCTGTCTGTGTCTGTCTCTGTCTCTGCGCCTCTCTCTCTCTCTCTCTCTCTCTCTCTCTCTGTCTCTGTCTGTCTGTCTGTCTGTGTGTGTGTGTGTGTGTGTGTGTGTGTGTGTGTGTGTGTGTGTGTGTGTGTGTGTGTGTGTGTGTGTGTGTGTGAGAACGTACGCACGTACATACATTCATATATACATCCATGGATATCTTCTCTCTCTCTTTCTCTCTCTCTATCTCTCTCTCTGTATGTGAGTGTGTGTGTATGCATGTATGTGTGAGCGCGCACACGCACGTGTGAGTGAGTGTGTGTGTGTGTGTGTGTGTGTGTGTGTGTGTGTGTGTGTGTGTGTGTGTGTGTGTGTGTGTGTGTGTGTGAACGTACGCACGTACATACATTCATATATACATCCATGGATATCTTCTCTCTCTCTCTCTCTCTCTCTCTCTCTCTCTCTCTCTCTCTCTCTCTCTCTGTATGTGAGTGTGTGTGTATGCATGTATGTGTGAGCGCGCACACGCACGTGTGTGTGTGTGTGTGTGTGTGTGTGTGTGTGTGTGTGTGTGTGTGTGTGTGTGTGTGTGTGTGTGTGTGTGTGTGTGTGTGTGCTTTGCAAGCTGTACCCTTACTGAATCCTGTTACTTCGGGAATGTATTTGATTGAAGTTTTCGCTAACAAACAGTGGCCGGGTAATGTTCAATATTG
>CM065731.1:70679589-70682089 GCA_033310375.1 Conus canariensis | reverse complement strand
GTCGGACCCCCACGAGGCGATTCCGCCCGTCCCCGGCCGTTGATTGCCGCCCTTCATCACTGGCCAGACAAACTCTCAGTGCTGCAAGAAAAAGAGCACAGGGAAGAAATGGCTGATGAAGAAGGCATCCGTGTGGCCGCGGACCTCACCAGACGGCAGTACACTGCACTGAAACATCACAGAGAGGAAGGGAGACAGGCTTATTTTTTCAGAGGTCAACTATGTTTCAATGCAACAAGGAAATACAAGGATGGATTTCGAGAGAGAAATGCCCAGAACAGTTCTCAACATAAAGTCAGTCAGAACAGTATCAACAGTACAAATCACACTGGACAGCCAAAGGGGGATTCCTCTTTGCCCCCTTCTGCTTCTGACTTGGAGGAATTCCCCACCCTAAACAAGGCGACAATCCGACAACGGAACAGGCAGGTAAGTCCAGTCTTATCCAGCAGGAGTACTCAGTCTCAATCACTGCCTACTCAGATCCGCAGCGACCCGAAATGTACTAAAAATTACAATGCAAGTTCTTACACACCAGGTGACAACGTTGGGATGAACCTTGCTAGATCCGCGGAACCAGAAGCCAAGGTGAATTCTAACGAGAGTGAAGAGAGTGTGGCATGGCAGTCAGCAGCGGTACATGGTGATGCTCAGGACACGACAACAGCTGGTGCAGCGAACAGACCCGCTGATCATTCCCTGCCAACAAATCAGCCCACCTCCTCCCATCATTCCTGTTTGTCCCCCCACTCGGCTGAGTCCTCTAAGAAGGCTAACACTTGCCGAACCTCAGTTCAAGATAAAGAGGCAACCAGCACACCCGATGTAAGCCTGACAGCAGCATTCCGCAGCCCACCAGTCAAGTTTTACGACGTAGAAAGCCAGTCTTCAGAGCCCCACCAAGCTACCCCCTACCATCGCCATCCCACCTCCCATCGCCATCCCACCTCCCATCGTCATCCCACCTCCCATCGTCATCCCACCTCCCATCGCCATCCCACCTCCCATCGCCATCCCATCTCCCATCGTCATCCCACCTCCCATCGTCATCCCACCTCCAGCCGGACCCCCTGCCTGGTGGACCAGTCCAGCAATGTCAGCCGCAGTCTGTGCCTCAGCGCAACAGTGTGATCACTGGTAGTGACGTGCACGGCTGTGCCACTGCCACTCCAGGTGATCCCAGCCAGGGTCTGATGTCTATTAGCATCACCCATGAAAACGAAACTTCAAACCCAACACCGCAAAGAGCTCCAATCACACGCAGACACAACAGAAACAAAAGCAAACAAAGCAGACTCAATGACAGAAGCAAACAGACACGGCTTACTGAGAAGTTCAAGTTCAGAGACAAAGACGGCTCTAACAAATAGGGATTCGGCCGGCCCGTTACATTTTGTGGACACTCCAAGAACTTGTCCTGTCTCTCCTGGAACATAGATGGTTTGGCCAGTAAGTTGGCAGATACTGATTTTCTTCTTTTTGTACAAAAGTTTGATATTGTGTGTTTGATAGAAACGTACCTAGATGATATGTTCGACTTGGATGGTGTCTTCAATGGTTACATGAAATTCAGGACAAAAGCCATTAAACATTCATTTATGGGACGTAGGTCTGGAGGGCTTCTACTACTAGTCAATAAAATACTTAATAAGCACATTACATCAATTAAAGTTAATACCGATCACGTGGTGTGTATTAAGATGTCTAAAAGCATGCTTTGTGTGGACAGTGACATTCTGTTAATATTTGTTTATGTCCCTCCTTCTGGTTCAGTGCACTACCAATCATCTAATTTCACTTGCCACATTGACGCCATAGAACACTGCATCCTGGACTTGACAAACCGTTATCCACAGGCTCAGCTGATATGTTGCGGGGACTTTAATGCAAGGACAGCAGACCTCCAAGTAACGTGGTCACATACTGATCTACTGACTGACCCTTCCAATTCGACCCCGTTTTTCAAGAAAACACGATTGTCTAAGGATACAATGGTAAATGCTTTTGGAGAAAATTTATTAAATTTGTGTGCTTGTTTTGATTTTTGTATTCTGAATGGGTACAACAGAGGTAGCTTTAGTCGTGATTTTACATTTGTATCTTCCCATGGGTGTAGTGTCATAGATTATTGCCTTATTTCTAACGATTTGTTAGACAACGTTGTGAACTTTTCTGTAGGTAGCAGGGTAGAATCAGAGCACATGCCAATCCTGTTAGAAATTACAGGCAAAACACCACTGTCACCTCTATCTATCTCAGAAAATGTAACTCTATGGAAAAGGGATAGATTATCAGAATACATATATAACAGTACTATCGACCTGTTTTGCAGCAATCTAGAATATGCTGCCAATATGATTGATACTTGTGTTAACAGAGCACTGTATGAATTTACTAATTGTTTAATGAATGCCAGCGCTTGTATGCGCCAAAATCGTTCTTCAAAAAGCAGGGTCCAAAATCGTTCTTCAAAAAGCAGGGTTGTGAGAAAATCTTGGTT
>CM065731.1:70664589-70674589 GCA_033310375.1 Conus canariensis | reverse complement strand
TCACCTAGCGTTCGAATTGCGCGACTGTGCATAGGAAGGAGTGGTTCTAAACAGCGAGGGACCACAGAAGGTAGAAGGAAGGAGTGGTTCTAAACAGCGAGGGACCACAGAAGGTAGAAGGAAGGAGTGGTTCTAAACAGCGAGGGACCACAGAAGGTAGAAGGAGGTGGTACTAAACAGTGAGGGACCACAGAGGGTAGAAGCAAGGAGTGGTACTAAACAGTGAGGGACCACAGAAGGTAGAAGGAGTGGTACTAAACAGTGAGGGACCACAGAAGGTAGAAGGAATGGTACTAAACAGTGAGGGATCACAGAAAGTAGAAGGAGTGGTACTAAACAGTGAGTACCACAGAAGGTAGAAGGAGTGATACTAAACAGTGAGGGACCACAGAAGGTAGAAGGAGTGGTACTAAACAGTGAGGGACCACAGAAGGTAGAAGGAAGGAGTGGTACTAAACAGTGAGGGATCACAGAAGGTAGAAGGAATGGTACTAAACAGTGAGGGACCACAGAAGGTAGAAGGAGTGGTACTAAACAGGGAGGGATCACAGAAGGTAGAAGGAAGGAGTGGTTCTAAACAGTGAGGGACCACAGAAGGTAGAAGGAAGGAGTGGTACTAAACAGTGAGGGATCACAGAAGGTAGAAGGAGTGGTACTAAACAGTGAGGGACCACAGAAGGTAGAAGGAGTGGTGCTAAACAGTGAGGGACCACAGAAGGTAGAAGGAGTGGTGCTAAACAGTGACGGACCACAGAAGGTAGAAGGAAGGAGTGGTACTAAACAGTGAGGGATCACAGAAGGTAGAAGGAGTGGTACTAAACAGTGAGGGACTACAGAAGGTAGAAGGAGTGGTACTAAACAGTGAGGGATCACAGAAGGTAGAAGGAAGGAGTGGTACTAAACAGTGAGGGACCACAGAAGGTAGAAGGAGTGGTACTAAACAGTGAGGGACCACAGAAGGTAGAAGGAAGGAGTGGTACTAAACAGTGAGGGACCACAGAAGGTAGAAGGAGTGGTACTAAACAGTGAGGGATCACAGAAGATAGAAGAAAGGAGTGGTACTAAACAGCGAGGGACCACAGAAGGTAGAAGGAGTGATACTAAACAGTGAGGGATCACAGAAGGTAGAAGGAGTGGTCCTAAACAGTGAGGGACCACAGAAGGTAGAAGGAGTGGTACTAAACAGTGAGGGATCACAGAAGGTAGAAGGAGTGGTACTAAACAGTGAGGGACCACAGAAGATAGAAGGAGTGGTACTAAACAGTGAGGGATCACAGAAGTAGAAGGAGTGGTACTAAACAGTGAGGGACCACAGAAGGTAGAAGGAGTGGTACTAAACAGTGAGGGACCACAGAAGGTAGAAGGAGTGGTACTACACAGTGAGGGACCACAGAAGGTAGAAGGAGTGGTACTACACAGTGAGGGACCACAGAAGGTAGAAGGAGTGGAACTAAGCAGTGAGGGACCACAGAAGGTAGAAGGAAGGAGTGGAACTAAGCAGTGAGGGACCACAGAAAGTAGAAGGAGTGGTACTAAACAGCGAGGGACCACAGAAGGTAGAAGGAAAGAGTGGTACTAAACAGCGAGGGACCACAGAAGGTAGAAGGAAGGAGTGGTACTAAACAGTGAGGGACCACCGAAGGTAGACGGAAGGAGTGGTACTAAACAGTGAGAGATCACAGAAGGTAGAAGGAGTGGTACTAAACAGTGAGGGACCACAGAAGGTAGAAGGAGTGATACTAAACAGTGAGGGATCACAGAAGGTAGAAGGAGTGGTACTAAACAGTGAGGGACCACAGAAGATAGAAGGAAGGAGTGGTACTAAACAGTGAGGGACCACAAAAGATAGAAGGAAGGAGTGGTACTAAACAGTGAGGGACCACAGAAGGTAGAAGGAAGAAGTAGTACTAAACAGTGAGGGACCACAGAAGGTAGAAGGAAGGAGTGTTAATAAACAGTGAGGGACCACAGAAGATAGAAGGAAGGAGTGGTACTAAACAGTGAGGGACCACAGAAGGTAGAAGGAAGAAGTAGTACTAAACAGTGAGGGACCACAGAAGGTAGAAGGAAGGAGTGGTACTAAACAGTGAGGGACCACAGAAGGTAGAAGGAAGGAGTGGTACTAAACAGTGAGGGACCACAGAAAGTAGAAGGAGTGGTACTAAACAGTGAGGGATCACAGAAGGTAGAAGGAGTGGTACTAAACAGTGAGGGACCACAGAAGGTAGAAGGAGTGATACTAAACAGTGAGGGATCACAGAAGGTAGAAGGAGTGGTACTAAACAGTGAGGGATCACAGAAGGTAGAAGGAGTGGTACTAAACAGTGAGGGACCACAGATGGTAGAAGGAAGGAGTGGTACTAAACAGTGAGGGACCACAGATGGTAGAAGGAAGGAGTGGTACTAAACAGTGAGGGACCACAGATGGTAGAAGGAAGGAGTGGTACTAAACAGTGAGGGACCACAGAAGGTAGAAGGAGTGGTACTAAACAGTGAGGGACCACAGAAGGTAGAAGGAAGGAGTGGTACTAAACAGTGAGCGACTACAGAAGGTAGAAGAAGGGTGAAAGGCCAGCCATTATAACAGACTTTTGACGTTGTGATTTTGTACGTGTTCTGCTACAAACTTTGATCATCTGTATTATTACAGACTTTGGAAGTGGTGATTTAGTACGTGTTCTGCTACAGAGTTTGATAATCAGTGTGTCACCCATCTCCAGCGCCACTCAGAGGGATACACAACTACATCTAGCTCGTCCTACCGTAGCTCCACAGATATCAGAACACAGGGAGCGAACAAAATATGAAGTCGTCACGATGTGATCCCCTCATCTCAGGCACCCCCAACCTCACCTCCCACCCAACGGATCTACACGGTATATTTCAATTCTAATATCATGCTCCAGATACCATTATAACTAATAAAAGAAGATTGGTTCAAGAATGAAAAAAAAAGAATTACTGCGCCGCTAAATGAAAGAATGAACACACTGCAAAACAAAGACCATGAGTTTCGATTTATTTGATCTTCAGGCAAGACAAACAACATACAAGTCAGTGAACACGCAGAATGAGCAGACTATGAATTTAAAAGAAAAGAAATAAGTAAATAAATCAATCAATGGTGAAGGAATCGTCTCGCTCATTTTGTGTCGTCTGCCATTCCTCCTACAGTCCACATGATGTCCCCCACACTCTCCGCCTTCATGTTCTGTGCGATGCACGCCAAGCGTCGTCTGTGCAGTCTAGGAACTGTACCAGCGAACTTGAGCCGTCTATAAGTCAACTATTTTTTTTCTCTCTGTCCCATCTTCTGTGCCACTTCCGTGGCATCGCATCCACACCGCACATTCCGAACCCCCGTCCACAGCCACAGCCCGGCCCGTCTCGCCGCAGTCCCGGCACCGGCAATCCACAGGGAGCAGTCAATGTCAAGCAGTCAAGAGGCAACCCACTGCTGGAGACACTGCACTGCTGCCAAGTCACTTCGATAGTGTTCAGTGGCGCCTGTTCTGATCCAACATACGCAGGGCACCACCTACTAAGCCCCCTACTGACGACAATAATTGCTTAGTCGCGGAGCCGGGGTGAGTGAGCTCTCCCTCCGGAGGGTGCCACCACGTCCATCAAACGACAGTCAACATGATTTTTACTTCAATTTTAATTAAGAACACAGCAGCGGTGCAACGATTTACATCAGCTTAAAAAGGCAAAATCCTATACTAATGTATTCACAAAGATTGGGCTGCCACAGGTTCGAGAAATTATTCAAGAACATAGCAGTTGTAAAACCATTTATTTAATTACAGTTTGTGAAAGTCTACTCTACTACAAAAGTAAAAAGTTACCCTTCCACGGGTTGAAAAAGCTTCATTGAAAAACACGAGCAATACAGTGACTCATCTGAGCAAAACACATGCAAAGCTCACACTAATGCAGTGCCAACTATTAGTCTGCTCCAGTCTGTGTCAGATTTTATTCGAGAACATGTGAACAGTATAACGATTCATTTGTGTAAAGCATACAAAAGCTTTTATGTTACTATAGTACCAAATACGAGTCTGCCTGAGTTAAAACAGAACTATTCAAGAATATTTGAGCAAAACGAAGATTCATTTGGATACAAGGTGCACGTTTACATTGCGGCGGCAGGCTACAGTTTAATAAATAAATATTTATTCAGGAACATGGGAGCCATACAACCAAACCATTTGAATACAACAAGCAAAAGCATATGCTACTGTAGTATCAATGATTAACCTATCACAGTGAAATAAACTTCATTCACACACACGTAAACGCGCGCACGATCACACAATCAATCAATCAACCAACAGAGATATAACGCGCTACGTTACACATACACGGATACAGGTACAATTATTGAAATAAAGACAATTATTGCACACACACACACACACACACACACACACACACACACACACACACACACACACACACACACACACACCACACACACACCACACACACACACATTACAACTTTACTTGGTACCACAAAAAACGGATCAGGATTGATCACCCCTCCCATACAGGCCATTGGTTTGAAGCAGAGACGATACGACGATAAGGATTGATCACCCCTCCCATACAGGCCATTGGTTTGAAGCAGAAACGGTAGGACGCCAGCCTCAGGTGTTGCGGTGATGAGATGGATGTGAGAGGCAGACTCTGAATCTGAGGGAGGACACACTGTCTCATGATTTCATCACACATGGAGACAGTGAGTTTCCCCTGAGAACAGCTGCCACACAGCACACACATGGAGACAGTGAGTTTCCCCTGAGAACAGCTGCCACACAGCACACACACTCCACAGTCCAGGTCAGCTTGGAGATGACCAAAACACGGCGATTCCTCTCGATGAAAAAATCAGTTCTGTAGTTGCACAGTGAGACGACTGCAGGCGGAAATCTTAACAAATCTGTAAAAGTTTTGAATCCTATATCCGCCAAACATGAATAAACTGATCACAAGACAAAACACGACGCGTTTCGACATCTTAGGTCTTCTTCAGGCAAGATAAACAACACTCAACATTCAGCCCAACGAAAATGAAGAACAAGCAAACACTTATCGGCGCCGAATTTGATGAGAAAAGTGATTGATCGTTCTTAATTTTCATTGTCTTGAGTTGTTTATCTTGCCTGAAGAAGCCCTAAGAGATCGAAACGCGTCGTGTTTTGTCTTGTGATTCGTTTGTTCATGTTTGGCGGATATAGCACGTACAATTCTACAAGATCCAGTTCTGTAATTTTGAAGAGTTTCACTAACACTGTTGCCACTACAACCATGCCGTTCGACAATCCTCTAACACGTCTCCTTGTTCCCCTTCTGTGTGTATAGCCACTATTAGTTAATACTACAACTACTATCATCACCTATCACCAAAAGTGGTAGTAATCCTATCTTTAATTTGTCATATTTTTCATCATCATCGTTGTCATAATCACCAATATTACTGCTATCATGATTACTATGAATTCATTATTTACTCCTTTGTCCCCTTCTCAACGACCTCATTTCCATTCAACGCCCATCTTCCGCCGAACATGAGAAGATCAGTGATTGCTCGTTCTTCGTTTTCATTGTCCTGAATGTTGTTTCTCTTGCCTGAAGAAGACCTAAGAGGTCGAAACGTGTCGTGTTTTATCTTGTAATTTGTTTGTTCATGTTGTTTGGCAGACTCACTAACAATTCTTTTCAAAACCCAGGTCTGTAGCCTTTCATTTCTAGATGAAGTACTGCTGTATATGTCGTTTATATGTCATAAGACAAATATGATACAGCGAACATTAGTTCGTCTGTTTACGAAGGTTGAATCGATAAGATAGTTTCGTCCAACAAACAAGTTGCTGTTGTGACGTACCTTTTTTCTTGATGCACGACGAATGCTGCATTACTTTCATTCGTCTGCTGTTTGTTAGTTATTTCTGTACTAGGATCAGTGGCATTACATCTGTTCGAAAGCGGTGTCTGCTGTCAGTATTGTATTGTTTCGGTGCCAGAAGTTCAGAATGTGACATCCTTTTGAGAGAAAAACAAACAAACAAACCCCAAACCACTGCAAATATGAGTTTACACTAAATACACTATCAAACGATTACTTTTAACCCACAAGCCACTGATATTCCCGAGCAAAAAAAAAATCCGACAAGAAGACACGGAGTCGATAACAATATGAGTGTTTGTGTGTGTATGTGAGTACGTGCGCGCGTGTGTGAGAGAGCGTGAAATCATCGTGCGTACACGTCTAAAGTATGAAAAAAAAAACATGCTTCACGACGCAAAAATAGTGTGGACTATAACTGATCATCGTTGCGAGCATTGTACCTGCACATGACACAATTCATTGATCCAAGATATGAAAAAAAGAAAGAAAAAAAAAGAAAAAAAAAACAACATGAAAAAACCAGCCTAAAGTAACTTTCCGTGAGAGAAGGGAACGTGGATGGAGAACACAGCAGAGACAGCATTATTTTCCATTCACAGAGCTGGAAACATAGCATTATGTTCCATTTACAGAGCTGGACACATAGCATTATGTTCCATTCACAGAGCTGGACACATAGCGGTGTGCAGCGCTGCTGTGGCCTCTGTGATCCCACAGGCTGGAAACACCGTTCACTGACTTGGCAGCACATGTGAAAGGGCGAGTGTGAACACTCCCAGCAAGGTGATTAAGACACTGCACGAGGCAGTCACTTCTCTCATACTTTGACATCCTAAAACCAACTTTGAGGTCGAACAGCTGGGACTGCGTGGTAAGGATTCCATTTCGGCACAGCACGAGGCCATGGCATGAGAAGCCATGTTGTCAGAAGCCGAATCCACTCAAAAGGCCACACACAGACTACATCGAATGATCCCCGAATAACCCGAACGTCGTCTTGTCAAAGACGAACTTGAAGCCATCAAATGTTTTCCCTCATTGAACAACCTTAAAGACAGTGAAAATTCTACGGAGCTGTGAACAGCAAATGGTCTTCTGAAAAGAACCTCATGCAAGTGTACCGGCTCTTAACTCTCGGCATACTAAAGGGGGCTTGGTCGCTTCCAGGTCCTGACAATAAGATCCCTACAGCAGCAGGGAACAGCGCCATTCTGACAATAAGATCCCTACAGCAGCAGGGAACAGTGCCATTCTGACAATAAGATCCCTACAGCAGCAGGGAACAGTGCCATTCTGACAATAAGATCCCTACAGCAGCAGGGAACAGCGCCATTCTGACAATAAGATCCCTACAGCAGCAGGGAACAGTGCCATTCTGACAATAAGATCCCTACAGCAGCAGGGAACAGCGCCATTCTGACAATAAGATCCCTACAGCAGCAGGGAACAGCGCCATTCTGACAATAAGATCCCTACAGCAGCAGGGAACAGCGCCATTCTGTTGTCCGTACCTCTGTGTCAGGAACGTCAGAGAAGCTGGCCGGATGATTGTAGAGCATCTCTCAAGGGAGGACACACTGTCTCATGCTCCATCACGCACATGGAGACCAGAGTGCCCGCCCCTGAGAAACCGCTATCTATCCCCTCGTCGTCGGCCACGAACATGTGCCAAGACGATTAGTGACGGCCAGTGAATGCTGAGCAGAAAAACAAATGATCATACAGCCATTAAACAAACAAACAAACAAATAAAACCAGAACAAAAGCCCTTATCATTCAAAGAATCTGCTGCATTGGAAAAGCAACACCTAAAATGTGCTTTAAACGTATTAGCATATCTGTTCATTTTGCCCCTCCACACGTCTGGAACAGGAGATTGGTGGATGATGCTGATCTTCTCTCGAGGCTGACGACTGGGAAGAAGCTTGTAGTTTCCTTTTTGGCTCAGGCTCATGGTGAGACAGGGAACAGGATACTTGACTTGGCGTGAATGTGGACACCTGAAACAGCCAGGCGGAATTCATCCTGTTTCTCAGAACCTTTTACTGTCCCCTCCCTGTGTCCCCGTCTCTATATGTCCCTGTCCAAGTGCGTCCCAGTCTTTCTGTCTCTTGGGTCCCTGTCTCTGGGTCTCTTCTGCCTCTGTCTGTGTCCCTTTCTCTGTCCCCGTCTCTGTGCGTCCCTGTTTCTATGTGTCCCTGTCTCTGTGTCTCCGCCTCTGAGTCCCTGTCCATGTGTCCAGCATTTTATGTGTCCTTGTCTCTAGATGTTCCTTTCTCGAGTGTTCCCACGCGTGTGTGTGTGTGTGTGTGTGTGTGTGTGTGTGTGTGTGTGTGTGTGTGTGTGTGTGTGTGTGTGTGTGTGTCCCTCTCGCCATAATTATGTCTCAGACGCTATGAGTTCCAGACCGCATACCCCCTTTCTCTGCTTTCCTGTCTCCATGGGTACCTCTGTCTGTCTGTCCCTGTTTCTAAGTGTTCATTCTGACTCAATGCCCCTGTTCCTATGTGGCCTCGAGTGTCTGTATTCCTGTCTTTAAGTGTCCCTGTCTCTAAGTCTCTGTTGCTTTGTCCTTATCTCCATAAGTCCCTGTTTCTGTGCGTCTGTCTCTGTGTCCCTTACTCTTTATGTCCCTGTCTCTGTGCTCAGCTTGTGTTTCAGGCTCTTTGTGCTCCTGTATTTATGGTCCATTTCTTTACGCATCCCTGCTTGGGTGTCTGTTTCTGTGTTCCAGTCTCTTAGCATTCCTACTTATACCTGTATCTTTCTGTGTGTGTCCTCTCTCTCTCTCTCTCTCTCTCTCTCTCTCTCTCTCTCTCTCTCTCTCTCTCTCTCTCTCTCTCTCTCTCGTGTGTATGTGTGTGTGTGTGTGTGTGTGTGTGTGTGTGTGTGTGTGTGTGTGTGTGTGTGTGTGTGTGTGTGTGTGTGTGTGCACGCGTGATTGAGTGCGTGCGTCTGTGTATTCCTTCTTTTCTCAGGGATGTGTTGAGATACGAAGGCCGATTGAAATGACGTTTGACACCAACACACATGCCATTGCGGACATTCCTTCGCGCGCGCGCGCGCGCGCGCGCCCACACACACACACACACACACACACACACACACACACACACACACACACACACACACACACACACACACACACACACACACACACACACACACACACGCGGGACAAAAGGGCGACAGTCTCTCCACTGTTTAACCCTGAAGAAGCCATTCCTTCTATCCCTCACTCTGTCTGTCTGTCTGTCTGTCTGTCTCTCCCGCCACATTCTCTCATGCCGTATAATTAATGACACGTCTCCAGCAACTGTATTCTCCAGCTCGCCCCTCCCCTGAACGGAAAATAACAACCCCCCCCCCCCCCCTCTTCCTGCCCCTTTCTTCGCTGTCACTCTCGTCTCCCATCTATCTAGTGCCTTGAAGAAGAGGAGAATAAAATCAGCTAAGGTAAAACTCAACGTCTCATTGCCTCTCCCATCCATCTAGTGCCTTGAAGAAGAGGAGAATAAAATCAGCTAAGGTAAAACTCAACGTCTCATTGCCTCTCCCATCCATCTAGTGCCTTGAAGAAGAGGAGAATAAAATCAGCTAAGGTAAAACTCAACGTCTCATTGCCTCTCCCATCCATCTAGTGCCTTGAAGAAGAGGAGAATAAAATCAGCTAAGGTAACACCCGACGTCTCATTGCCTCTCCCATCCATCTAGTGCCTTGAAGAAGAGGAGAATAAAATCAGCTAAGGTAACACCCGACGTCTCATTGCCTCTCCCATCCATCTAGTGCCTTGAAGAAGAGGAGAATAAAATCAGCTAAGGTAACACCCGACGTCTCATTGCCTCTCCCATCCATCTAGTGCCTTGAAGAAGAGGAGAATAAAATCAGCTAAGGTAAAACTCAACGTCTCATTGCCTCTCCCATCCATCTAGTGCCTTGAAGAAGAGGAGAATAAAATCAGCTAAGGTAACACCCAACGTCTCATTGCCTCTCCCATCCATCTAGTGCCTTGAAGAAGAGGAGAATAAAATCAGCTAAGGTAACACCCAACGTCTCATTGCCTCTCCCATCCATCTAGTGCCTTGA
>CM065731.1:70657089-70659589 GCA_033310375.1 Conus canariensis | reverse complement strand
ACATAACAGCAACAATTTAGATGTACACACGCGTGCACGTATACCTTACGCCCACGAACATATTCATTCACATTATGCGCTCACATACGCTCGCATGTTTGACTGCATACATGCGCGCGCGTGCTCGCACGTACAACACTGTCCACTTTAAGTGCACCGTCAGCGGCGTTACTTCCACGCAGCTCATTCTGACTCGCTGATACTCATCACACCCTCAGTGGCGTTACTTCAACGCAGCTCATTCTGACTCGCTGACACACATCACACCCTCAGTGGCGTTACTTCCACGCAGCTCATTCTGACTCGCTGACACCCATCACACCCTCAGTGGCGTTACTTCCACGCAGCTCATTCCGATTCGCTCATGCACAGCCACACCCAGAACTCTTTTATGTCGGCTCCCAGCTCCGGAAGTTCAGCGAGTGCTATCAGTATCAGGTCAGTGTCAGGTCACCTACAAGAGGAGGCCCTGCACTACTGCTGGCACTGCACTGCTGATGGCACTACACTGCTGCTAGCACTGCACTGCTGCTGGCACTGCACTGCTGCTGAATCACGTCGGGTCGTGTTTTGATTTGCTGTGATGCATTCCTCGCGCCCCTTAGTGGGGGAACACTTCAATGCCACTTATTTCCCAATGTTGCACACAGAGTCAAATTCAGGTATAGTTCTATCGTGGTTTCAGAGACAGTAGCCCAAAGGAAGCTGTCACTACCTGGGATCACCCACACAACAGCAGACGTTTAACTGTAGCTGATTCCTGGGTTAAGTACCGCCTTTTCTGACTGAACATTTGCAGGACATTTACCTTCTAAACCCAGTGCTGAGGTGCGTTTCCTATAGGCTAGAATTCTCGCCAGTTTGGCAAAAGGGAGCCATAGCTTTGGACACTCTCGCGGCAAATGGGCGAGACACTGGCAAGGGATCGCTTATGTCTTGACGCTCTCTCGCATGCGAGTGAAAAATGGACTGCACGGCACCAGACCTGACTACTGCGTGAAAATAGATACGCGAATTGTTGCATCAGATGATAGG
Organism: Conus canariensis; assembly: GCA_033310375.1. Taxonomy (NCBI): domain Eukaryota; kingdom Metazoa; phylum Mollusca; class Gastropoda; order Neogastropoda; family Conidae; genus Conus; species Conus canariensis. The sequence goes on along the minus strand of CM065731.1, from coordinate 70,658,554 downwards.
AATGCTCACTATCCAAGAGCCGGAAGGTTTTGGAGAGGTAGCCATATTCAGCAAAAGTACTTCCGCTTAGTATAGTGCCGTTTATTGCCGCATCTCGCCTCTCATGTCACTGCGCGTAAGCAAAAGCCAGTTGCTCGCCATTTCTCGCGCCTGTGAAACGTGCTTCTGATGACTTTGGTTGCTTAGAGGCAGGGCCAAGCGACGTAAGCCTTCGCCTTTGAACTGAACAGGAAGCTACCAAGGCCCCCCCCCCCCCCCCCGCCCCTCTGCCTTTCCTAGCCCCTCCCCCTCCTTCCACCATCTCCATCATATCTGAACAGTCATTCTGCGCTCTCCTGTGCCCTGCTCCTTTTCCCGGTGACATGATTTTGAAAAAGTAATAAAATACAATGTATACGAACAACGTTCATACTAATGTGCCCCAAACATCAAAGACTGACTGGTAGACAGAAGTCAGAGAAGTATATAAACAGACAGGCAGACAGACAGTCGGACATAGCAAGCGAGAGAGACAGACAGATAGATAGATAGATAGATAGATAGATAGATAGATAGACAGACAGATAGATAGAGCAACACACAGTGTACATAAACAATGTATGAAATCACAAAATCCTTGGATCATTAGACTGCTTACTGCTGTTGTTCTTGTCAGGTAGACTACTGTGAACGCTACCTTGACTCTGGTAGTTAAGTGGGCAAAAATCATATTGAAAAACAAATCTGAGATATCAGATCGATAACAGAAATCCCCATGAAGAAAAGATTTTTTAAAAAAAGAAAAAGAAAAGAAAAGCGGACAGTAATCGCTAACACATCCAAGTACATTTCAGATATAACATAAAATTCAGAGAACATTACTGGTGGCTTTTTTATGAGAGAGAGAGAGAGAGAGAGAGAGAGAGAGAGAGAGAGAGAGAGAGAGAGGAGAGAGAGAGAGAGAGAGAGAGAGCTTATCACCGACAACGATCATAATCTAATTGGCACTTGACACTTTTCTGTTGCTGAATTAAACCAACAAGCTGGCATGTCTGTCTTCGACGTCCGTTTCAAGGGGTTCCCGTCAAAATACACCGAGAAACCTACTTTCCGTCAAATTACAAAATGAGTAAACAAGTGAGTTATCCCTCCTTTCTTTCTGTGCACCTCGGCCAGTCTATTTCTTGACCTCACTCGTTGGCACCTGGTGGGGTGAATGAGCAAATAAAGAGTTTTTCAAAGTGACTCGTCATGGTAAATAATGTTGGCCATGGCTTCCACTGAAGGAATAAACACGACCTCAGTATTTTGACGGAAGCTATTGTGCAGTTGATTTAATTAATGATTCATTTCGCTCCAGATCTGCAGCACTGTGTGCTAAATGCACGCCAGCCCTGGTTTTAACCCCCACCCGATTCTCCTTTTTCTTACTATTCAACCCCCACACGATAACTTCCCTTTAAGATAACTTCCCTTCATTTCCGAT
>CM065731.1:70647089-70652089 GCA_033310375.1 Conus canariensis | reverse complement strand
GCTCGGGTAGGATACTATTGCATGGAAGAGGAGTCGCTGGAATAGGTGTGTGTGTGTGTGTGTGTGTGTGTGTGTGTGTGTGTGTGTGTGTGTGTGTGTGTGTGTGTGTGTGTGTGCGTGTGTGTGTTTGTGTGTGTGTGTGGTGTGTGAGTGTGTGTGTGTGTGTGTGTGTGTGTGCGCGTGTGCGTGCGTGCGTGCGTGCGTGTGTGCGTGTTTGTGTGTGTGTGTGTGTGTGTGTGTGCGTGTGTGTATGTTGTGTGTGTGTGTGTGTGTGGTGTGTGTGTGTGTGTGTGTGTGTGTGTGTGTGTGTGTTTGTGTGTGTGTTGCGGGAGAGAGGGGAAGACAAAATAGAGGAAGCTAGAGGAGCTGCAGGTAAAGGGGCAAGTAGAAAGAGGGTGTGTGTATGTGTGTGGGAAGGGAGGGGGGTGGAATGGGTGGATGGTAGATATATACCCATGTCCCTGTTTCTTTACTGACAATCAGCCCTCTTCCGCCCCTCCTCTCTCCCTCCTTCCCTCCTACTCCTCCTCCTCCTCTCTCTCTCCCTCTTTCTCTCGCTTTCTCTCTTTCCCCTCTTTCTCCCTCCCCTTTCTCTCCCCCCCCTCTCTCTCTCTCTGTGCTCTACCTGTTCAGCTACGACAAGATTACTGTGCACGCGCGCGTGTATAACATGTCCACCCCTCCCCCCGCCAAGCAACAAGTACTGAAGCAATCATTCCACAGAGCGGTCAGGACAAAGCTGAACCTCCAACCCCCCGTCTTCAAAGGAAACAGTAAAAACAGCAACAGCAACAGCAACAGCAACAACAACAACAACAAGAACAAGAAAAGGACTGGAGACCAAAGTAAGCACAAAGAAAAAGAGAAGAAAAAAAAACCCAAAGAGAGCGAGAACAAAGCACCCATGTCCTCCAGCTCAGGCTCCAGCGATCTTGCGCATGCCATCGTTTACGCTGCAGGCATCTTAGGTATTCCTCCAAGGTATTTTTTCCCCCCAAATCTTTTTTTTTTTTTTCTTTTTCAGTTTTTCCGGACAAGTGAGCGCTTTGGGCTTTCTTTGTCTCCAGATTGGCACCCTCCCCCTGTAATCGTGGAGTGCGACCCGTAAAAGACCCCGGATGGTCCATTTGAGCTCTCCCGGGTCTCTCTAGCCTCGGGTGTGTGTTTTCGACGCTTGGAAAACCACCAGGCGTGTTTTGTTACGTACGCCGAGCTTGAGAAAGCCGGTGAGGACGGACAAACGGGCAGACAGGCAGACAGACAGACGGACGGACGGACGGGCAGCCATGGGAGACAACTTCGGACACACAGGTCCACACGGAGAAACAGACAGATGGGAGACAACTTCGATCACAGAGTTAGACACTGATAAAGAGACATACAGACAGATGGGGTGAGGAGGTGGCGTGGTGGGTGTTGCTGACTTCTGAAAATCAAGAGAATCAGGCGTCTCAGGTTCAAATCTCACCGAATCGGAGCATTTAAAAATAATCTTCTCCCTTTATTGTTCGAGTCTTAATCCTTCGGATGAGATGATAAACCGAAATCCAGTTGTGTAGTGCAAGCTTTTATGGTGGTGTCGGATGATATTTTGAATAAAACTCTGTGTGTGTGTGTGTGTTGTGTGTGTGTGTGTGTGTGTGTGTGTGTGTGTGTGTGTGTGTGTGTTTGAGGGGTTAAAGGGGGGGGGGGGGAGAGAGAACTCATCTACCAAATATTCATAAGAGCAGAGGAAGGGGGGAGGGTTTTAATAATTCTTGTAAAAATGAGGGGGTGGGGGGGGGGAGAAGGAGGCTCTCATTTCACTAATGTTTAGACGGGGGTGTTCTCTCATTCGGGAAAAGGTGGTGATGGAGGGGGGGGGGGGGGCAGACTCATCTTCTAAATGTTTATAACCGCAGGGGTGGAGGAGGGAGAGGGACCAAAATTCTGGCAGAAGCGAGGGGGAGGGGGATTCTCATTTTCCTAGTTTTTAAAGGGCTGTTCTCTCATTGGAGGGGGAGGGGGAGGGGGGGGGGGGAGGACGGACGCACCAGAGCCCATGCCGTTGTTAAATATATATATATATATATATATATATATATATATATATATATATAATATCTTCAATCTAAGACATAAGAGCAAGCTTTGTTTATAACTGATTATTTCTTGCAGTCATTGCAACACAAAGCTGCTCTGTAAGTTGCTGGAATGGTGCTCGGTACTTATCCTTGGAATTTATTAGTTTATTGTAATTTAGTCCCTTGCGGATTCATTCCAAGAACTGGCCCTCAGCACTTGCGTCTTAAGAGGTTATCTTTTTATATTTTCTACTTTTCGCAAGAAAATGTAGCTTGTTTTGCTCTTTCATGATTTTCTTTGCTTCTTAGGTGGCGCCTTTGGTTGGTTTTTTGAAAACTCAACAAACATACTACGGTATTGCACACCAGCTTTTTCTGGGATAGCATTCTTCTTAAAATCGAAAAGCAGAGGCGTCAAATTACCATTTTCGCGGTCACTAAGGAGAAACAATCGGGTTTCGAAATATCAGTACTTGACCAGGTGTTATATTTAATGAGTTTTCTCCCCATTGGAGACTGTCTATCTCTGGAGACTATAAGCTTGCAGAAGGCTCATTTTAAGAAGCATATTTTTTTCCCACTCAAGCACATACTGTTATGTAGAATCATCTACCACTGCAGATATGAATGCTTATCTCCCCCTATTTCTTCAATCTAAGTCATAAGACAAGCTTTGTTTATAACTGAATATTTCTTGCAGTCATTACAACACCAAGTTGTTCCGTAAGTTGCTGGAATAGTGCTCGGTACTAATCCTTGGAATTTATTAGTTTATTGTATATATATTTATAATGTCTTTTTTAAACTTCAATTATAAGAGGGGTTGGGGGAGGAGGTATTAGTGTTCTTTTCTACCCTGTCACCTTTTCCTTTTCCCAGCATGTTCCGATGCTCCTGGTATAGCATTTCTACAGGGACACACGCAAACACACCTGAGAGAGAGAACTCTGTTAAAAAAAAAATCCCCAGCTAGATCTCGATGAGAAGACTGGAGAACAGTACAAGAAAGAAATGATATATGGGGGCTGGCATACTATGGCGATCTGATTTCTCCACGGCGCCTATCACTGAAAGGCAGCCGACAACTAAATCATTGTGGTTATGCAGAGTAGCTCAGGTGGAGGTATAAACAAATGGGGTTCGATATAAATCAATACTGAATCCGTCTCTATAATTCGATTGTGAATCAGTTCCGCTTCCCCCCCCTCCTCTGCTCCCCCAGCTCACTCCACTTGCTCCTCCCCCCCGTCTCATTTTCAACAGCAGACTCATGCGGTGTCAGTTCTTTTCAGAAACTACTCGAATTCGGTTTGTCCGTCAGTCGTTTATTCCCACACTCATACACACAGACATACACACACACACACAAAACACCTTTGATGTACCTGATGCCAACAACAATAACTGCACGTGTCAAATAATTGCTGCCCACCACCTTCATCTCGACCACCAGAATCACCACCACCCTCACCATCACTGACTACTCTCCCCTTTACCCTCCACTGCCTTCCAGGAGAGTGGGGGTTGGGGTGGGGGTAGGGTTCCCAGGACAACGGGGGTCTGTTAGGGGAGGAGGGGGTGAGACAGAGGTGGGGTGTGGGTGGGAGTGAGGATTTGGGGAAGGGGGGGGGAGGGTCACGGGGATGGGTAGGACTGGGGGAGGGGGAGGGGGGGAGGCTAGGTAAGGATGGTGGAGGATGAGATGGGGAAGGTGGGTGGGTGCGCAGTGAGGAGGGGGGAAGGTGGATCTTAAAATAAGCTCAGCTGTTGTTGTTGTTGCTGTTGTTGTTGTTGTGTGTTGTTGTTGTTGTGACAAGAACACAAGTGCTCAACATGATTATTTCACTCCATCCCACACTTTGTGGCGGTTTTTCAGTTTCATGTTGCCGACTACAAAGGAACATCAAAACTGCAAAATGATGAGCTTGTCTGCGATGGTCTCTGTATGGAGAGAGAGAGAGAGAGAGAGAGAGAGAGAGAGAGAGAGAGAGAGAGAGAGAGAGAGAGCAATGAAGGAAGATGTTACGTGCAACAGAACATAGCACAACTTCAAGAATAACAGTCACTGCAGCATTATACGCATAGCGCACAGTGCATCAGTACGGCTAAGCATTGAGCATTACTGTGATTGTCTAAATGTGTGTGTGCGGGAGGGGGGGGGGGGGCGGAGACAGACAGACAGATAGACAGAGACACACAGAGAGACAGGAATAGGCAGAGAGTGAATCCAGTTTAAAATACTACATCATAGTGTGCATAGCAAGACTGATGTACGATCATTGCAACACTATACTAACGTCATAGCGCATAGTGCAGATATTTTGACAAACACACCACCACCCATCCCAGCTGCTGATATGGCAGATACGCAAAAACCATATTAGAAGAGCTGGCGGGTAAACTGGAAACCTCTCTTATACCGCACCATGACCACCCGGATGACAAGAATTATGTTAAGATGAGCCGCGAGCATGCCAGTTTCGGGGAGCCCGCGGGATTTGAACTAGTAACCTCTGATAATACAGAGCCGAACCAGGAACCCTACCTCTACAGTGTAGTGTGACAACCATAGAGACTTCAACACGAGCAGGACTAACAGTAGGCCAGCGCTGCGTCTCAAAGACAGCGAAAGGCTAGAATCATCGCCAGGTTGGCGAGCGGGCAGGAGCGTTTCTTTGCGACCTCTCGCGGCGAGAATTGACCAGAATGACTCGTGTAGTTTGGGACGTGCTTGCACGCTAGACAAATATGGCGGCACACTGGATCCGATACATGAATGACGATGAGCTTAGATCGTATCTGGGACAACCTGTCACGGAATGGTGACCAAGTTATGTCAATCAGCCGTTCAGCATCACCATTATCATACCTCTCATGCTAAAGTCCAATTCAACTGAAACTGGATCCGGTTTCAGAGACCACATTTGTTGGATAAAT
>CM065731.1:70634589-70637089 GCA_033310375.1 Conus canariensis | reverse complement strand
TCTCTCTCTCTCTTCTCTCTCTGATATATATATATATATATTATTATTATGTATGTATGTATGTATGTATGTATGCATTTATGTATGCCAGCTCTGTGTTTGGGAGACTCCGTGAAAATGTCTGGGAGCGGAGAGGACTAAGCCTTACCACCAAGCTGAAGGTCTACCATGCAGTGGTACTAACCACTCTCCTCTATGCCAGTGAGACCTGGACTGTCTACAGCAGACACGCCAAACAGCTTAACCATTTTCACCTCAGCTGTCTCCGCAGACTCCTACACATCAAGTGGCAGGACAAAGTCCCAGACTCTGAGGTCTTGGAAAGGGCCAGCATCCCCAGCATCTACACTCTCCTTCAGAAATCCCAAGTCAGATGGTCTGGTCACATCGTCAGAATGCCAGACAGTCGCCTGCCGAAACAACTGCTGTACGGAGAACTGAGTCAGGGCAAGCGCAAAGTTGGGGGCAGAAGAAACATTTCAAAGACTGCCTCAAAATGTCCCTCAAAGGCCTGGACATCAACCTCAACACCTGAGAGTCGCTTGCCCTGGACTGCCCAGCCTGGCGAAGCAGCATCACAAAGAGTGCATGTACATCAGAGAAGAGACGCACAGCAGAAGCTGAGAGAAAGCGAGCCGCGCGCAAGGCCAGAGCTACCTCCACCTCCACTGTAGCACCCACCCACATGTGTCCCACATGTGGGCGTTCCTTCCGGGCCCAGATCGGCCTACCAGCCACCTGCTGACCCACACTCAGTGATCTTCCATCTGAGATTGAAGTCATGGTCATCTTCGAAATCGAAGGACGAATAACAACATGTACTTGTGCGCGTGTGCGTGAGTGCGCGTGCGTTCGTGTGTGTGTGTGTGTGTGTTGTGTGTGTGTGTGTGTGTGTGTGTGTGTGTGTGTGTGTGTGTGTGTGTGTGTGTGTGTGTGTGTGTGTCTGTCTGTCTGTCTGTGTGTCTGTGTGTGTGAATTACTTGACGTTTAGTCTTTGTTGTGATAGTGAATATATCAAGTGGCACCTTGTCAGGCGGTTGAACTGGCACTCTTGTCCTCCTTCCCCTGCCCACTTCAATGCTCACCGTATCTGCGTTCGAATCCACGCCCTCTATCTACCACAAGATGTAGAGATCTGATTTATGAAGGGTGACATAAGGTATAAGAAGCTTCTTTGACCATTCAGGATTTTGTTTGTTTGTTGGTTGGTTGTTGTTTTAAAGCTACTTTAAAATGATCTTTTGTTGCTGGCTATGTTAACCTCATATCTTGCACTACCAATATGTCTCTCACTTTCTCTTTTTATTCGTCTGTCTGTTTGTCTGTCTGTCTGAATGATTATCTATCTAAATTAGATTTTCGAAGGTGAAGTGATTTATTGTTTATTAGTATTGGTACCTAAAAACGAGAAGCAGAAGTAACCTATTTTAGTGAAAGCGTCAGAGGATGTCGTTCTTTGCTGAATGTATACGATTTCTTGCTTTGCTGAAAATTTTAAGCGATGTTCTGCTTTGCTGACAGCAGTCTGCGAAATCCTGCTTCGCTGAAGATATAGAGTATCTTGTGTTGTAGGAGATGCACCATGTATTCGCTGAAGATATAGAGTATCTTGTGTTGTAGGAGATGTACCATGTATTCGCTGAAGATATAGAGTATCTTGTGTTGTAGGAGATGCACCATGTATTCGCTGAAGATATAGAGTATCTTGTGTTGTAGGAGATACACCATGTATTCGCTGAAGATATAGAGTACCTTGTGTTGTAGGAGATACACCATGTCCTGATTCGGTGAAGATATAGAGTACCTTGTGTTGTAGGAGATACACCATGTCCTGGTTCGCTGAAGATATAGAGTATCTTGTGTTGTAGGAGATACACTATGTCCTGGTTCGCTGAAGATATAGAGTATCTTGTTTTGTAAAGGATACGCCATGTACTCATTCGGTAAAGATACAGGTATCTTGCTTTGTTGGAAATACATGGTGTCCAGGATTGCTGAAAATATATGATGTCCTGTAATACTGATGACGTTTTACGATGACCTAGTTTTGCGGAGTATATAGAATGACCTGCCCTGCTGAAGATATTACACGATATCCTGTACAATATATTATACGATGTCCTGTACAATATATTATACGATGTCCTGTTGATTATGTTATTCGACATCCTGTTGAAGAAAGACGACATCCTGTTGAAGATATACGACATTCTGCTGAATATATACGATGTCCTGTTGAAAAATGTGATACGATGTCCTGCTTTGCTAAAGAAATTGTACGATGTTGTGTTGAAGATTTTATGCGATGACCTCATTCTGTTGAATGTAGACAATGACCTGTTTGGCTGAAGATGATAAGCGTCGTTCTGCTTTGCTGAAAATATTTACGATGATCCACTTCTTTGAACATATTACACGACAGTCTACTTTGTTGGAGATATAATTGTGGTATTTTACATTTACTATGTTACACGGTATCCTTCTCTGTTATAGGTATTTT
>CM065731.1:70619589-70622089 GCA_033310375.1 Conus canariensis | reverse complement strand
ACGTTGTTCTTCTATTTCCATACAGCCTTCACTCTGTACAGTGCTGACGTTGTTCTTCTATTTCCATACAGCCTTCATTCTGTACAGTGCTGACGTTGTTCTTCTATTTCCATGCAGCTTCATTCTGTACAGTGCTGACGTTGCTTCTGCTGCCCTCGTGAGGATTTCTGGTTTGGATCCCAGCTGATATCAATGGATAGCAGGATCCCTAGCTGATATCAATGGATGGCAGGATCCCTAGCTGATATCAATGGATGGCAGAATCCCTAGCTGATATTAATGGATTGCAGAATCCCTAGCTGCTATTAATGGATTGCAGGATCCGCAGATGATATGAATGGATTGCAAGATCCCCAGCTGATACTAATGGATTGCAGGATCCCCAGCTGATATTAATGGATTGCAGGATCCCCAGCTGATATGAATGGATTGCAGAATCCCTAGCTGATATTAATGGATTGCAGGATCCCTAGCTGATATCAATGGATTGCAGGATCCCTAGCTGATATTAATGGATTGCAGGATCCACAGCTGATATTAATGGATTGCAGGATCCCTAGCTGATATGAATGGATTGCAGGATCCCTAGCTGATATTAATGGATTACAGGATCCCTAGCTAATATTAATGGATTGTAGGATCCCCAGCTGATATTAATGGATTGCAGAATCCCTAGCTGATATCAATGGATTGCAGGATCCCTAGCTGGTATTAATGGATTGCAGGATCTCTAGCTGATATTAATGGATTGCAGGATCCTAGCTGATATTAATGGATTGCAGGATCCCTAGCTGATATTAATGGATTGCAGGATCCCAGCTGATATTAATGAATTGCAGGATCCCAGTGATATTAATGAATTGCAGGATCCCTAGCTGATATTAATGAATTGCAGGATCCCAGCTGATATTAATGAATTGCAGGATCCCTAGCCGATATCAGTGGATTGCAGGATCCCTAGCTGATATTAAGGGGTCGCGGGATCCCTAGCTGATATTAATGGATTGCAGATAAGTAATTCCTATCTTCCCATCTTCTGTTCACGAACAGTTAGTTGAATTGTAATGGTTGTATTGTGGCTGGCTAGCAGCTCGGTCTCCTAGGCGCTGATGTCCATGCCAAATCTTGCTGATGTTTTATCAGCTTCTTTAATGAATGTGGCGAATTGTTGTTTGCCGCCTACTAGGCTGTCGATATATGTGCAACGCAAAGGATTGCGTGAGGCCTTCTTTCAATGACACATTTGCTAACGTGATTCTCAAGTTTATCAGTCACGATGCGCTATAGTAATATGTTTAAAAGTAAGGGAGATAGAAGGTTGCCATATCGAACTCCAACTGAAGTAAGGAACCACTTTCCAACGGCACTCTATATGAGTGCTGCATTGGCTACTTTGGAGTGGTTGGATGGAGCTGATTTGCTTTTGCTCGATGTCAACATATTTCATTGTGGCACACAGGCATCATGCCAGATTCTCCCGAAAGCCCTTTTGAAGTCTAGGAAGTCTTGGTAGAACTCTCTCTCTGGGTGCTTTGGCAAAATGTTTATAGCGACGGACCTGTTCGATGGTAACTTGTTATTCAGCAGTTACATTGTCTGCTTGTAGCTGTGATTTAGGAAATATGAATGTGAACATCACTTTGCAGGTATGGCTTACCAAACTATTAATCAAATGCAGTCGCTGTGGCAGGTGCTCCAGATTTCCTACCTGAAATATGAATGTGAACATCACTTTGCTGGTATGGCTTACCAAACTATTAATTAAATGCAGTCGCTGTGGCAAGTGCTCCAGATTTCCTACCTTGTGAGGGCTGACCGTTAATGAGGGAGTTCATGGCGCAAAACCACTCGCCAGTGTGCCAGTGTCCGTTGCAGATGGCAGTTACATTATAAGTTACTGGCATTTCATCATGCTTCTATAGCTGTGCGGAGATGGTGTCCATGCCTGCAGCCTTTCCACAGTTCAGAGATTTCACTGGTGTTGTGGCTTCTTTATGGAGCATTGGTAAATCAGGCTGATTTGGTAATCTTGTACTGACTGTTAGTACCACTCCCCCTCTCCCCACCCCCACACATACACACACGCACACACACATGCATACACACACATACACACAACATATACTCACACACACACACATACAGAGAGAGAGAGAGAGAGAGAGAGAGAGAGAGAGAGACAGACAGACAGACAGACATACACACAGACAGACACACAGACAAACAGACACACAGACAGTTTAATTAACTGATTATGACGGAAGATTTTTTTTTTAAATGCTGTCTTTTTCCTTTACCCTCATTAAAGATACTGTTGACGCGACTTAACAACACACACACACACACACACACACACACACACACACACACACACACACACACACACGAAACAGACAGACAGAGGCGGTCAGATAATAAGGCAAATAGACCAACAGACAGACTGCTTTACTGCTCGCTTGCGTGATGAATAGACTGGTGTATAGGAACATATGTGACAGGT
>CM065731.1:70599589-70614589 GCA_033310375.1 Conus canariensis | reverse complement strand
CCTTGTTACAGTCTACGTTTTCTCTTCACTTTATGTGTGTGTGTGTGTAGCTAGGTGTGTATGTCAACACCTTGTTACAGTCTACGTTTTCTCTTCACTTTATGTGTGTGTGTCTAGCTAGGTGTGTATGTCAACACCTTGTTACAGTCTACGTTTTCTCTTCATTTTATGTGTGTGTGTCTAGCTAGGTGTGTATGTCAACACCTTGTTACAGTCTACGCTTTCTATTCACTTTATGTGTGTGTGTCTAGCTAGGTGTGTATGTCAACACCTTGTTACAGTCTACGTTTTCTCTTCACTTTATGTGTGTGTCTAGCTAGGTGTGTATGTCAACACCTTGTTACAGTCTACGTTTTCTCTTCACTTTATGTGTGTGTCTAGCTAGGTGTGTATGTCAACACTAGCTAGGTGTGTTTGTCAACACTAGCTAGGTGTGTATGTCAACACCTTGTTACAGTCTACGTTTTCTCTTCACTTTATGTGTGTGGTGTGTGTGTGTGTGTGTGTGTGTGTGTGTGTGTGTGTTGTGTTAGCTAGGTGTGTATGTCATCACCTTGTTACAGTCTACGCTTTCTCTTCACTTTATGTGTGTGTCTAGCTAGGTGTGTATGTCAACACTAGCTAGGTGTGTATGTCAACACCTTGTTACAGTCTACGCTTTCTCTCACTTTATGTGTGTGTGTCTAGCTAGGTGTGTAGTCAACACCTGTTACAGTCTACGTTTTCTCTTCACTTTATGTGTGTGTCTAGCTAGGTGTGTATGTCAACACTAGCTAGGTGTGTCTGTCAACACTAGCTAGGTGTGTATGTCAACACCTTGTTACAGTCTACGTTTTCTCTTCACTTTATGTGTGTGTCTAGCTAGGTGTGTATGTCAACACTAGCTAGGTGTGTTTGTCAACACTAGCTAGGTGTGTATGTCAACACCTTGTTACAGTCTACGTTTTCTCTTCGCTTTATGTGTGTGTCTAGCTAGGTGTGTATGTCAACACTAGCTAGGTGTGTTTGTCAACACTAGCTAGGTGTGTATGTCAACACCTTGTTACAGTCTACGTTTTCTCTTCACTTTATGTGTGTGTCTAGCTAGGTGTGTATGTCAACACTAGCTAGGTGTGTTTGTCAACACTAGCTAGGTGTGTATGTCAACACCTTGTTACAGTCTACGTTTTCTCTTCGCTTTATGTGTGTGTCTAGCTAGGTGTGTATGTCAACACTAGCTAGGTGTGTTTGTCAACACTACTAGGTGTGTATGTCAACACCTTGTTACAGTCTACGTTTTCTCTTCACTTTATGTGTGTGTCTAGCTAGGTGTGTATGTCAACACTAGCTAGGTGTGTTTGTCAACACTAGCTAGGTGTGTATGTCAACACCTTGTTACAGTCTACGTTTTCTCTTCACTTTATGTGTGTGTCTAGCTAGGTGTGTATGTCAACACTAGCTAGGTGTGTTTGTCAACACTAGCTAGGTGTGTATGTCAACACCTTGTTACAGTCTACGTTTTCTCTTCACTTTATGTGTGTGTCTAGCTAGGTGTGTATGTCAACACTAGCTAGGTGTGTTTGTCAACACTAGCTAGGTGTGTATGTCAACACCTTGTTACAGTCTACGTTTTCTCTTCACTTTATGTTCCCTCCTCACCCAGTACTAGCGCATACAGGCCTGCCTACTTTGTACAAAGATGATCGCATGCACACATGTGTATGTGTGTGTGTGTGTGTGTGTGTGTGTGTGTGTGTGTGTGTGTGTGTGTGTGTGTGTGTGTGTGTGCGCGCGCGCGCGAATGCGCCTGTGAGAGCGTACACACACACACACACACACACACACACACACACACACACACACCACACACACATGCATGCATGCGCGCGCGCGCTCGCACGCATGCACACACACGCACACACACACAACACACACACACAACACGCGCGCGCGCGCGCGTGGGGAGAGAGAGAGAGAGAGAGAGAGAGAGAGAGAGAGAGAGAGAGAGAGAGAGAGAGAGAGAGAGAGAGAAGCTCAAACTCAAACAGTTAATTGCAAGGCCACCGACTTATCTGCAATGAGGTCAAAACAAAAGTAGAACACACACGCGCTCGGCGCATATATTGAAAATTATGAGAGAAAATATTTGCACAATAAAAGTTAATGTTCTTCCTGAAATTACTCTGGCATTTGTGTGTTAACTGATAGCAGTTCTTCTCTTCGTTTCAGTGCTTAGAAAATGAACATAGCTACAGAGCGAGTTACAATTCTCTTTTCATTTTGCAGTAAAAGAAGCAATGATACTTGATGAACATTTCTAGTATGAGGCAAAATGTATCTATCTCTTAAATCTTTATAGGATGGACAAACAATCCAAACATGTATTTCGTTCTCAATTCGGTGACAGAATGGACAGTGTTTGGAGTTTAGTGTACATCTTTGATGGACATTCAAATCACTAATACCAAGTCCAAATCTCACGAACACTTTGCGAAATTCAGAAATTGTAATTTCAGTTTTGTGGGCTGGCTCCCCACTTTGCCTTAAACATGTGGCTACTAAAAATAAAAGGAAAAGATGCTCCCAGGATTCACCGAAAGGGGGAGAGAATGATGAATCCATCGGTGCTCAACCAATCATGACTGCAAATCCCAAACGGACTATGAACATGGACCAAATGGAATATCCATGTGTCTGTGGAAAGCGTTTCGCTACCACCCGTGGCATGAAGATCCACAGAACAAAGATGGGATGTGTGAAGACGCATCTGAATGAGCAGCAGCGCACTGCATCAGCAGATAAGACGTCGGAAGACCAAGGCCAGGATTTAAACCACAGTGCCAAGGACATCCACGCTGTTGGTTCGGATGAGGAATTTGCACAGGCCCTCGATGCCAGGCGCCTGAAACTCAACCTGCCACGAGCAAACGAAACTGAAGATTGGGAGAAACTGGATGCAAAAATCGTCCAAAGACTCGATGCACTGATAGGGAAAAGCACCCTGGAACACAAACTAGCCACATATGGGGACATTGTGTATGCCACATGTAGAGACGCCTATGGAGCAAAACTACCCAAAGAGAAAACACCTCCAAAGAAATCCAGACGCCAAGAAAAGATGGACAAGATCAGGGTCCAAAAGAAAAACCTCAAGATGCAAATGAAGACCGCACTGCCAGCTGAAAAACAAGGCTTGGAAAAACTGTGGAAAGACCTGAAAGAAAAACACAGTGCCCTCAGCAAAGCGGAATCTGCGAGGAAGAGGAAGAGCAAAAAGAAGAAGACACAAGAGCGCTTCTTCAGAGACCCCTTCCAGTTTGCCAGAACACTGTTTGAGCAGCCAAAATCTGGGACCCTAAGTGTGGACAAAGGAGTTCTTGAGCAGCATCTGAGGAAAACATACTCTGACCCACAGAGCAAAGCACCACTCGACATTCAAGGTCTGGTGTGGCCAACCAACCCTGAGGAACAGTTCAATGGCAAGCCTCCAACGTTGGCGGAAATCAAGAAGGTGGTCGACAAAGCCAGAGCCAAATCATCACCAGGGCCAAACGGAATACCTTACCAGCTTTACAAGAAATGTCCCAAGGTGCTGGAGTGGCTCCACAGGCTGCTGCGATCGGCTTGGAGAAACCAGAAGATCAGCGGCCAGTGGATGACGGCAGATGGTGTGTACATCCCCAAAAGCAAAACTCAAGTGACATTAGCCAGTTCAGGCCAATATCACTACTGAACGTCGAAGGGAAAATCTTCTTCTCTGTCATGGCAGCAAGGCTGACCAAGTACCTGATGGAAAACAAGTACTTGGATGTGTCAGTCCAGAAAGGTGGCATCCCAGGCGTGGCGGGCTGTGTAGAACACGCCACAATGATCTGGGACGCAATCCAAAAAGCAAAAACAGAAAAGAGAGACTGGACGTAGTGTGGCTTGATCTGGCAAACGCATATGGATCTGTGCCCCATGAGATGATACAGTTGGCTCTTGAGATGTACCATGTGCCAAAGAACATCCGCGACATGCTCAAGAAGTACTTCAATGGCTTCTCAATGCGGTTCTCTACCAAGGAGTACACAACAGACTGGATCAACTTGGAAGTGGGTATTGCAATGGGCTGTGCAATTTCCCCAATACTGTTCGTGCTGGCAATGGAACTCATCTTGAAAGCAGCAACAAACAACGCGAGACAAACAGACCTTGGCGATGGATACAAGATGCCTCCTCTCAAGGCCTTCATGGATGACACTACAGTGATTTCATCCAGAGAAGACGAGACACGTCATGTGCTGGAGAGGCTGGACGACATAGTTGCCTCATCCAGAATGAAGTTCAAGCCAAAGAAATCACGGAGTCTCTCACTGAGGAAAGGAAAAGTGGCCGGATCTGTGGTCTTCAGTGTTGCCAACCAGGCCATTCCAACAGTCACAGAAGAACCAGTCAAGAGCCTTGGAAGATGGTATGATGATACGCTGAAAGACACACAAAGAGCAAAAGAAACCAAGCAGATGGCGGAGGAAGGCTTGGAGACCATTGACCAGTGTGGGCTCCCTGGCAAATACAAGGTCTGGTGTCTGCAGTTCATGCTGATACCAAAGCTGCTATGGCCTCTGATGATATACGACATCTGCACCAGCATAGTGGAGGCAATGGAAGCCAAAATCAACAAGTTCACAAGGAAATGGCTTGGTGTCCCACCCTGTCTGACTGACATAGCGCTGTACTGTCGCCAAGCAAAGCTGAAACTACCCCTGAAATCCATCCTGGAGGAATACAAAGCAGGGAAGATCAGACTTCAAAGCATGCTGGAGGACTCAGGAGACAAGGTGGTAGAAGCAATTAAGCCCCAGCTGAAGACAGGCAGAAAATGGAAAGTTCAAGAGGCGATGGATTCTGCAAAAGAAAGTCTCAAGATCAGAGAAATAACAGGACACACACAGACCAACAGACAGGGACTGGGGGTGACCAAAACTGAATGGTGGTCAAAGGCCAAAGGAAAAGCCAAAAGAGACATGATGATTCAGGAGATGAGAAAAGAAGAAGACCAAAAAAGACTCCAAAAAGCAGTCCAGCAGAGCCAGCAAGGGCAATGGACAACGTGGGAGAATGCACTCCAAAGAAGTCTCACTTGGAATGACATTTGGCACATGGCCCCTCTCAGGATCAGCTTCATTCTCAGATCTGCATATGACCTTCTGCCCTCAAATGCAAACCTGGTGAAGTGGGGGAAAACAGACGATCCTGCATGCCCCCTCTGCCATGAAAAACAAACAGTGGAGCATGTCCTAAGCTCATGTAAAGTAGCCCTGGCTCAAGGAAGGTACACATGGAGGCACAACCAAGTGCTCAAAGAAATTGTACAAGTAGTCTGGGCTAGTACCAACACCACAAAAGGGAAAATCAGGACTCCAAAAGCACCCGCAACATTCTTCACGGCAGGAGGCAGCAAATCATGGCCAAGAACAACAGTGCCACTCGAAACATGCAGGCAGAGTCTGCTGGACGGGGCAGATGACTGGGAGTGCACTGCAGACCTCCCAGAATGGAAGAGTCACCCAGAGATCATCAGCAAGAGTGGCATGAGACCAGACATAGTAGTCCACTCTAAGTCAACCAAGCAGCTGATCATGATCGAGCTCACGGTGCCATATGAGAACAGAATGGAGGCAGCTCAAATCTACAAGACTGAAAAGTATGCTGATCTGGCAAACAGCCTGAGGAGAGAAGGCTATCAGGTCAAAGTCCTCACTGCAGAAATTGGAGCTAGGGGGTTTGTAGGAACGTCTGCATACAGCCTCATGAAACAGCTCTCAGTTGCAGGGAAGGAAAAAACCAGAGCCCTGAAAGCAATGGCAGAAGCGGCAGAGAGGTGTTCAAGCTGGATCTGGTCAAGGAGGAACAAAAGTGAACTTCATAAGGCTTAATTTCCCTACAAATATCAGGTGTCCCTGTGGCTCAGTGGTTAAAGCGCGAGTCATTAAGTGGAAAATGAGCATGTCCAGAGGGTCATGGGTTCGAATCCCAGCCATGGCTCGTCCCAAGATGGGAAAAAAAGGGGCAGCAGAGGGACATCCGGAGTCATGAACCGGGTGTGGCCCAACCCCCCTAGAGTGTCAGGAGATAAGGGCCGAAACACTTGCTTGAAGGGGGCTTCTCTTCTGAGGACTCTCTGCTGCCACGCTCTCCACGAGTTTCTTTCTACTACTACTATCTCAGGCTGCCATAAGAATTTGAAGGAACAATAAGTTGAATATCTGTCACTATTAAGTATTTTACTATCCCAATCACGCGTTTTTTAAGTTCACGTAAAAACAGCCTCTCGTAATTCACTCCACTATTCAACCAAACAAAAGGAAAACCGTAAGTATCGAAACTATGTTTTGTCGAAGGTATCCAAATTGTTTGTACACTCCGATTTCTTGTACAATGAAATGATTTTGATTTTTCCATTTCATATGTTTGTTTTGGTAGTCTAGTGAGTGACAGCTTTTGCAATTTGAACCACTAGCGGATTGATTTTATTGCACCATCTACATACAAAGGATACCTTCCTAGCTCACCGTACCCATTGTATTTGGGGTATTCGGGCGTCCATTTGAAAACCGTTTGCATGCAAACAAGTGAGGTAATTCAATTACATGTAGATGAAACTGTCTCCAGACGTCTGCTGCATATAAAAGTATAGGTTTTTGCTTGCGCAGCAAACAGTGTAAAAAAAAAAAACAGACTTCTATCCGTTGTTCCCAAACTCTACATTGTTTTCATAATTTCTAAATTTTGGCTTTAGCCCTGCCTGCACATTCTTCGAGTGCGATGTCGTATGATAGCTTTGTGGTTAAAGTAAATCCCAAATACTTATAACTGTTAACAACTGCAATCTCTTTCCCTGATAGAACCATTTTTCTAGTTTTGATGAATGTCCCCCTTTCTCAAAGAGAGAGAGAGAGAGAGAGAGAGAGAGAGAGAGAGAGAGAGAGAGAGAGAGAGAGAGAGAGAGAGAGACGGTGTGTCCGGTGTTACAAGCGCCCACAGCAGAAGCAGCGGCAGCAGCAGTAATATTAATAGTAATAGTAATAGTAGTAGTAGCAGCAATAGTAGTAGTAGCAGCAATAGTAGTAGCAGCAGCAGCAGCAGCAGCAATAATAGCAGTAGTAGTTGTAGTAGCAGCAGCTGCAGCAGTAGTAGTAGTAGTTGTAGAGTAGTGGCAGTGACAGTAATAATAGTAACAGTAGCAGTCGTAGTAGTAGTTGTAACAGCAGCAGCAGTAGTAATAGTAATAGTAGCCATAGTAATAGCGGTAGTAGCAGCAGCAGCAGTACTTGTAGTAGCAGCAATAGCGGTAGTAGCTGCAGCAGCAGTACTTGTAGTAGTAGCAACAGCAGTAGCAGGAGCAGCAGCAGCAGCAGAAATGGTGGAGGTGCAAACCATAGCAGCAACAGCAGTAGTAGCAGTAAGAATAATGGCAGTAGTAGCAGCGGTAGTAGTAGCAAGTAAGTGGCAGTGGCAGAAGTAGCAACAGCAGCAGCAGCAGCAACATCAGCAGCAGCAGAGTAGTCATAATAGCAGTGCTGCAGCAGTAGCAGCAGTGGTAGAATGCTGTATGGCTGAGTTGTTGTGGTTGGAAGAAACCCTAGTACAGGGTGAAGGTAATATCAGGGGGTCTTCGGAAAAAGACACCCCACCCCACCCCCCATCCCAACCCTCTCCTTTCCTCGGACAAGTGTTTCGACTCTAACCTATAACAGGATTAAAAACCTTTGCTTTCCAAACTGGGAAACGTTTTGCTGTACCACTTCCTCCTAGTTGACGGCACGTGTCAGGCCTGTGCACTAACCCGTGACCCTATCTTTGCGCCAGTTCCAAGAGCCAAATAATCCCATTCCTTTGATTTTAATCTGTCTGCTTGGAACCATCTGACTTGTACCTGATGGCCATGTTAAAGGAGAATCAACTTTCAGACGCAATATAAATTCTCAAAACAATATAATTGCACCGATCTATAAATACTCGACTTCTTAAGCAAAGTCCTTGGCGCATTACTTTGTGGTGTACGGCCATCTGGGTGGTCCACTGTATGCGTCAGGCAGGCAGTCAATGACCGTTTAATGCATGGTCTTCACTGCGGGCGCAACGTGTTTAATGGTGCGCACACTCCATCCAACATGGGAACATATGACGGGTAAAAAACGCCACGTAGCATCCACCGAGTAACAACACACTCTGTGGCTTTATGCAACGAATCTAGTTCAAAGGTCCAGTACGCAGTTGAACTTGTCAAAACAAGACAATAAGCCAGCAATCATAACAACAAAAAACGAACGAATGAAGGTAAACACAAACAAACAAACAAATAAACAATCAAACAAATGAGCAAAATAAGCTTTTTACGAATAAGCAGTAACACATTCAGCAATCTGCAGCCGTCATACACATGCAGAAGCGTTCTTACTCTCTTCTGAGAGAGAGAGAGAGAGAGAGAGAGAGAGAGAGAGAGAGAGAGAGAGAGAGACAGAGACAGAGACAGAGAGACAGAGAGAGAGAGAGAGAGACAGACAGACAGACAGAGACAGACAGACAGAGACAGACAGAGAGAGAGAGACAGAGAGAGAGAGACAGACAGACAGAGAGACAGAGAGAGACAGACAGAGAGAGAGAGAGAGAGAGAGAGAGGAAGAGAGAGAGAGAGAGAGTTGTTGCTTTTTGTCCAACTACGACCCGACTTTAATTTATCATATCAACTTATTTTTATACCTTTATTCATCCATTTAAACCGCGAACACGTACATATCTGTGAAGCCAACTTTATCCCAAATCTATGTTGAGATTTTCCCTCAAATATTACGACCGGAGTACAAATTCAGCGGTGTATTCGACAGAAAACGCCATTGTGAATGAACGTACACACTACATTACATGTCATGTGTACGGTAACTGTCGTAAATTCCGGCGCTGACTGTTATTAGTGTTTATCACAGCGATGACTGTGTTGTCCGACAGAGTGTGGGAATTGCTGCATATCAAAATTATTCACCTGAATGAGGCTTTTTTTTTTTTTTTTTTTTGTAATAGTAAACTACTCCCTTTCGAAAAGCGTTCATGGTAACGCTTCTTGTGACCCTAAAACTGCACACGCGGGACAAATCTACTTGGACTGTAGGATTCTCAGCATAGGTAGAAACAACAAAACTCAGTTCTTCGCTGCGTCTGCGATGACAAGACTCAACGTGTTCAGGACAACTAGCTTTTTAAGCACTGCAGTAAACACCTAACATCTACAACGTAGTGGTGACATCTGTTGTTTTTTTTTCAGGTAAAAAACGCATGATACGGAAAAAGAAAAAAAAAGAAGCAAAACAAACAAATTAAACAAACAAATAAACAAACGGGTGTCTCAGAGAGTAAATTAGACTTCATTCAAATTCACTTGTTCTCATGAAAGCACAGTGTCAAGCACTGACGCTGGCACTGAAGAACTTTGCTGCCGTCAGACGGCCCAAAACGTATCTGCAAAGAGTATGGATTACTCCCTGGATTACTCTTTCCTATGCTAAGTTGGCAAATAATAACTACTGTCACTATACTATGTTAACGGGCGATGACTACTGTTCACTATGCTATGTTGACAGGCGATGACTACTGTTTACGATGCTATGTTGACGGGTGATGACTACTGTTTACTATGCTATGTTGACGGGCGATGACTACTGTTTACTATAGTATGTTGACAGGTGATGACTACTGTTCACTATGCTATGTTGACAGGCGATGACTACTGTACACTATGCTATGTTGACAGGCGATGACTACTGTTTACGATGCTATGTTGACGGGTGATGACTACTGTTTACTATGCTATGTTGACGGCGATGACTACTGTTTAGTATGCTATGATGACGGGCGATGACTACTGTTTACTATGCTATGATGGCGGGTGATGACTACTGTTTACTATGCTATGTTGACGGCGATGACTACTGTTTAGTATGCTATGATGACGGGCGATGACTACTGTTTACTATGCTATGATGGCGGGTGATGACTACTGTTCACTATGCTATGTTGACAGGTGATGACTACTGTTTGCTATGCTATGTTGACACGCAATAACTACTGTTTACTATGCTATGTTGACAGGGGATGACTACTGTTTACTATGCCATGTTGACAGGTGATGACTACTGTTTTCTATGCTATATTGACAGGCGATGACTACTGCTTACTATGCTATGTTGACAGGCGATGTCTACTGTTTACTATGCTATGTTGACAGGTGATGACTACTGTTTACTATGCTATATTGACAGGTGATGACTACTGTTTACTATGCTATGTTGACAGGTGATGACTACTGTTTACTATGCTACGTTGACAGGCGATGTCTACTGTTTACTATGCTATGTTGACAGATGATGACTACTGTTTACTATGCTATGTTGACGGGCGATGACTACTGTTTACTATGCTATGTTGACGATGATGACTACTGTTTACTATGCTATGTTGACGGCGATGACTACTGTTTACTATGCTATGTTGGCGGGAGATGACTACTGTTTACTATGCTATGTTGACAGGCGATGACTACTGCTTACTATGCTATGTTGACGGGCGATGACTATTGTTTGCTGTGCTATGATGACGGGCGATGACTACTGTTTACTATGCTATGTTGACAGGTGATGACTACTGTTTACTATGCTATGTTGACAGGTGATGACTACTGTTTACTATGCTATGTTGACAGGTGATGTCTTCTGTTTACTATGCTATGTTGACGGGCGATGACTACTGTTTACTATGCTATGATGACGGGCGATGACTACTGTTTTCTATGCTATGTTGACAGGCGATGGCTACTGTTTACCATGCTATGTTGACGGGCGATGACTACTGTTTTCTCTGGTGTTGTGACGGGCACTGACCAGCGACATGTCGCTAGGAAAAGGTGCCAGCGAAATCATCAGATCTGTGGCTTTATGTATAAATGCTAAAGATTGTCCCCTACATTTTATACTATTTGCATAATGTCTTTAGTTTTTCAGCAACTTTTTTCCTCCCCACACTTTCGTTTAGTTTCATTTACTATCCTTCACTGGCTGCTTTGGGGGTGCTGTTGGATTCTTTTTTTACCCTTGGTGGTGAGAACACCACGGTATTATGGACTGTGGTGTGTCTCTATTTGACGCCAGGAGCGCAGACACAACCAGCCGTGTCTCCCTGATGAGTTCCGATCCAGCGGACGAAAGGCCTCGGAACAGGCAATACAAATATATCTGCCTTCAAAAGGGATTGCGATGGTTCCCTTATGCAGCTAGTGAAGAGTTTTCATATCTGTAATATATTTTCTTAATTTCATGTTCCTAGTTTCTCCATCTTCACCCCCCCCCCTCCCCTCCCTCACTTAAGTCCAAATCTTTGCCAAGTCATTACTATGAAGACAGTTGAGTTGTTGGCCTGCGCTTGTTTTTTCCCCCACTATTAGATTGTTCGTCTATGTATTTGTCTGACTTTATTCAAGTTTAAAAGGCTGTGCCAGTCTTGAATAAAAGTTACTCTGTATTAGGTTTTCTTATGGGAGCAAAAGTTACCCCACTTGTTTACTGTTTTTTTTGGGGGGTTTGTTCCCCTCTTGGGCGAGGGCTGGATGTAAAAAAAACATGAACTTGCTTATCTATTACCCTCGATAATAAAGAATTTGTCTTGTCTTGTCTTGTCTTTATAAATATTTAGTTTACAGCCCTGTGACAGTAAGTGCCCGTGGTGTCATGATGTGTGCTTGCATCGACAGAGATCTCCAGAACTCTGAATCAGTTACACCAAGGTAGAAATGTAATAAACAGTCTAGCCCTGTATACTGTCCATTCAGAAATTTCTTCTTCTTCTATTTCTTCTACTTCTTCTTCTCTGTGTGTTGTGTGTGTGTGTGTGTGTGTGTGTGTGTGTGTAAGTATGGCTATTTGGTTTTGATTCGGCAAAGATAACTTGATAGTAAATACTTGAGTCGTTCAATGTAGCGAAATTTGTTTGTTTCTAAATGTAGTGCTGTTTGATTTTAACTGTCGTGATTTTCGGCAAATACTGATTTCTACAAGAGACACATTGCCACATTGTCATGTCTTTTTGTCTCATTATCTGTGCCAATTTAGAGGCATCACTGCCCCCCCCCCCCCCCCCCCCCCCCCCCCCCGCTTCACCCAGCTTCCCCCAGCTTCCCCCAGCTTCCCCATGGATGATCATACTCAGCGCAGGTAATCCATAGAGAGCAAACAGCATCCCATAGTCATGGAATAGCCATTGAAGGAGACACTATAGTCATGGAATAGCCACTGAAGGAGACACTATAGTCATGGAATAGCCACTGAAGGAGACACTATAGTCATGGAATAGCCACTGAAGGAGACACTATAGTCATGAAATAAATACTGAAGGAGATACTATAGTCATGAAATACCCACTGAAGGAGACACTATAGTCATGAAATAAATACTGAAGGAGATACTATAGTCATGAAATAAATACTGAAGGAGATACTATAGTCATGAAATAAATACTGAAGGAGACACTATAGTCACGAAATACCCACTGAAGGAGACACTGTAGTCATGAAATAGCCACTGAAGGAGACACTATAGTCATGAACTACCTACTGAAGGAGACACTATAGTCATGAAATAGCCACTGAAGGAGACACTATAGTCATGAAATAGCCACTGAAGGAGACACTATAGTCATGAAATACCCAGTGAAGGAGACACTATAGTCATGAAATAGCCACTGAAGGAGACACTATAGTCATGAAATAGCCACTGAAGGAGACACTATAGTCATGGAATACCCACTGAAGGAGACACTATAGTCATGAAAACCCGCTGAAGGAGACGCTATAGTCATGAAATAGCCACTGAAGGAGACACTGTAGTCATGAAATACCCACTGAAAGAGACACTACCCTCATGACATACTCACTGAAGGAGACGCTATAGTCATGAAATCAGTGAAGGAGACACATAGTCATGAACTACCATGAAGGAGACACTATAGTCATGAACTACCCACTGAAGGAGACACTATAGCTCATGAACTACCCACTGAAGGAGACACTATAGACATGAAATACCCACTGAAGGAGACACTATAGTCATGAATACCCACTGAAGGAGACACTACAGACATGAACTACCCACTGAAGGAGACACTATAGTCATGGAATACCCACTGAAGGAGACACTTAGTCATGAAATACCCACTGAAGGAGACACTACAGACATGAAATACCCACTGAAGGAGACACATAGTCATGAAACTACCCACTGAAGGAGACACTATAGACATGAAATACCCACTGAAGGAGACACATAGTCATGAAATACCACTGAAGGAGACACTACAGACATGAACTACCCACTGAAGGAGACACTATAGTCATGAACTACCACTGAAGGAGACACTATAGACATGAAATACCCACTGAAGTAGACACTATAGTCATGAACTACCCACTGAAGGAGACACTATAGTCATGGAATACCCACTGAAGGAGACACTATAGACATGAAATACCCACTGAAGGAGACACTATAGTCATGAAATAGCCACTGAAGGAGACGCTGCGCCGCCGTCCAGCCACCTCGATGATGTATGGTGATGTCCGTTCTGATCCAGCATACGTAGGACACCAACCACCAAGGCCCCCTACTGACGACAGTAATTGCTTCGTCGCGGGGCCGGCGTGACTGAGCGTCCCCCTGGAGGGGGGGGGGGGGGGGGGGGGGGGGGAGGTCCACTACGTCCATCAAAGGACAATGCCTAAGAACTTGCTGACACCAAGAGCTTTAACACAAACTCATCACGGGCATGGAGTGGATAGGAAATAGAAAGTGATGTCATCACAAGAGGAGGGCATGAAAGGTCACAGAGTTTCATTTTTCCCCCGGAATGAATTATCAATGATGAGGAGAATGACGAAAATCATGCAACTGAGTCAGACTACAAAACAGGACTGTATGTTTTACGCTTCTTTTCCTGTTATATCCCGGATATCAACCACGACTGGGAGATACGCAGAGCTGCAGTGCTGGTCAGAAAATGTCATATTGTTATCATTTGCTGTGTTGTGTCATTTTTCGCTGTATCAGTCCCCTGTACATTTCTGCTGATGATCAGTTAATGTCCACTTTTTCAGCGGTGAAGAGGTTCGCAAGGCCGTCATTGGATTCCAGATTCAAGCTTCAACATTCTACTGTTCATTACAAACTATTTCACTCACCCACTTCTAAAAATACATTTTCTTCCGCAGCACAGCAGGTGATAAGATCGGTGACTAATGAATACCGAAACGGTGAATACATATAGTTGTCAAATGAATGCATAGGAGTTGAAGGCAAGACATTAATTAAGATATCAGGTAAAACATTGAAGCATTGAGATAGAGTCTAGATACGTTTCACACATGAGTACACACTTTAAGGCGGAAAATCCAACGAGACAAAACAACACCGACAAATGAAACGAGTCTATCGCAATCATCACATATCCTCACACACCTTGCGCTCAGCACCTCCCACCAACAATCCTTCCCCAAACACCTGCACGTATACAAACCCGTCCATCGTACATTCAAGCGTACGCATCGAGGAGTGTCTTCTACACCAAGATAATGTTGTTGTACTGTCAAAAACACACTAGGATGTTAATGTGATTTTATCTCCGGAAAAATGACACTGAGGCTGGTAACACATCTGAAAGGAACGCTGCAAAGTTGGGGTCTGCGGTAAACATAGACAGTCACAGTGGGTTTGGTGTAGATTTCATTTACTGTGCCTGAATAGTTAACCTTTTTTCTCCTCCACCCAACTCTTGTATAATGTACACATTAAGATGATACGCTACGTGGTTGCAGTTAAGACAGATTTAAACAAATGAAATGGGACTCTTT
This sequence comes from Conus canariensis, assembly GCA_033310375.1. Taxonomy (NCBI): domain Eukaryota; kingdom Metazoa; phylum Mollusca; class Gastropoda; order Neogastropoda; family Conidae; genus Conus; species Conus canariensis. Next base: position 70,599,681 of record CM065731.1, on the reverse strand, counting down.
TATGAAACCCGCCTGGCGCAAAGATAGTATTGCGGGTGATGTCTAGGGCCTAAAATCGGACGTCAGGTGGTGGTTCATGCATTCAGAGGTTG
>CM065731.1:70573994-70581494 GCA_033310375.1 Conus canariensis | reverse complement strand
GGACATCCAACAAGAGGTAAATTAGAGTATATAGCGGACATCCAACAAGAGGTAAATTAGTGTATATAGCGGACATCCAACAAGAGGTAAATTAGTGTATACAGCGGACATCCAACACGAGGCAGTCGGGAGGAGGATGGACATCGTGAAGGACTGAACACGTTTTGAATACCTCTACACTGTCCCGCATGACCAAGAACTGAAGCTTTCTGAGCGGCGCCTGTCAGGAAATCGTTGCAATCTACTTAGTCAACAGGTTGTTTATAGCTCAGCCGACCACGGGGCTACGTCGGGGTTGCAAGCTAGTTAACATTAGTAATTTAAATTGTCACGATTAAAATGGCAAAGGCAAGGGTTCTTTCCTCTATCGATGGAGAACGAGGGAAGACATTTCTACCGATCCACACGGCGGCACAATGTCAATGAGGGTTGTTTTGTCAGGTTTTACAAAGTTAGGCATTTAGATAGGGCTAGGATTAGGGATAGGGTAAGTGTAAGTTAGGCATTTGGAGAGGGTTAGGATTAGGGACAGGATAAGTGTAAGTTAGGTATTTGGATAGGATTAGGGACAGGATAAGTGTAAGTTAGGTATTTGGATAGGATTAGGGACAGGATAAGTGTAAGTTAGGTATTTGGATAGGATTAGGGACAGGATAAGTGTAAGTTAGGTATTTGGATAGGATTAGGGACAGGGTAAGTGTAAGTTAGGTATTTGGATAGGATTAGGGACAGGGTAAGTGTAAGTTAGGTATTTGGATAGGATTAGGGACAGGGTAAGTGTTAAATTAGGATGAGATCATGGATAGGATTAGGATCAAGTTTTGGTCGTACGGTATGAAAGTGAAGAGTCTCTCGATTCCCGTGCATATTTCGGCCTCTAACATAGATACACTCTGCGAGAATAAAACCAAATTCATTTATAAAACACCAAAAACAAAAATAGTAAAAACAAAAACCGGTAAAACAGACAGACAAAGTCTGGAATCAACCAGATTCTCGTCAGATAAAGTAAACAATATTGCTTTCCTTTAAGGATAAAATGAACGATTTTGTTTTCCTTTAAGATAAAATGAACAATATTGTTTTCGTTTTAAAAACTCCTATCAGATGGAAGATCTTGGAACTAAATCTTCGGGGACTTTGCAGTCAAATGTCTGTGTATTTGTACAAAGGATGATTATCCTAACTCGGAAGATGTTCCACTCTCAGTAGTCTGTCGCTGTACATGCATCATGGAATCGTTTCACTCTGATAGACGTTGACTGAGTAGTCTGTCGCTGTACCTGCATCATGGAATCTTTCCACTCTGACAGACGTTGACTGAGTAGTCTGTCGCTGTACATGCATCATGGAATCTTTTCACTCTGATAGACGTTGACTGAGTAGTCTGTCGCTGTACATGCATCATGGAATCGTTTCACTCTGATAGACGTTGACTGAGTAGTCTGTCGCTGTACATAGAATCTTTTCACTCTGACAGACGTTGACTGAGTAGTGTGTCGCTGTACATGCATCATGGAATCTTTTCACTCTGATAGACGTTGACTGAGTAGTCTGTCGCTGTACACGCAATATGGAATCTTTTCACTCTTACAGACGTTGGGATGAGCAAGCTATAGTGGACCAATTTACAATCAGCACTTCCACATTTTCTCAAATATTGATTAGATTAGTAATATAGCAATGTTGATGATGATGACGATGATGATGATGATGATGATGATGATGATGATGATGATGTGATGATGATGATGACGACGACAACAACAATAATGATGATGATGATAATAACAATAATAAGAATGATACTAATGATGATAATAGTAATGATAATGATAATAATAATAATAATAGTAATAATAATCATGATCATTTTCATATTCATGATGATAACGATGACGATGGTGATAAGAACAATGCTAATGGTGATGATGATGATGATGATGATGATGATGATGATGATGATGATGATGATGATGATGATGATAATGATAACAACAATATAACAATAACAATAATAATAACAATAATCATAACAATAATGATAATAGTAACTGGAACGAACCATTGGATTTATCAAACCGAATCCGAACGCAGCAGATGGAGGGGGGTGTTGTACGAAGCCTACACCGGAACAAATGTCGGGTTAATTTGTTAATGAATTATGTGTAAGTGCCAGCAGACTCATTAAGCGTTGTGTCATGACAAGAGGGAAAGAGGGCAGGGAGTGGATATGGGGGGTAGGGAGAGAGAGGAGAGGAGGAGCGGATTGTGGATGGCAGGGATGGGGGGGGGGGATGTGTGGGGGGGAGAATCACTGGCAACTCATAAACTAGCACTGGCTGCAAACAATGATTCACCAACCGGCAGGTGCAGGGAGATAATGCATTGGTCAGGTGTGGATGGTGCCATTTACGGTCTGGCTTCTTTTTCTTCTCCAACCACCCCCTCCCCCCCCCTCCACACACACACTCCACACACTACACACACACACACACACACACACCACACCCACACACACACCACAGAATACAAGAGAGAGAGAGACACACACACACCACACACACACACACACACACACACACACACAATGCACGCACACAAACACACAACACACACACACACACACACACACACACACACACACACACACACACACACACACACACACACACACACACACACACAACATGCACACGCTCGCTCATGCAAGCCGTCACCGACGGAAATCTAGTCCATTGTTCATTACTGTATACTGTATACTTAAGCTATAGCTTAAGAATCGTGTGATTCGTAATGAAACAGGGATTTGGGGGGAGGGGGGGGGGGGTCCTTGGGGAAAAAGACTTGAACCGACGTTAAATGTATTGTACTTGATGATTTCTTTCCGTGATTTAGATTCCAAATCGCGATGTTCGTTTGTGAAAGAGCAGACTAAGCAATACTTCAACTTTTTGTTTCAGGCAAAATTCTCACACACACACCCTCCCCCCCCCCCTTTTTTTTTAAAATCAAACCGGCTTTGTAAAGCTTAACCACAAATTATTCATTCGTTCGTTCATTCATTCAAGAGAAAGAGTGAGTGAGAGAGAGAGAGAGAGAGAGAGAGAGAGAGAGAGAGAGAGAGAGAGAGAGAGTGTGTGTGTGCGTGTGCGTGCGTGTGCGTACGTGTGCACGTGCGTGCGTGCGTATGTGTTTGTGCGGCGTGCGTGTATGTGTGTGCTTGTGTGTATGCGTGCGTGCGTGCATGTATATGTGTGTGTGTGTATGTGTGTGAGTGTGTCGTAGTAGTAGTAGTAGTAGTAGCAGTAGTAGTAGTAGCAGTAGTAGTAGTAGTAGTAGTACCAGCCGCCGTGGCGAAGTAGTTAGCGTCGCGGACTCCCGGCTGGAAGGTCGTGGGTTCGAATCCCATCAGAGTCATGTGTTTTTTTCTGCCCCGACCGGCTCCTACCCAGAGTTGAGTTTGCTGCGGACTCAGCTGGGAAGTGGGACCACACAGTCGAGTTTCATCCATTTAATGGATGCGTCTCTGAGAGTGTTGCTCAAATTTCATGACCAACACTGCAGGTGCCTGTATCTCTCGGGCCTGGTTGACGCCGGGATATATTATGAAAGGAAGCGTAGAGTACAGCCCTGTCATGTGGTCTCAGACCGAAATGGAAATCCGTAGCATCATCTTAATCATCCTCATTCTCATCGATCAGCATAAAAAAAAATGTCTCAAATTCTGTGGCCCTTCATGCCCTGCTCTCAATGTCACCTCAGTTTCGATGTCCTCTCCACGTCTGTGGTCTTGGTTTGGTTCCGTCGGGGTCACCGGTATTGGCGAGTCCATGGGGGCTGTCGTTGGACGGATGTGGTGGCGCCCTCCGGAGGGAGAGCTCACTCACGCCGGCTCCGCGACTAAGCAATTATTGTCGTCAGTAGGGGACTTAGTAGGTGGTGTCCTGCGTATGTTAGATCAGAACAGGCGCCACTGAACACCACCGAAGTGACTCGGCAGCAGTGCAGTGTCTCCTCCGGTGGGTTGCCTCTTGACGACTTGACATTGACTGCTCCCTGTGGATTGCCGGTGCCTGGGCTGCGGCGGGGCCGACCGGTCTGCGGCTGTGGACGGGGTGTCGGAATGAGCGGCGTGGGTGCACTGCCTCTGAGGTGGCGCAGAGGTTGAGAGCAAAAAAAAAAAAAGTAAAAGTAGTAGTAGTAGTAGTATAGTAGTAGTAGTAGTAGTAGTAGTAGTAGTAGTAGTAGTAGAGTAGAAGTAGTAGTGCCATGACAGACCTGTGCACATGCATGTTTCCACCTCTCTGTCTCCAGTCAGGGCAACAGTGTGGTCATAGTGTGCTCCAGTCAAGGCAACAGTGTGAAAAAAGTGCATTCAGTCAGGGCAACAGTGTGGTCATAGTCTATTCAGTCAGGGCAACAGTGTGAACATAGTGTACCCAGTCAGGGCAACAGTGTGGCCATAGTGTATTCAGTCAGGGCAACAGTGTGAACATAGTGTACCCAGTCAGGGCAACAGTGTGGCCATAGTGTATTCAGTCAGGGCAACAGTGTGAACATAGTGTATTCAGTCAGGGCAACAGTGTGGTCATAGTCTATTCAGTCAGGGCAACAGTGTGAACATAGTGTACCCAGTCAGGGCAACAGTGTGGCCATAGTGTATTCAGTCAGGGCAACAGTGTGAACATAGTGTATTCAGTCAGGGCAACAGTGTGGTCATAGTCTATTCAGTCAGGGCAACAGTGTGAACATAGTGTACCCAGTCAGGGCAACAGTGTGGCCATAGTGTATTCAGTCAGGGCAACAGTGTGAACATAGTGTATTCAGTCAGGGCAACAGTGTGAACATAGTGTATTCAGTCAGGGCAACAGTGTGGCCATAGTGTATTCAGTCAGGGCAACAGTGTGGCCATAGTGTATTCAGTCAGGGCAACAGTGTGGCCATAGTGTATTCAGTCAGGGCAACAGTGTGGCCATAGTGTATTCAGTCAGGGCAACAGTGTGGCCATAGTGTATTCAGTCAGGGCAACAGTGTGGCCATAGTGTATTCAGTCAGGGCAACAGTGTGGCATAGTGTATTCAGTCAGGGCAACAGTGTGGACATAGTGTATTCAGTCAGGGCAACAGTGTGGACATAGTGTATTCAGTCAGGGCAACAGTGTGGACATAGTGTATTCAGTCAGGGCAACAGTGTGGACATAGTGTACTCAGTCAGGGCAACAGTGTGGACATAGTGTATTCAGTCAGGGCAACAGTGTGGACATAGTGTACTCAGTCAGGGCAACAGTGTGAACATAGTGTATTCAGTCAGGGCAACAGTGTGGACATAGTGTACCCAGTCAGGGCAACAGTGTGGACATAGTGTACTCAGTCAGGGCAACAGTGTGGCCATAGTGTACTCAGTCAGGGCAACAGTGTGGACATAGTGTACTCAGTCAGGGCAACAGTGTGGACATAGTGTATTCAGTCAGGGAAACAGTGTGTCCATAGTGTATTCAGTCAGGGCTACAGTGTGGCCATAGTGTACTCAGTCAGGGCTACAGTGTGGACATAGTGTACTCAGTCAGGACAACAGTGTGGACATAGTGTACTCAGTCAGGGCTACAGTGTGGACATAGTGTACTCAGTTAGGGAAATAGTGTGGACATAGTGTACCCAGTCAGGGCTACAGTGTGGACATAGTGTACCCAGTCATGACAACAGTGTGGACATAGTGTAGCCTGTCAGGACAACAGTGTGGACATAGTGTAGCCTGTCAGGACAACAGTGTGGACATAGTGTAGCCAGTCAGGACAACAGTGTGGACATAGTGTACTCAGTCAGGGCAACAGTGTGGACATAGTGTACTCAGTCAGGACAACAGTGTGGACATAGTGTACTCAGTCAGGGCAACAGTGTGGACATAGTGTAGCCAGTCAGGGTCTCTATGTTGTCTGTCGAGAAATTCTCCGCTCGGACCCTGGAACGTGCTCTCTTCATTGTACCATATCAAATGGACTTTGGCAGTGACATGATGATGATGGTGGTGGTGATGATGATGATGATGACGACGACGACGACGACGACGACGACGACGACGACGACGACGAGGACGACGATGATGATTGCTCCTGCTCCTCCTCCTCCTCACCTTCCTCTTCTTGCTCTTCTTCTTCTTGTTCTTCTTGTTCTTGTTCTTCTTGTTCTTGTATTTTTGTTCTTCTTGTTGTTGTTGTTGTTCTTCTTCTTCACGTTGGAGTTGAAGGTACTACCCTACAACCAAACTGATATTGAAGATTTGCACTGACATAGTCATTTTCAGACCCAATACTGTCTTGTTGTTGTTGTTGTTGTTGTTGTTGTTGTTGTTGTTGTTGTTTTCTTCTTCTTCTTCTTCTTCTTCTTCTTCTTCTTCTCTTCTTCTTCTTCTTCTTCTTCTTCTAATCTTTCCTTTGAGTCTGTTTAACAGGACCAGCAACGTCCCTTCACTGGGGTAGCTGAAGACACTGATGTTCCTGTAGTTTTGACAAGGACGCAGACTTTTTTCTGGGGTACAGGTATCGTCAAAACTTGTATTTGTGTTTAGTGACTGCTTTGTTTCCCATGATTATGTTCTTTGTTTCCCATCATTATGGTATTTGTTTCCATCATTATTTTCTTTGTTTCCCATCATTATTTTCGAACAGAGAGCTGCCACAGTATGGGTTTTTTTTAACTCTCTGTTCTTCAGCAGTTTTGTTGGCACATTACCCCCCCTCCCCCCCCCCCATTCTTCGCGCCACCCCTCCCCCCATCCCACCCAACCCACCACCCCCTCACCGCGGTGACATCTCTCACCCTCAACAATCAAGATCAAGAAAACAGACAAAAGATTAAACCGAAAGAAAGTCAAGCGAGAACAAAACAAGCAAGGAAACACAAATCTCCCCTGACATGTCATCTTTGTGGAAAGTATTTCAGGTCACAAAAAAGGAAGTGCAAGAGCACAATCGTGATGGTATTGATAATGGTATGATATTCATGATTCGCTACGTATAAGTACCCTTACTTTCCCAACTCAAAAAAATAGATTAAATTTAATATAGCGCCTTGGCATTCACTGTATTTAGTAACATCATTTTGTTGTCGTTGTTGTTGTTGTTGTTGTTATTGATGCTTAATTTCACACTTTGACTACACTTAACATAGCGTCTTGGCATTCACAGTATTTAGTAATAGCATTTTGTTGTTGTTGTTGTTGTTGCTATTGATGCTTAATTTGCAGTTTACCTGCTTGATGCTTAATTTCACACTTTACCTGTTAACATGCAGTGTGTGTCTGATAGCCTCATTTCTTTTTTTTTCTATCTCTCTCTAGCTTTGTGTGTGCAACTTTCACTCAGGCAGGTTTTTTTTCAGAGATATTGTCATATTTCAATGGTCCGCAATAGGTTTTTTTTTTTTAAATTGGTAATCAGTATTTTTTTTAAATCCGTATTTAACAAGTAGATTTTTAAAGATTTTTTTTAATTGGTGCAGG
>CM065731.1:70556494-70568994 GCA_033310375.1 Conus canariensis | reverse complement strand
GTGAAATAAAACCACTGTCTTTAATTGTTCTCTAAAGTCTTTTAAAACTGAGTTATATTTTTGACATAAAATCCACACATTATCCCAGCATGTCTTCCACTGAAAGCCAGTTTTGACAAAGCGTTTCTTTTTTTGACTATATCCTTTTCTGCTGAACAATCATCTATAATAAATAGTGTCTGAGTTCCTTCAAACAGTTTAAAAAAATGTTCTAAACACTCACTCAGTTTATTGCTAGGATCAACTAAATATATGTCATCATCTGTCCATATAAACCTTCTGTCGTGATATGCTTTGTTCCATTTAAGTGTTGGGCAGAAAATTACTATATGATCAAAATTATAACGATAAACTGTTTGTAATAGGTCGAGGACAAATATTGTTTTTCCACAACCAGTCTGTCCACAAATCAATGAACAATGAGGGTTTTTGTCATAAAGTTTAACATCGCATTGACACCAAAGTCGTTTGCTCCATAGTTTTAAAACAGAATTTAATCTAATCCAGTTATTGTTTTTATCATACTCTCTGTCAAAACTTGTTCAGTATAATAAAACCCTATAAGGCCCAAATGTGTAAGATTAATCCAGTTCAGTTCTGTAAGATCGTTTCTATTTAAACTAATATCAATTTTGTTGCTTGTTGTTATGACCTTAATATCCTCGCCATTGTAAAGAACGACGACAGTAACTTTAAGTTTGTCAACGTCTAAGTTTTGCCAGCTAATAAGAATTCCTTTCATAAGATTGTCACTGACGCCCAGAGCTCCATTTCTCGCCTCATCTTTTAAGACAGAAATTTTAAATATCATTGTGAACGTGTCTCCTAATTTTGTGCGTGGAATGAACCGTAATTTTGTAGAAGCTTTCTTTAAAAACCGATTCTCTTCTGTGGAGGATGTACTGTTTGTCCCCAAACGGCTTTATTTCGATCTCTTTCCGACTGTTGTCCTCTGGCATAAGACTTACATGTAAAGGGCCAGAGTTCAATGCTTTTCTGAAACTTTTTTGACGGTCAAAAAATGTAAATGGGCTTAAGAATTCAAATTTTATGTCCCATTCTAAATATGGTTCTAAGTGCCATTTGTTGTCAGTTTTTCGAACTATTTTATATTCATACTGACCCGCATTATTTGCTTCTAGATTGCGTAGTTGTTCTAGTTTAGGAAACCTTTTGTTGTCGTCAACCTCTTTGCGCTTATAATAACCATCTTTAGTGTACTCAAAACCATACAAAGTGCCTATCTCACCGTTTTGTTCAAAGTCCTCAACGTCTGCAAGGTCTTTTAATTCTAAAGTTACACACCTCTCAGGCGCTAATGTGACCCCCGAATCGTCTGGTCCACGTGACATTTTTTAAAACAACGTATTATTTTATTTCTAAAACAATGTGCAGGTTATCACATTTCACGACTTTCCCTGTTTTATCTGTGATCTTTATATTAAATGATCTGACCCTCCCACAAGCTAATTTTTTAAACTGTAAATTAGGGAATTGTATAATTTCATAATCGCAATATGCAGCTTTCCCTGATGGAAGAGCTCTTAAAACAGTTGAGGGCCTTCCATCATATAAGTTTTCATCAGTGCTCAGCTCGTCCAAATGAACATAGAGTAATGAATGTAATGCAAGATCGAGCGGATATTCTCCCTCATAAGTAGTTTTGTCTGGTGTAACTATAAATCTATGAAAGGCATGAAAGCCATGATTGCCAGTTGCAAAGCCTAACATTTTAGCTAGCTCTACATCAAAAAGGTAACCTCCTACTTCTTTTTCAGGTTTGAATGTCAACATTATTTTCAAATTTGCATTGTTAAGTTTGAGAGTAATGTCGAAGTTACTCATTGCTTCTTTTAGCGAGCAAAACCCGTAATAACCATCAGGTATGGTTAACTGGCTAATTATGTCTCCACCAAGGTCAAGTTTTTGAATTACATTATTCTTCTTGGATTGACTTATATTAAACCATACGACTTTGTAAAAAATTTCATGGAGTGCAACCCTTCGGGTTCCGCATTTATTATCAATAGCATACTCTAAAAACGAAGGACTGCCTTGAGTTGTTATTGTTACAAACATTTTTAAAACAAATTTAAAAATGAGTGCATTCAAATATACTAATGCAAAATATTCTGTTGGGCCGCACTACAGTCCTAAAGATATAACAACTGATACTCTCGACATTTCTGTGACTCAGACTGACGCCTTTCAAGTAAAGGTTAGTACTCCATTAAACAGATATCTTAACCCTCCTATTAAAAACGACTACATCCCGAAAGTGTGGTTCAGTCATCCGATGCAGTTTTATCAGAACCAGTTAAACTTTGCTGTGTTTTGTGCTTCAACTGGGTGTGGAGTGTCGTATGCTGATCATTTAAATCATCCTGATCCTTTGGTGAGGTCAGTGTATAGATTTCATTTTTATTACACCTTCAGACGTATTTTATCTGAACTGCAAGCACCATTACCAAATGACAAAACGTTTAATCCATTCAGCAACAGAATAGATTACAAGGCTTTTGAAAGGATCTGTAACGAATTTGATATTGACCCAAAGACAGACTTTAGACAAAAGTTGGATCTTAATCATGGTTTAGGCACCCTTTATTTTTGGGGCGTGCACAGAAAGTATAACTATGATTGGAATCCTCCTTACACATCTTTCTCTTCAGGCACAACTGTTCACCTCGGGTCCATAGAGCAAGAGCATAAAACAGCATGGACAACATTTATTTTGGATACTTCTAATGGTCTAACTAGAGCGGGAATAGAACGAATAAACGACTCCATTCGTACTTATGTTTGGTGTTTGCTAGGTTCGCAAGCACAAACGAGATCAAACATAATTGATCCTTCTACTGGCTTTGACGCCCAAAAACAGTATTTAGCAAATTTAGAGGATTCTATTAATTCTGCAATTGATTTGCCTTCAAGTATTAAAAGGTACCAAAATGTTTTGCAATACGCAAGATCGAAAGTAGACTTTGCTGTTGGCACTGGTTTATACATGCTGCCTTCTGACCTCAGACTTCAGATAGGAACAATAATAAACTATAATAATGAAATCCTTGTGGCTGGTAAAGAAGAGAAGGTCGGAAAAAACGACATAAATTCTAAGCCAGCAATAGCAATAAAAAAAGAAGCCCCACCAATCCCCGAGCCCCCCAAACCCCCCCATTCAATCCCTGTGGCCCCAAGAAATAATGACCATGAATATGAAAAGACAGCACTTGTTATTGGATTAACTGCCCTAGGATTACTTGGTCTTTATCTTACTAAAGAGTAACCCAACTATTAAGGCAACTAATGCCCATAAGTGCTCAGCCATAAAGCCAACTACTTTACTTGCGGCAGACAAAAGCCAGCTAACGATCCCTCCTATTATACCAGGCAAAGAGTCTATTGCCTTACTGGCTAATTTTTTAGTAAGTTTGCAAGATGATCGAGTTGTTTTTTTACCCATGATTTATCTGATGGTGGTCCTGGCGGCACTGCTCCCCCACCGCCACCGCCTGTAATAGCCAACACCAGTGTACTTATTGCAAATCCTAAGGCTGTTATAACACTTGCTAATGTGACACCTTGCTCTCTAAACAGTGTTCTTATTCGTTCTGCTAACGTTGTGTCTTCATATAAAATTCTTTGGATAGTTTCTCTTATTCTGCTCACTTGAGTTCGTAATTGTTCTCGGTTATTAGACAACACTTCTAGTCTTGCTGATCTCTCTTGTTCAAGATCTTTTAGTCTTTGTGTTATTCTTTCTTTAACACCAGGTCCTAAGTTGTGGTCATCAGCCTCAACTAGTTTTTCTTTTTCTCTTTTTATATGCTCATCTAGTTCACCCAGTTTTGCTAAATTGTTTGTTAATTCGCCTCTGATGCTTCTCAAAGCATGATCAAGGGCCGTTATTTCTCTCATAGGTAGCGGCGGATCGTGCATAGTTTTTAATACTGTTTCTTCTGAAAAACTGGTTTCTATTATTTTGTCTGCTGTTGGGCTTAAATCTTTAAGGGGTATGTTTTGTATTTGGTTATCTGTTGGGAGTTCTTGTAGTGTGTTTTGAAGTTTAGCAACTGCCTCACTGTCTAATCTTCGCGGTTTAGCAATGCCAAGGCGATTTTGATCGCTCACACTGAGCCTTTGTCTAATTGTAGTCTTTGCTAAAAACTTTGATGGGTCTGGTTTAGATGTAAGCTGTACAGGTTGTCCTTGCTCGTTTTTAAAAATCAAATGGCCATCTTTTGTTTCAAAATCATTAGGGTCTATAAAATCAGGAGGTTCTTGGCCTAAACTTTGATAAAATGATTTGACCTTACTTTCTGTTAATTCACGCCGCAATGATTGTAATGGATGTGTCAAAGGCGTCATTTCACTCATGTCGTCTCCAGGATCACAAACATCATAATCTTCTTCTGCCATGTTTTTAAATAATTAACTTTTTATTTTGTTTTATAAAAAAATGTCACAAGCATATGGCTCAATTCTTGACCCGCATAGAAGACTGAAAGAGCCCTTTGGTGTGAAGGGAAATAAACAGAATATTATTGTTCCAAATAATCCATCTACTATTGATTCAGATCAAATTCTTACTGTTAAATTTCCAGACCTAGGAGCAGATGAAGTGATTGTGCCGGGATCTGCACGGCTTACTTTCAAAATAGAACTTGATTCAGCAACAGATGCAAACAGGACAGTTGTACAGAATCTGGGACGGGCAATCATTAAGAAAATTTCTATAAAACTTGAGGGGCAAGAAATATTTTCTTTACACAATGCAGACATATTTCTAATCTATTGTGATCTATGGCTAACCGATAATGAAAGGGCCGATCTTGCGTTTCAAGGAATCGAAAATAACGAAGCACTAAAACACAGAATAGACGCCGAAGATGCTAAAGACGGTAACAAGTATGAAGCTGTAAGTTATGCGTTTGGAAATCGCTTTTCTATACCCTTGGATTTTGAGTTGTTAAAAGCGCATGCGCCATACTTTCAAGGAGCATTAAAAGACAGATTGTCATATGAACTAACTTTTAATGAATACAAACGTGTCATTAGATCGACAGACACTGATTCCAAGTACAGCATTTTCGACATCTCGTTAGAGTTTGACATTGTTAGCAACCCTAACTTAGCAAGGCTGATTGAGCAACAATATCAGTCAAAATTAGCAATATATTACGAAAGAGTGATTCATCATTCAAAATATCCTAAAAGCAGGGCAGACACAATATGGAACTTTAGTTTTAGCGCCGCAGCAAGATCCCTTAAAGGTATTTTATTGCTGTGTGAAGATGAAGAACCATTCAAAAGACAAAGTGAAAAGTTTATCAATCCTAAAATAACGAAAGTACAATGTTCAATTGAGGGTAGTCCTAACCAAGTCTACGGTAGCGGGCTTAAACCTTATCATCATTTTGATGAAATAAGAAAATTGTTTGGAGGCAGGAGGTGTAGAAATCCAACAGTAGACCTTGTGTCTAAAGATCTACACCTTCACAGTGTTAGACTTGATGAATATTTAACAACGAAATACGGTTTATGGATTGACCTAAGGTCAACAGAAGATAATCAGTTGCATGGGAGTGGGAGAACAGTTAAAGACGTAATAAACATTCAAATTGATAAAGAAAAAGAGAGTGATAAACCACTTAATGTACATTTGTTTTTAATATATGATGCGCAGCTGAATATTCAAGATAACAGATTGAAAGATATCCAATACTAAATTATTTTTATTTTAAAAAAGCATGTCTGTTACGACTTATCCAAAAGTGCCCAAAGAAGAGATAGCTGCTGCTGTAGACATAAAAACTTTCAGATTAACCAACATTACACAAATGCAACAAAAACTAGAGCAGGACCTTTCAAAATACAGTAAAACCAAACGAAGGTATTCTGCTGTCTTTAATGCTGTTACATATGTTAATACTGGAGCATCGATCACTAGTGCTCTATCAGCAGGAACAAGTGTAGGTCTCTTAGCAACAGGCGTAGGTGCACCGGCAGCTTTACCTCTAGGTGGTTTGTCTTTAACTCTTGGCCTGTGTTCATTGGCTGTAAGTGCTGTCAGCAAAAAAATAAAAGCTAAACTCCAGAAGCACACAGCTATGGTTCAACTAATAACAGCTAAACTTAGTTCGTTCAAACTGATAATTGATAAAGCACTAGTTGACTCAAACATCACGGATGAAGAATTTAGTCGCCTACAGGCTGATTTTGAGGACTACAAAAGACAAAAGTTTGATCTTCAAAGAAAGGCAAGGGCAACTTTTTCTCAGCAACCAGACACCGACCAGATAAAAAAGGAATGTTTAAAAAAAGTAAACGAAACATTAAACTCTGTTCTAAACAGCTCACATTAACAACCCCAAAGGGCGTTTATACTTTAGTTTATGAGTCCAAGCACAAAAAGACCGTTGATATTGATTCTGATTAACTTTTATTTTTTTGATTTAAATAAATATTTTGAGTTAGAAAAGAAGCTCAACATGGATAAGATATATGAAGGTTCAGATGAATTGTTTGAAGCAATGCTCGAGGAAGAGCGTTTGTCAAAAGCTTTAAATGAGGTCGTTTTAGAAGTTATTGATCCAACAAAGGTACAGGCAAGCGTTGAACATGCTATTTCTCAAGTTCCAAGTAAACTAACAATAAACCCTCCAGTTAAAGTAAGGTTAGTTGTTTTAATCGACTATATAACAATAAACGAAGAAAATCTAGAAGTCTGGGTCTCAACTAAACAGCAGACTATTCTTTCTCATAATGACTTAACACCCGGTTGGGCAGATCAACTTCTTACACAGTTTAATGAAGCCTCTGAAGCAGCTAAAATGAGAGGCTCTGGTTGGTCAGAGGGTGAAGTCCTAGACATCAGATTAAGACAGGCTAAGTATGAGCCGATTGTAGGCAAGTCTTACATTCCACTGCCTCCAACATTAGTTGCAAAGAAAGCAGTTTTGAACATAACAAATTCAGACGACAAATGTTTTATGTGGTGCGTTCTTGCTAGGCTGCATCACGTTGCCAAAAATGCAGAGAGAGTATCTAACTATTTACAGTGGGCCAATAATCTTAACTTTAACGGCCTTGAATTTCCTATGGCTGTAGACAAAATTGATCAGTTTGAAAAACAAAATCCACCAATAACTGTTAATGTCTACACATGGTCTGAAGAAACCAACCTTCTGCCAATTAGAGTGTCAAAGAACAGTCCAACAATAGGCGAACCAACCAGGAGTCATGTAGACTTACTCCTAATGCAAAGCCTTAATGGGTTGCACTACACTCTAATACGCACAATGAGTAGATTACTAGTGCATACTACAAAACAACATAGCAAACAAGAATTTTGTAGAAAATGTTTAACAAGAATTCCGTCCGTTCAAGCTGCGAGCGAACATGTAAAACATTGTATTAGCCCAGTTGACTGTGATACAGAACTAATTACGCCCGGAGAAGGCAGTAAAGTTAGTTTTAAGAACTGGAAACGGTTGCAAACTAGTCCATATGTTGTTTATGCAGACTTCGAATCACTCATTGTTCCTTATGAAGGACCAACCCGACAGAAACTTCCTAAAACAGTCTTAATGAGTAATCATCAGATTTGCTCATTTGCCTTCATCATTGTTAGGTCGGATGGCGCCCATTCAAAGCCAGAATTATACAGAGGACCAAATGCTGCAAAATACTTCTTAAAACGCATGCAGCAAGTGCGTAATGCCTGTTCTAATAATCTAAACTTATCTGAAATCATAATGACGCCTGAAGACCAACAACAGTATGACTCAGCCACTCACTGTTGGATTTGTGGGGCGGCCTTGGTTGCCACCGCAGAGAATCCAACAGTAAGAGACCATGATCACATTAGTGGAAAGTTTAGAGGAGCAGCACATAACAAATGCAATCTTCAACTAAAGTTTGAACCAAAGACATGGAAGCTGCCTATATTCTTTCACAACTTGCGAGGTTACGACTCTCACCTTATAATGCAAGCAGTAACCAGCGACTTCAGGGTGTCATGCATTGCGCAGTCATCAGAAAAGTACATGTGTTTCACTTTAAATAACATGTCTTTCTACGACTCTATGCAACACATGATGGGTTCATTAGAGTCACTGGCTATGTCCTTAAAGTCCTGCCCAATAACAGAAGAATATTTTGACCCAACTCTTGTTAGAAAGGGCGTTTACCCTTATGAGTACATGAACAGTTGGCAAAGGTTTGACGAAGATACACTTCCGCCTAAAGGCGCGTTCTTTTCTAGTCTCAGAGGAAAGGACATCAGTGATTCTGATTATTCGTATGCTCAAGATGCGTGGCAGAAGTTAGAGTGTAAAACAATGGGAGACTATCATGATTCATATTTGATGGCAGATGTATGTTTGTTGGCGGATATTTTTGAAAATTATAGAAAGACCTGCATGAAACATTACAGTTTAGATCCTGCGCATTATATTTCTGCGCCTGGGATGAGCTGGGACGCTTTCTTAAAATTTACTGGAGTACAAATTGATTTATTGTCTGACCTGCCAATGCTTCAGATGATTGAAAACGGATTGCGTGGGGGAATCAGTATGGCGTCGCACCATTACTGTAAAGCAAACAACAAATACTTGGACGACTATGATCCAAGTAAAAGGTCTAACTATCTCATGTATTTAGATGCAAACAATCTGTATGGTTGGGCTATGGCGCAATCACTTCCATTACGCAACTTTAAAATGTACACAGGACTCAAAGACATTCAAAAGTTTTTAAAATGGCTACCTACTCTAGAAGCTGATCGTAAAAGAGGTCTCATTCTAGAAGTTGATTTAGAATATCCTCATGAACTTCATGATTACCATAATGACTATCCATTAGCGGCAGAAAGTCTAAAAGTGTCAATGACAGAACCACCTAAACTTGTGCCTAATCTTCGTGACAAAAAAAATTATGTCTGTCATTACAGACTTCTTCAATTTTATTTAAGACATGGTTTGAAGTTGACAGCTGTTCATCGTATAATTGCTTTTGATCAAGAACAGTTCATGAAACCATACATAATGAAGAACACTGATCTCAGAACTAAATCCACAGATGCTTCAGAAAAAGACTTTTTCAAGTTGATGAACAACAGCTGTTTTGGAAAGACTATGGAAAATCCGCACAAGCATAAAGATGTTAGATTGGTCACCAGAGAAAACGTTGCAATTAAGTTGACTTCAAAACCTAATTATCAGGACTTCAGAAGATTTCATGATCAGCTTTTTGGCATAATGATGAAAAAAAAGAAAGTCAAATTGGATAAGCCCGTTTTTATTGGGTTTACTGTTTTAGAGCTGTCGAAGCTTTTGATGTTAGAATTTCTTTACGACTACTTTAAGCCCTTGTATCCTGAGTCCAAAGTACTTTACACAGATACAGATTCCTTTGTAATCGACATCCCTACTGAAGATATCTATAAAGACATGGAATTAGAAGTAGCTAAAGGGCATGCGGGATGGTACGACATATCTGATTACCCTAAAGATTCGCCTTTGCATTCAGATATTAACAAGAAGGTTTTAGATAAGATGAAGGATGAATTATCTGGTGGTGTGATCAAGGAGTTTGTTGGTTTGAGGTCGAAAATGTACAGTCTTTCAAGCCAAAAAAAAGTTGTTAAAAAAGCAAAGGGAATATCTCGCAGTGTTGTGCAGTCAAGCATATCCCATGACAACTATAAAAAAGCATTGTTTGACAATAAGACTTTTCATCATGACAACGTAAAACTACGATCTAATCTACATGAGATCAACACAACTGTTGTAACAAAGAAGTCATTAGATAGAACAAACACAAAACGTGTGTTTGTTAATCCAGAGTTTTCATATGCAATCGGGCATTGGAGAATAGTATAATCATATGGGCTTATATTTTTCAGCAATCGCACGTTCAATTATATCATCATCTAATTTAGCAAAATTAATATTATTTATTAATGCTAGATGTGCTTTAATTTTTTTTTGTCATTTCGCAATATTCATGTTCCCATACCCATAAATCAAAATAAAAGCTTTGGGGTTTAAAGCGATTGTCTGGCGATTGTTCTAGCCAGGGATTGTCAATCTTCTCAAATACTTCTTTAATGATATACTGATACTCAAATAAATCTTGCATTAATTTTAAAGACTTTTCCTTTGCCATTTCTGCCATTTCCCTTTGAGCTTCCATTTTAAACCCAAATGTATTTGCGTAGATTAAAACAGTTCGTTAAGCTTAACTATATCATCACCCAATTCAACCAAATTATTTTTCATTACTGCTAAATGCGCTCGAATTTTTTTAATATATTCCCAATCAAAATTTGAGGTTTTGTCTAGCATGGCATAATCAATCTTCTTAAATATTAGTCTAATAGCAAGATTATAATCAAATATTTTTCGCATTATTTCTAAGGACTCTTCCTTCACCATTCTTGCTTCCAGTGCCATTTTACGTAAGGATTCTTCCTTTTCCATTCTTGCCGCCATTTTAATTTAAATTAAAAAATAATTAAGCGACTGGAACTGTGTCTGGAGGGATTATCTGCAGTTCTTCCTTCACAAAAGATCTTTGAGGGGCCGGCCGTTTTGTTGTGTCAGTTTCTCGTAAATAATACACGGGCGGATTCATTTTCACAATTTTTTTTATCTCATATGGATCAACACTCCAAACTGGATCTGTTGCCCTGATGCGAGTGTCCCCTTCCGCTTCTCCCGGCGAATAAAGGTATCTCACTTTCAAACCAAATGGTAATAGTTTGCTTGATGAAGACTCTCCTTCAACAACATTTATTGTTTGTTTTCTGATTGCTTGTACTGGTTTTAGACCTTTAAATTCTTCATTATTCATTGCGCGCAAAACTGAGGGCAGTCTTTTTACCCATTCTGTGTTGCGAGAATTGTCAATCAGCTCTCTGTGATACTGGTAGGAGAAAAGCCTTTCAGATAACTGTTTGTTAAAGTTTTCAACCAAACCCTGTGATCTGTGAACACCCGGAATGCCTCTTTTAATGGTAACTCTATGTTTTAACAATAATTGATTCACTTGTCCTTTAAATTCTTTCCCATCATCGACTTGAATCATGCGAGGATAAGTTAAGGGTCCTCGTTGATATATCAGTTGTATAGCGACAGCAACAGCAGAAGCACTCTTTTGTGTTAATGGTTCCGCATCTTTGTATCTTGAAGCTATGTCAATGACTGTAAGTGCGTACTTAAATCTTTTTCGTCTAATCGTATCATGGGGTAAATATAGAAGATCCATTTGATGGGTGTCGTTTGGAGTTATATTCACAAAGTGTGGTCTTTGTATTCGTTTAGGCGCTGGTAGATAAATTTGCCAAATCGCTTGTTTAGATAACCATTCTTTTGCTGTTTGTTCACTGACTCCAGCTGCTTGGCTTAGCTTTTTAATTGCTGTGATTCCCTTCCAATATCCTTTTGGCGAATAATAGATCTTGTTCATTTTTTATTCAGCCAATACTTTCTGCAAAAAAATACACAGCGGTCATGCCAAAGACAATAAACAATATTTCTTGCATCTTTTGTTTTTCTGATGGTTGATAAAAGTCGCTAAATTTTGGTGGGGGCAATGTTTCAACTTGTTTGCCTGTTACTAGAAAATATTCTTTTATTGCCTGGTCAACATCTTTAAATGTGTAAGCTGCATGTCCCTGTTGTTTAAGTCTGTCGTTAATAAAATCTAACTGCTCCATTCTTTGCTTTTCATAGGTGTCTTGTGCAGCAGCTAGTTGCTCCATAGCTCTGTTATGTCTTTTTTTCTCATTGTTATTTTGTAGTTTACTAAATGCGTAATTACTTCCGCTGAAAGCAAGCGCGTTGACCACTGCGCCGCCTATCATCATTACGAGTGAAGCCATTTTTATAAATGTATTTTTTTAATTTTACATATTGATACTGTCTGGAATTATTCCTTGCTTAACTAGAAAATCTTTCGTAGCCAACGAAGCTGTAATAACAGCAATCAGCTTTGCTGAGTCTTCAAAGCCTAGTTTGCCAAGATCTGCTGGTTTTATTTTTAACAGGCTTTTACCAAGCATTGTGTATCCTACACTTAGACCTCCAATAACAGCAGAATGGTATACAAGGTTAGTAATAGTTTTTTCGGTGCTCATTTTTAAAAAATAAAATAATATTTATTCATTAATAAAACATGAACTGCGATGATTTACTTCCTGAACTTACAAATGATCAAGTTGATGACCAAGCTATTATGCGCCAAAAGGAAAGGCTGTATTCTTTGGCGGCGTGTGGAAAAACAAAACAGTACCTTGGAAATGAATTCAGCATAGAACAGATTCAACAAATGTCGCCACAAGACATTGTAAAGTATCACAACAGGTATGAAGCGCAACTGGGGTCAAGAATGGTAAAAAGTGTTGGGCAAACGGTTCTTAGTTTGTACACTAAACTAGTTAGTAGATTTGCTCCCATTGATTCTGAACAAGATTTTATGTATGATTTAACACAGGA
>CM065731.1:70548994-70551494 GCA_033310375.1 Conus canariensis | reverse complement strand
ACCGCAAGCATCCTGTGGTGCATATTCTTATTTTAGGCGTGTGGCCACTCCTCGCCGACCATCTCATGTGAGAAACGTAGAGCCTTGCAAATAAATCATCCTTCGCAAGTAAGCCGGGATGCTAATTCACGACCTGTTCGCATGGATTTACTGGCTAAACACGGTAGACTTGTGGAATAATGTCAGAGACCATGAGTTCTGACAATGAGGAAAGACTGGAATCCACAGAGAGAGAGAGAGAGAGAGAGAGAGAGAGAGAGAGAGAGAGAGAGAGAGAGAGAGAGGCAGACAGAAGACAGACAGACAGACAGACAGGGCACACAGAGACAAAGTCAGAGAAGAGACAGAGAGGTGGATGGGTGAGGAGGGGGGGGGGGGGGTCTGTGAAGAGGAAAGGAGAGTAGAGAGAGAGATAATGATAATGACATTAAAAGTATATTTCATTGTTGAGCCAAAGGTCCGTGCAAATGGTGAGTTCGCATGTCACATACAAATGTCACGTCACTGGGTGAGTCTTAAAAGTGCGTCGCTTTGTACATCGGAGCGTATTCTACTGCATAGATTTGGTAAATAGGTAGATTTGGTAAATACGTACTCCTTTTAAAAGGTATAGATTTGGTAAATACGTACTCCTTTTAAAAGGTGTTTTGGTGCTAAACCAAAAGTGCAACACTGTATTACATATTACAGTTTGAGAGTATACGGATGATGGGACAGATGAAAAAGACGACAACCCCTCTTGTACGATCTGTTGTGAATAAAGACGACAACCCCTCATGTACGATCTGCTGTGAATAAAGACGACAACCCCTCATATACGATTTGCTGTGAATAAAGACGACAACCCCTCATGTACGATCTGCTGTGAATAAAGACGACAACCCCTCATGTACGATTGCTGTGAATAAAGACGACAACCCCTCATATACGATCTGCTGTGAATAAAGACGACAACCCCTCATATACGATCTGCTGTGAATAAAGACGACAACCCCATCATGTACGAGCTTGTTGTGACAAAACCATTTTTCAAGACTGAGAAAAAGACATTTAGAACGACCTCCAGATACATCAATTCTCACAGTGACACTCACAGGACATACATCGATCAAAACTTGTGCATAAAACAGGATCTAATCCCCATTAATCTGTATAATACCTGAAAAACTTCATGTAAGTTGTTAGTGGATACAAGAGCAAATGAAACGAAGGTCGAACATTTTGGGAACTGATGTCCTAAGATCGTCCAAGGCAAAGCAGCAGACAAGCACAAAGTGAACTTAATTCGTCAGATTTAACTTAGGGCAGACAAGGTCATGATCAACATTGTTTCCTGAACACAGGTAGTTGAGGAGAAAGAGAATGAAACGAAGGGAAGAAAAGTGAGAGGACGAAGAAGAATGAAGAAAAAGCAGACAAGAAGAAGGAAGAAGAAGATAAAAGAAGACAAGGACGAGACGAACAGCGACGACGACGACGAGAGAAGAAGAAGAAGAAGAAGAAGAAGAAGAAGAAGAAGAAGAAGAAGAAGAAGAAGAAGAACAACAACAACAACAACAACAACAACAACAACAACAAGAAGAAAAGAAAGAAGAACAACAACAACGACAACAACAGCAACAAAAAAACAACAACAAAAACAAGAACAAAGAGAAAGAGGAAAAGAGGAGAGGGAGAAGAAGACAGACAGAAGACAGAGACACACGCAGACAGACATACAGACAGACAAACACACAGACTCAGAGACACACAAAGAAAGACAGGGGCTCAGACAGATAGAATATATAGGGAGACAGACACGGGACTGATTTTCCGTGTCACCAAAATAACACTGGTGTATGTGTGTGTGTGTGTGTGTGTGTGTGTGTGTGTGTGTGTGTGTGTGTGTGTGTGTGTGTGTGTGTGGTAAGGGGGTCTTTACAGTGGGTCGTTGAAACTCGGATCAGTTCACGGGTGGTTAAGAACCTGGCAGAATGTTTTGTGAAGGATAACCCCACCACGTGTGTTTCTACATTGTTCCTCATAAATCAAGTGAGAGAGAGCGAGAGAGAGAGAGAGAGAGAGAGAGAGAGAGAGAGAGAGGGGAGATGGAGAGAGAGAGAGAGAGAGACAGACAGAAGGACGGACAGACAGACAGATACACAGACAGACAGACAGACAAAGTCAGAGACAGACTACAATCTTCGTTATAAATCAAGACAGACAGACAGACAGACAGACACAGACAGTCAGACAGACAGACAGACACTCAGACAGGCAGGCAGACAGACGCAGAGACAGACCAAGAACGACACTGAGACAAATAGAATATATAAAGAGACAGAGACTGGAGAGAATTTACGTGTCACCATAAGGCTTGTGTGGGCAGAGAGATCTTGTCAGTATGTCAGTGAAACTGGGATCAGTTGCAGGCTAAAAAGGGGGCACACAGAACTTCACGTAATTGATATCAAGGACTCGGGTATGCTTCTGCACGGCTCCATAGAAATCAAGAGAGAGA
>CM065731.1:70533994-70546494 GCA_033310375.1 Conus canariensis | reverse complement strand
AATGTCGAGCACTCCTGATCAGCCAAGGAGATTCATGATATGCTTTCTACCTGCCATGATTTCCTTTTGCATACAGTGATCACTTTCTAAAACGTCTACAGTACAAACATCGAAGTGCTTGTCAATATGAATGTCAGTCATGTGGGTAGCATGTTCTAGAATATCTAAGAAGCGATTTGAACGACTTGTTTCTGTCACATTGATTGTTTGGCTGAGGTCATGAGTCATTCTTTTCTAAATTCTTTTAAAGATCGTATGCGTGGTACATTTAGTCAAGAATGATTTCTTATTCAGAAACGAGTATTAGTTTTACTTTGTACAGCTGTTTCTTAAGTTGCTCGGAAAAAAAAAAACGTTACTTGGGTATTCTCTTTCCTGTTTGTGTGAAAGTGTACAAGCAAAGGTTAGACCAAATGTGTCTTCTCTACGTTCACATAAATACAGATATGCTTACAATGACATTCATAAGATATATCAATACAGACATGCTTACAATGACATTCATAAGATATATCAATACAGATATGCTTACAATGACATTCATAAGATATATCAATACAGACATGCTTACAATGACATTCATAAGATATATCAATACAGACATGCTTACAATGACATTCATAAGATATATCAATACAGACATGCTTACAAAGACATTCATAAGATATATCAATACAGACATGCTTACAAAGACATTCATAAGATATATCAATACAGACATGCTTACAATGACATTCATAAGATATATCAATACAGACATGCTTACAATGACATTCATAAGATATATCAATACAGACATGCTTACAATGACATTCATAAGATATATCCATTTTTTCCCATGTCTGTTGGAAGACGAGGCTCATTTCTTGTTCAACTGCACAGAATATCATAGAAGAAAATGTCTTCCGCATGTTGATCAAATAACTCACCATCAAGTCTCTACAGCCTTGAACCCAAGGAACGATGATCATTAGCCTTGTTCTGCAATGCTGCTTTCGCTATGAGACTGAGAAACAGCAATGATGTATCCTGAAATTGTCTCAATGGTCTACACTAACATTAGCGTTCTCTTTCACTTACTGATTCACGGAAACCAAAAACAAAACAAAACAAAACACGGAGTTGCACCACATGTACAGTGATGTAGTATGTCGTTAAAGCTTTACTCCTTTTTGACTGGGTATATTGGTCCATGTCAAATATGTTTTGTTGATTGCTCTCTCTCTCTCTCTCTCTCTCTCTCTCTCTCTCTCTCTCTCTCTCTCTCTCTCTCTCTCTCTCTCTCTCTCTCCATCCACTTCTTATTATGTTGTCCATTCTACAATAGCATAAGAGAAATGTTCATTGCTCAAAAGCTCTCTCACAATCCAAACGGTTTTGGTTTATCTCTCTTGTTGGCCTCAACGAACAGTAATACAGTCAGAAAATTAGCACTTTATAATTATCAGGCGTTTAAAGCGAGGCAGATTGCTAGAACTTGAAAGTGTATTTACGTATGTGTACGGAATGATGTTTACATGTATTTGCTTTTGTTCCCTCTTCCAGAGAGGGCCTTGGCCTTATGGAATAAAGATTTCATTTCATGTCATTTCACTTCTCTCTCTGTCAGATGTCTTCAGAGAAGAAGCTCTGCCCAAGCAACAGTTTCCCTGCAACAACGCTTCCACTCTTTGGTGTCTGGTTCATGGATCCCACATGGCATTCTGCCGTCAGAAATATTTTGTAAACCGCCGTGATTCGAAACTGCACTTCGGAAATGGTTTGGCTTCTTACGGCGTGCCTCATTCAACAGATGTCTTAGCTACGTAGCCATCGGAACACCTACTCTGAGCTATCGAAACACCTACTCTGAGCTGGGGAACTTAAGTCCTATGCATTCACTTTTGTTCTTTCTTGACCAGATCCAGCTGGAGCCCTTTCCAGCTGCCGCTGCCATTGCCCATTGGGGTCTGACCCTCTTCTTACCAGAAATCGAGAGCTCTTTTGTGAGATCATTGGCTGATGCGCCCAGACCCCCCCTTCCCCCCCCCCCCCCCCTGCCGTCCGCCAACCTCTATGTTAAGGTCTGTTTCATGGAAACCAGATTCCTCAAGGTACTGCTTAGACTGGTATACTTCTCAGTCTTGTAGATGTGAGCTTTCTCTTGCTTTCGTCTGGGACAGTGAGTAAGTTCAACAGGAATCTGCTGTTTTTATGAACCTGAATGGAATACTATATTCGGTTTTCTTGCCGCTCGTTCTGATGATCTCTGTATTGTCTTCTCATTCTGAAAGGTCTGCTGTGCCCTCCCAGTCATCAACTCTATCCGGTAATCTCTCTTCTGTGTTCTGGATTTCACAGCGTTCCAGACCGTACTTTTATGTCCTTCTGCCGTTTAGATCGTCGATGCTAGAGCTTCTGATCGGGCAGTGTTTCCTCTGATGGTGCTGCCAGCATGTCCACTCTCCTTAAGCCTTTAGCTCTGTCTCCCTGTCCACATTCCCTGGGTTAGCGCTAACAGCATGTCCACTCTCCTTAAGCCTTTAGCTCTGTCTCCCTGTCCACATTCCCTGGGTTAGCGCTAACAGTATGTCCACTCTCCTTAAGCCTTTAGCTCTGTCTCCCTGTCCACATTCCCTGGGTTAGCGCTGCCAGCATGTCCACTCTCCTTAAGCCTTTAGCTCTGTCTCCCTGTCCACATTCCCTGGGTTAGCGCTGCTAGTATATACACCGTCCTTAAGCCTTTAGCTCTGTCTCCCTGTCCACATTCCCTGGGTTAGCACTGCTGGCATGTCCACTCTCCTTAAGCCTTTAGCTCTGTCTCCCTGTACACATTCCCTGGGTTAGCACTGCTTTGAATAAACTTAGGGCATGATGTTTTACTGTTTTTCCTGACAGAGTGGACCTGCAGAGTCATCTGATGGCCCCTATTTCATCAGGTTTGAATTCGATGGCAGAAGATCATGATACAGATCTGATGATGGATCTGGTCTTGAGAAATTCCACGTGTCGTATTTAAGCCCAGCTAAGACATCTTTGAAATGGGTTTTCGCCATTATTATAGTCATCGCCCCAGTTCGCGTTGTTGGACTGCATTCTGGATTCTCTTGACATCCATTTCCATCTCTGTCTGACTTTTCCCTGTTGTCTTTGACGATTACTGTTGATTCTGAACCTGTATGCTGGTTTATATGTGTCCTGCTATTTCCGTGATCTTTAGAGTTTCCTTTATCACGTCTACTGCCTCCTGAACTTTCCATTTTCTGCCAGTCTTCGTGTGTATGAATTCTTAAAGCAGATCTTCCGCCCCCGCCCCCCCTCTCTCTCTCTCTCTCTCTCTCTCTCTCTGTGCTACAGAGACAGACAATGAGGCAGACAGAAAGACGATGAGAGTGACAGACAGACAGACACAGACAGATAGACAGACAGACAGACACAGAGACACATAGACACACACACAGACACACAGACACACACACACACACACACACACACACACACACACGCGCGCGCGCGCGCGCGCGCGCGCGCGTACGCACGCACGCACGCACGCACGCACACGCAGACAGACAGACAGACAGACAGACCGATGATTTGCCGGCCTGCCAAGCTCCTCGCCAGCCCGAGCTGTAGCTGGTAAATCTCAGGTGCGCTGCTACCGAAGCCATCCATCTGATTGCCATGGTAAATGAGATGTCAGCTCCCCCCTACAGCCGCCTGTCGTGTCGTCTCACATCTCACTCTCATGTGAGGGGGGGGGGGGGGGACGCAGGAAGGGGAAGGCTCAGGGATGGGGGTGGGGGGGTGGAGGGTAGAGTGCGGGGTGGGGGGTGAGAAGGAAGCGCGAGGGGGAGGGACGAGTAGTCGTACGGGAGTGGATGAAGTGGAGCATTTTCGGTTTGAGGGGAGGGAGAGTGAAGCCGGGGAAACCAACGATTGCGGGGGGAGGGGGGGAGGGGGAATAGGGAGGGAGGTGAGGAAGGGGAAGCATGGGGAGGGGGAGAGTAGGATGGTGGAGGGGCAAGGCGAGGAAGGGTGAGGAATTGAATGAGTGTTGATGTTAGGTTTATTTGATTTGTGTTGATGTTAGGTTTATATGATTTGTGTTGATGTTAGGTTGATATGATTTGTGTTGATGTTAGGTTTATATGATTTGTGTTGATGTTAGGTTGATATGACTTGTGTTGATGTTAGGTTTATATGATTTGTGTTGATGGTAGGTTGATATGATTTGTGTTGATGTTAGGTTTATATGATTTGTGTTGATGGTAGGTTGATATGATTTGTGTTGATGTTAGGTTGATATGATTTGTGTTGATGTTAGGTTGATATGATTTGTGTTGATGTTAGTTGATATGATTTGTGTTGATGTTAGGTTGATATGATTTGTGTTGATGTTAGGTTTGTATGATTTGTGTTGATGTTAGGTTTATATGATTTGTGTTGATGTTAGGTTCATATAATTTCTGAGTCAAATGTTATGTACGTAGGCCTATGGAAGTATATGTAAGCACACATAGAGACACGCAGACAAACGGACACACACAGAGACACACAGATACACAAACAGACAAACATACACACACACACACACACACACACACACACACACACACACAACACCACACACGCACACACACACACGCATTCATGCACGCGCGCATACACACACGCACACACACATTCACACACACACACACATGTGCACGCATACATGCACACATACAAACATACATACATATATGCATGCATGCATACATACATATGTACATGCACGCATGCATGCATGTATACATACATACATACATACATATATTCATACATACATATATACATACAAACATGTAATCATACATACACACAAACACACGTACGTACGTACATACATAATACATACATACATACATACATACATACATACATACATACATACATACATACATACATACATACACACTTACTTACTTACCTACTACTACGTACATCGCACATACATCAATCCGTAGTGATTAGTTGGTAATGGAACGGTGCTTAGCATGACATAAGTCTCTGTCTGGTTAATATGTAAGTATGTGGCCACAGCGTGTGTACACAGATATGCATCATTCATACATACATACATACATACATACATACATACATACATACTACTACCTACATACATACATGCATACATGCATAATACATCCATTCATACATACATACATACAATACTCATAATACATACATACATACATACCATACATACATACATACATACATACAAAATCATCATACATACATACACACATACATACATACACGCATGCATACATACATACATACATACATACATACATACATACATACATACATACATACATACAAATACATACATACATGCATACATACATACATACATACATACATACATACATAACCATACATACATACCAAAGGTATCGATCATCGAAAGGAGTGAACGATGCATGCATTAATATGTAGAATTTACAAACGCCAACAGTAAGAAAGACATTCGGAATGCTTTGCTTCGGTGTCAGTTTCAGTTTCATCAAGGAGGCGTCACTGCGTGCGGACTAGTCCATATACGCTACACCACATCCGCCAAGTTTTGAGACCACACTACGCATGATTTTAAGCTGGTGGATAAATGAATTAACACCAAAGATGAGAGAATTGAAGAAGAGGGTCTCGTGGCTACGACTTAGCAGATGTCTGACCTACGCATTAGCTGGTCAGACCTTGAGTACCTACCTTTGCTTTGCTTCATATACCAACTAATACATCTCCACCCGTATCCCGCTTTCCCACCCGAAATTCCCATGCACCCCCTCCCCCCCCTCCTAACCTCCTAACCCTACCCCATCCTCAATGCACACACACACTGGTGATATACCAACACAGGACAAGGGAGTTCATCCTGGTAGATTTCCTCTTCATTCTGTGATCGTCGCTGTGTGCTGGTGTCCGTCCACTCAGGTTCAAAGAACATACTGGGAACCTCTTTGTCAGGAATGTCTTCGCTTTGTTTTGTATGCCCCTGGTATGCGTATGCGCCAGAAGAATGGGCGCAGCAAGTGATATTGATCTGGAAGTATGTGAATGCATTTTTTTGTTTCACCATGAGAACAAAACTCACCTTCTTTGTTATGCATTGAAATGTCATCTATAGCACTGTAGTGTGTGTGTGTGTGTGTGTGTGTGTGTGTGTGTGTGTGTGTGTGTGTGTGTGTGCGTGCGTGCGTGCGTGCGTGCGTGCGTGGTGTGTGTGTGTATGTGTGTGTGTGTGTGTGTGTGTGTATGTGTGTGTGTGTGTGTGTGTGTGATATTGTATTATATTGTGTTCTATTGTATCGTTTCGCTAACTTATTCATACTCACATTGGTTACAAGGCAGTATGCAATTCGTAGGTACATTGAACTAAACACAGTGCATACAACATAATTATGCAGTGCAATACCAGCGACACATTACAGTGCTTTACATACAGTGCAATGCATTGCAAGACAGTAGAACACGAACGTGCACATATGCCTCCTAAACGACACCTCTCCACCTCCTTCCGCGTCAGAAGTATTGAAAACTGTTAAAAAGCCTCTAAGAGTACCCTAAAAAGAAGAAGAAGAAGAAGAAGAAGAAGAAGAAGAAGAAGAAGAAGAAGAAGAAGAAGAAGAAGAAGAAGAAGAAGCAAATGAAGAAGAAGAAGAAGAAGAAGAAGAAGAAGAAGAAGAAGAAGAAGAACAACAACAACAACAACAACAACAACAACAGCAACAGCAACAACATCAACAAGCGAGTGAAGAAGAAGAAGAAGAAGAAGAAGAAGAAGAAGAAGAAGAAGAAGAAGAAGAAGAAGAAGAAAACAACAACATCACCAACAACAGCAACAACAACAATAACAACAACAGCAATAGCAGCAGCAGCAGCAGCAGCAGCAGCAGCAGCACGCAACAGCAGCAACAACAACAACAACAAGAACAACAAGCTAAAAACAATCATCATAAAACCACTTCAACAGCAAATATTGTTTACCTTTTCCTTTCGGTCTGTGTATTTCAATCGGTAAACTAGAAGTAATATACGGACTATGAACATGGACCAAATGGAATATCCATGTGTCTGTGGAAAGCGTTTCGCTACCACCCGTGGCATGAAGATCCACAGAACAAAGATGGGATGTGTGAAGACTCATCTGAATGAGCAGCAGCGCACTGCATCAGCAGATAAGACGTCGGAAGACCAAGGCCAGGATTTAAACCACAGTGCCAAGGACATCCACGCTGTTGGTTCGGATGAGGAATTTGCACAGGCCCTCGATGCCAGGCGCCTGAAACTCAACCTGCCACGAGCAAACGAAACTGAAGATTGGGAGAAACTGGATGCAAAAATCGTCCAAAGACTCGATGCACTGATAGGGAAAAGCACCCTGGAACACAAACTAGCCACATATGGGGACATTGTGTATGTCACATGTAGAGACGCCTATGGAGCAAAACTACCCAAAGAGAAAACACCTCCAAAGAAATCCAGACGCCAAGAAAAGATGGACAAGATCAGGGTCCAAAAGAAAAACCTCAAGATGCAAATGAAGACCGCACTGCCAGCTGAAAAACAAGGCTTGGAAAAACTGTGGAAAGACCTGAAAGAAAAACACAGTGCCCTCAGCAAAGCGGAATCTGCGAGGAAGAGGAAGAGCAAAAAGAAGAAGACACAAGAGCGCTTCTTCAGAGACCCCTTCCAGTTTGCCAGAACACTGTTTGAGCAGCCAAAATCTGGGACCCTAAGTGTGGACAAAGGAGTTCTTGAGCAGCATCTGAGGAAAACATACTCTGACCCACAGAGCAAAGCACCACTCGACATTCAAGGTCTGGTGTGGCCAACCAACCCTGAGGAACAGTTCAATGGCAAGCCTCCAACGTTGGCGGAAATCAAGAAGGTGGTCGACAAAGCCAGAGCCAAATCATCACCAGGGCCAAACGGAATACCTTACCAGCTTTACAAGAAATGTCCCAAGGTGCTGGAGTGGCTCCACAGGCTGCTGCGATCGGCTTGGAGAAACCAGAAGATCAGCGGCCAGTGGATGACGGCAGATGGTGTGTACATCCCCAAAGAGCAAAACTCAAGTGACATTAGCCAGTTCAGGCCAATATCACTACTGAACGTCGAAGGGAAAATCTTCTTCTCTGTCATGGCAGCAAGGCTGACCAAGTACCTGATGGAAAACAAGTACTTGGATGTGTCAGTCCAGAAAGGTGGCATCCCAGGCGTGGCGGGCTGTGTAGAACACGCCACAATGATCTGGGACGCAATCCAAAAAGCAAAAACAGAAAAGAGAGACCTGGACGTAGTGTGGCTTGATCTGGCAAACGCATATGGATCTGTGCCCCATGAGATGATACAGTTGGCTCTTGAGATGTACCATGTGCCAAAGAACATCCGCGACATGCTCAAGAAGTACTTCAATGGCTTCTCAATGCGGTTCTCTACCAAGGAGTACACAACAGACTGGATCAACTTGGAAGTGGGTATTGCAATGGGCTGTGCAATTTCCCCAATACTGTTCGTGCTGGCAATGGAACTCATCTTGAAAGCAGCAACAAACAACGCGAGACAAACAGACCTTGGCGATGGATACAAGATGCCCCCTGTCAAGGCCTTCATGGATGACACTACAGTGATTTCATCCAGAGAAGACGAGACACGTCATGTGCTGGAGAGGCTGGACGACATAGTTGCCTCATCCAGAATGAAGTTCAAGCCAAAGAAATCACGGAGTCTCTCACTGAGGAAAGGAAAAGTGGCCGGATCTGTGGTCTTCAGTGTTGCCAACCAGGCCATTCCAACAGTCACAGAAGAACCAGTCAAGAGCCTTGGAAGATGGTATGATGATACGCTGAAAGACACACAAAGAGCAAAAGAAACCAAGCAGATGGCGGAGGAAGGCTTGGAGACCATTGACCAGTGTGGGCTCCCTGGCAAATACAAGGTCTGGTGTCTGCAGTTCATGCTGATACCAAAGCTGCTATGGCCTCTGATGATATACGACATCTGCACCAGCATAGTGGAGGCAATGGAAGCCAAAATCAACAAGTTCACAAGGAAATGGCTTGGTGTCCCACCCTGTCTGACTGACATAGCGCTGTACTGTCGCCAAGCAAAGCTGAAACTACCACTGAAATCCATCCTGGAGGAATACAAAGCAGGGAAGATCAGACTTCAAAGCATGCTGGAGGACTCAGGAGACAAGGTGGTAGAAGCAATTAAGCCCCAGCTGAAGACAGGCAGAAAATGGAAAGTTCAAGAGGCGATGGATTCTGCAAAAGAAAGTCTCAAGATCAGAGAAATAACAGGACACACACAGACCAACAGACAGGGACTGGGGGTGACCAAAACTGAATGGTGGTCAAAGGCCAAAGGAAAAGCCAAAAGAGACATGATGATTCAGGAGATGAGAAAAGAAGAAGACCAAAAAAGACTCCAAAAAGCAGTCCAGCAGAGCCAGCAAGGGCAATGGACAACGTGGGAGAATGCACTCCAAAGAAGTCTCACTTGGAATGACATTTGGCACATGGCCCCTCTCAGGATCAGCTTCATTCTCAGATCTGCATATGACCTTCTGCCCTCAAATGCAAACCTGGTGAAGTGGGGAAAAACAGACGATCCTGCATGCCCCCTCTGCCATGAAAAACAAACAGTGGAGCATGTCCTAAGCTCATGTAAAGTAGCCCTGGCTCAAGGAAGGTACACATGGAGGCACAACCAAGTGCTCAAAGAGATTGTACAAGTAGTCTGGGCTAGTACCAACACCACAAAAGGGAAAATCAGGACTCCAAAAGCACCCGCAACATTCTTCACGGCAGGAGGCAGCAAATCATGGCCAAGAACAACAGTGCCACTCGAAACATGCAGGCAGAGTCTGCTGGACGGGGCAGATGACTGGGAGTGCACTGCAGACCTCCCAGAATGGAAGAGTCACCCAGAGATCATCAGCAAGAGTGGCATGAGACCAGACATAGTAGTCCACTCTAAGTCAACCAAGCAGCTGATCATGATCGAGCTCACGGTGCCATATGAGAACAGAATGGAGGCAGCTCAAATCTACAAGACTGAAAAGTATGCTGATCTGGCAAACAGCCTGAGGAGAGAAGGCTATCAGGTCAAAGTCCTCACTGCAGAAATTGGAGCTAGGGGGTTTGTAGGAACGTCTGCATACAGCCTCATGAAACAGCTCTCAGTTGCAGGGAAGGAAAAAACCAGAGCCCTGAAAGCAATGGCAGAAGCGGCAGAGAGGTGTTCAAGCTGGATCTGGTCAAGGAGGAACAAAAGTGAACTTCATAAGGCTTAATTTCCCTACAAATATCAGGTGTCCCTGTGGCTCAGTGGTTAAAGCGCGAGTCATTAAGTGGAAAATGAGCATGTCCAGAGGGTCATGGGTTCGAATCCCAGCCATGGCTCGTCCCAAGATGGGAAAAAAAGGGGCAGCAGAGGGACATCCGGAGTCATGAACCGGGTGTGGCCCAACCCCCCTAGAGTGTCAGGAGATAAGGGCCGAAACACTTGCTTGAAGGGGGCTTCTCTTCTGAGGACTCTCTGCTGCCACGCTCTCCACGAGTTTCTTCCTACTGTCCGTCTGTGTGTTTGTGCATACGTTATTCTCCACAGTTCATTGAGAGAGAGACTGAAAGACCAGAGGCCTACATGTTGTCTTTGACTATTGTTCGGACTAATAAACCCAATGAAACTGTTTCGGCATTTACTTTAAAAAGAGTTGTCTCTTTTTCAACAACAACAACATTAACAACAACATCGACAACAACAACAACATCGACAACAACAACAACAACAACAACATCGACAACCACAACAACAACAACAACAACAACAGCAACAACAGCAGCAACAACAACTTAGAAGAATCTGTTTTAAAAATCACACAGTTGAGAGCTTCTTGAATGACTTTGATATTACTCCAAGGTCACGAAATATTTACATTAATTCCACATTGAAGCATTTAAACGTATACACATTGTGGACTTTTTTTTTCACCGTTTGCAGTGCTGAGTATGGAGAATATTGCTTAAAGATAAACAGCAACAAAAACAAACAAACAAAAACCCCTCAATTTTGTCTGAACGTCAAAAGATCAACGGATAAAAAAGTATTGTAACTGTCCATGGTTTCGTTTGGCTTCCTTTTTCATTTGCCATTCCATTTTCTGTGGCATCACTTTACGCCTGTCATTCCGGATCTTCAACTTCCGATTGGCTGTTGGGCGTCCTCAACATCAAGAGTTCTCAAGAAGCAATCATTACTAGGTCACCACGAGGCCACCCAGATGAGGAGACCCAGCATGTCTGCTGAGTCACTTCAGTGGCGTTCAGAGGTGGTTGATCTGATCCAGGTACTGCAGTCCACCTCTTACAGAGCCGCTTACTGAAACAATGCTTGTTTCATTGAAGAACTGCAGTACACCTCTTACAGAGCCGCTTACTGAAACAATGCTTGCTTCATTGAAGAACTGCAGTACACCTCTTACAGAGTCGCTTACTGAAACAATGCTTGCTTCATTCAAGATATTTTAAAGGAGCGGCCCCTCCTCCCTACCCCTTCCCCTTCTACCTCTTTTTTCTGGAGGGCGCCATCATGTCCATTTAATAACAGTCCCCACGAAATTGCCGATAACACAAGAGGGATAATATGGAGAATAAAAGGAAATGAGGTCACAAAGAGATCAAGGCATGAAGAGCCTCAGAAGTTCATACATGTGTGTATAACGCACAGTGAGGATGAAGATGATGAAAATGATGATGTCATTTAATTCAATTTTGGTTTGAGGCTATGTCAAACGGATTGTTCTCCACGCTTCCTTTCACAGCTTACCTCAGCGTCAACCAGGCCTGAGAAAGACAGACACCTGCAGTGGTGGGTCAGCACATTTGAGCTGTACTCCAAGAGACGCATCCACTTGGTAGATTACACACGAACTTGTCGTTTCAGTCTTCCCTTCTGAGTTCAGAACCACGCTTAACTCTCAATACGAGACGGTTGAAACTGAAAACTCCCACCAATACATGGCGTTGATGAGAATTGAACCCAAACCACCACTGGCCTCTTCACTCCTACTACTGACCCCCACCCCCCAACCCCCATCTCTCCCGATTCATCACCCCCAACTCATCCAGCCCCCTCCTTCCTGATGGCCAGTGGCCAATCATGCCAGCCGTTGCAAAAAAAAAAAAAAAAAAAAAAAGCGGCTGATATGTTTGTCCGTTGTTGTTCAAAAGTATTGAAGTGACCAGTATTAAACTGCATTTTTCAACACAACAGCCTCCCCCCTCCCCCTTTCCAATGTTCACCTTCCCCACCTCCACCCCAACAAAGTTACAAAACATTTGATCATGAGTGACCTTTAATATTCAGAGGCTAAGGTCACACCTGGCCATTTATTTCACGTGGGTGTTTGTCCAGCCATTTCTCATGGACTTGTGAGAGCTCTTGTGATGCCATTCAGATCAGCTACT
>CM065731.1:70526494-70531494 GCA_033310375.1 Conus canariensis | reverse complement strand
CCCGCTCCTTCCCCTAATCACACCTATTGCTGGTTAGTCCTCGGAGCCAGCATAAGTGAGCTCCCCCTCCAGAGAACGCTGCTCCTTCCCCTAATCACGCCTATTGCTGGTTAGTCCTCGGAGCCAGCATAAGTGAGCTCCCCCTCCAGAGAACGCTTACCATAATTATCAATCCAACGACAGCCCCGATGAATTTGCCGATACCGGTGACCCCGACAGAACCAAACCAAGGGCGTGAATATGGGAGAGGTCATCGAAACTGAGGTCACCATGAGAGCAGGGCATGAAGGGCCACAGAAGTTGATACTTTTTTTTAATGCTGATCGACCGGAATGAGGATGATAAAGATGATGCTACGGATTTCTGTTCTTGTCTTGTCTGAGATTGCACCATAAGGCTGTACTATACGCTTACTTTCACAATGTATTTACAGCGCATGCCAGCCCGGGAGATACACAGTGTTGGTCAGGAAACTGGAGCAACACTGTCAGAGACGCATCCATCAAGCGGATGAAACTCGACTGTACGGTTCAAGTCTTTCCCGCTGAGCCCATAGCAAGCCCATCTCTGGGAAAAAGCCGATCGGGGGTAGAAAGATACCACAAATGAATGGGTCTGATCGGAATCGAACTACGACCTCCCAGCCGGGAGTCCGCGACGCTAACCACTTCGCCATGGCGGCTGGTAACAGGGACATTCTTTGGTTTGGCTCCGACCGTCACCTTAGGATCTTTATTTCAGTAAAGCTTTCGCCTTTCACCTTGATCTCTGTGCAGAAATTACACAAGGTAGGAATGCTTTGAGGAACAGGGACGGAAAACGTAGTAAGTAATGACATGAAGAGAGAGAGAGAGAGAGAGAAGAGAGAGAGAGAGAGAGAGAGAGAGAGAGAGAGAGAGAGAGAGAGAAGGGCAGACTCTCAGATAAGATCGCACGCACACACACACACACACACACACACACACACACACACACACACACACACACACACACACACACGCACGCACGCACGCACGCACGCACGCACACACACACAACACACACACACACACACACTGAATATTAAATGTACATGTTTTGTAATAAGCACAAATAAGAGGGGGAAATCTAACGCACAATAGTGACAGTGTATACAAACATCAAATAAAGTTGTGAAACATATCATTCAATCTCGTCATAAAGACATACTGACATGAAAACTGTTGACTGTTATATTTCATATTCATAGCGTTCTCTTAAAGCTTCAAGCACGCGGTCAGTTTAATGTATGGGGACACACGCATGTAACTACTTATTCTATCCGCAACGGGGTAGCCACCACGACCAGTACACTAGGCGAATGCAATCAAAATAGAATTCAGACGAGAACAAAAACAAAACAATACGGATACATACAGGGGGGGGGGGGGGGGGGGGGGGGGGGGGTTGGATGGGAGGGTGGTGGTGGGGGTAGGGTGGTGGGAAAACTTTGCATGTGAGCATATACACAGCATTCCTTGGGGCACTGGTTAAGTGCTTTGTCTTCCATTTTCTGCCATCGCACACAGACACAGATTCCAGGAATTCCAATACTTGTGCACACATCTCAACATCCTCGATCTGAGAGAAGGTAATTTGGGATTGTGCCTATAACCATTCAGACAAACCCTGAATTCATAGGTTGGTAGATTTCTCCTAGTTCTACTACAATGGCTTCATAGGTTGGCAGATTTCTGCTTGCATCTAGCGTCTTCTGTCTGTTGCCATGGATTCATAGATTGGTAGATTTCTCCTTGCATCTAGTGTCTTCTGTCTGTTGCAATGGATTCATAGGTTGGTAGATTTCTCCTAGGTTCTAGTGTCTTCTGTCTGCTGCCATGGATTCATAGATTGGTAGATTTCTCCTAGGTTCTAGTGTCTTCTGTCTGCTGCCATGGATTCATAGATTGGTAGATTTCTCCTAGGTTCTAGTGTCTTCTGTCTGCTGCAATGGATTCATAGGTTGGCAGATTTCTCCTTGCATCTAGTGTCTTCTGTCTGTTGCAATGAATTCATAGGTTGGTAGATTTCTCCTAGGTTCTAGCGTCTTCTGTCTGTTACAATGGATTCATAGGTTGGTAGATTTCTCCTAGGTTCTAACGTCTTCTGTCTGTTGCAATGGATTCATAGGTTGGCAGATTTCTCCTAGGTTCTAGCGTCTTCTATCTGCTACAATGGATTCGTAGGTTGGTAGATTTCTCCTAGGTTCTAACGTCTTCTGTCTGTTGCAATGGATTCATAGTTTGGCAGATTTCTCGTAGCTTCTAGCGTCTTCTGTCTGTTGCAATGGATTCATAGGTTGGTAGATTTCTCCTAGGTTCTAACGTCTTCTGTCTGTTGCAATGGATTCATAGGCTGGTAGATTTCTCCTAGGTTCTAACGTCTTCTGTCTGTTGCAATGGATTCATAGGCTGGTAGATTTCTCCTAGGTTCTAACGTCTTCTGTCTGTTGCAATGGATTCATAGGCTGGTAGATTTCTCCTAGGTTCTAACGTCTTCTGTCTGTTGCAATGGATTCATAGGCTGGTAGATTTCTCCTAGGTTCTAACGTCTTCTGTCTGTTGCAATGGATTCATAGGTTGGTAGATTTCTCCTAGGTTCTAACGTCTTCTGTCTGTTGCAATGGATTCATAGG
Source organism: Conus canariensis (assembly GCA_033310375.1). Taxonomy (NCBI): domain Eukaryota; kingdom Metazoa; phylum Mollusca; class Gastropoda; order Neogastropoda; family Conidae; genus Conus; species Conus canariensis. Next base: position 70,528,841 of record CM065731.1, on the reverse strand, counting down.
CTGGTAGATTTCTCCTAGGTTCTAACGTCTTCTGTCTGTTGCAATGGATTCATAGGCTGGTAGATTTCTCCTAGGTTCTAACGTCTTCTGTCTGTTGCAATGGATTCATAGGTTGGTAGATTTCTCCTAGGTTCTAACGTCTTCTGTCTGTTGCAATGGATTCATAGGCTGGTAGATTTCTCCTAGGTTCTAACGTCTTCTGTCTGTTGCAATGGATTCATAGGCTGGTAGATTTCTCCTAGGTTCTAACGTCTTCTGTCTGCTGCAATGGATTCATAGGCTGGTAGATTTCTCCTAGGTTCTAACGTCTTCTGTCTGTTGCAATGGATTCATAGGTTGGTAGATTTCTCCTAGGTTCTAACGTCTTCTGTCTGTTGCAATGGATTCATAGGTTGGTAGATTTCTCCTAGGTTCTAACGTCTTCTGTCTGTTGCAATGGATTCATAGGTTGGTAGATTTCTCCTAGGTTCTAACGTCTTCTGTCTGTTGCAATGGATTCATAGGCTGGTAGATTTCTCCTAGGTTCTAACGTCTTCTGTCTGCTGCAATGAATTCATAGGTTGGTAGATTTCTCCTAGGTTCTAACGTCTTCTGCCAGCTGCAATATATTCATAGGTTGGTAGATTTCTCCTAGGTTCTAGCGTCTTCTGTCTGCTACAATGGATTCATAGGTTGGTAGATTTCTCCTAGGTTCTAGCGTCTTCTGTCTGCTGCAATGGCGGATCCTTTCAGGAAGATTTTATCGATTTTCAGTGTTTGTATACAAGAGAGATAAATATCTTTCGACTGCTTCTGATTTGATGGACACACGTGGATCGTATATAATTATCCAACTCCATGTTTTGCTCTTGCGTTTCCTTTGCTTGTCTTTTTTGCGGAGTTCTCTCGTCACAAGAGCTTTGTCACAGCCCGTCAGCTCAAAACTGTGCGAATACTGATCAATCCCGCTCTTTCAAAATCTCGTCTTCATTGTACATATTATCTGCAGGCGGCTACCAACTCACATACCAGTCCTTTAAACACCGATGGGGCTTGCCAGTTGGTGAGGTGGGTGGATGAAGGGGAGAGGTAGTCAGGACAATGCTTAGTAGTACATCAGTTGACCTCTTCCCATCCTATACATCCAGGGCAATGTCAACATTGAGATATTTAGCCTGTAAGCATTCTTTCGTGGCGAGCAAACATCAGTCCAGTTTTTGTCAAGTGGTACTCTGCCTGCATCATCTCGAAATTCGTTCCAGCGAAGAAATGTAAGATTGCCTTGTCCTCCTGCAGAAGGAAGAGAAGACATTAAGGAGACTGGAGACTCATAAACCACCTTGTCATCATATTTACCTGTGATAACGTCAACAAAATCACTGGCATGGCAGAGCCCGACAGTACCATCTTCGTCGAGTTTGACGAAAGTGTTCATTTTGGCCATTCTAATGTATGTAGAATTGTTGCTGAGAGCAACATCGAGTATATTATGGACCAGTGACCGGGATGCTAAGGGGAGGGGGGGGGTACTTTTTCTTTCTTTCTTTCTTTCTTAAGTTTTTGGTTGGAGGGATTCATTGTCTACGTTTGAGCAGAACAAAACCACATCACATGAAATGGCTTTCTTGGCAAAATGATGTGCGTGTCTAATCTACATATCCTGTGGATATGCATATCCTGTGGAGAAACAGTTTTGACTCCGCTTTTTGATAGAAAGAAAGGATTTAAGACGAGCGATAGTCAGGTGGTGAATTCTGATATAGAATGTACTGATATTTCAAAACCAAATCGAAGGAGGCTTATTAAAAAAACAAAAAAAAAGGTTGGCGTCTATGCATGTTTTTATCACAGGATTACACTTTGTTGGTATGGTTTTGTCGACAATCAGAATGTATTGCAGCGATTTAGTTGTTGATGACACCCAGCTAATACTGTTTCTTAGTGAACTGTTTGACTGTATCTTTAGTCTCACCAGTAGGGCCTCCAGTTAAGGCGTCATCATGGTCAGGATGGTGGTGAGTGATGGTAGCATCGTTACCCAGCGAGACAGATGACTGTCTTCCCTGCCTTGTCAGAGAAATGACCTGCTGCGTTGTCTGTTGCTGATGGACTTTTCAGCGTGACCAAAGATTTTCTCTCCTCATCGTGTGATTATCTCTGTGTCTTTCCTGTTTTTAGAGTACAAAAGGCATGTTAACATGTCTGTGTGACAGTTTCAAGGTATCTGTGTCTTTCCTGTCTTTAGGGTATAAAAAGCATGCTAACATGTCTGTAGGACAGTTTCAAGGCATCTGTGTCTTTCCTGTCTTTAGGGTATAAAGAGCATGGTAACATGTCTGTAGGACAGTTTCAAGGCATCTGGGTCTTT
>CM065731.1:70518994-70521494 GCA_033310375.1 Conus canariensis | reverse complement strand
AAAGAGTGGTTTTAATACATTATAACTGTCCGAATCCCACAATGCAAAAGAGTAATTCAAATGAGATTCAATGTTACGAAGTAAAAAAAAAAAAAAAAAAAACAGCTTAAGACAATGTTGGTCTAAGAAATGTTTTAGTTGTGAAAGCTGGTGAATCTTTTGAGGCAGAAGTTTGCAGAGCATTATGATATGAGAAGTCCATGACAAATTATTGTCTACAATAACGCCAAGGACTTTATGATGATCAACTTCTTCAACTACCTCATTATTTATATAAAAGAGTCAGGAAATTATAAGAAATATTTTGACGCTTTTGTCTGGTGGTTATTATCAAGTACTTCGTTTTATGAGGATGGAGACACATGTGATTGAGTTCGGACCATATGATTGGTTTGTTTATACTTTCTTGTAAAGCAGAAAATACATTTTCAAATTTTTTTATCGCTAGAATGTATAGTGGTGTCATCAGCAAACATTTCACATGAACTATCAATGAATAGAGGTAAATCGTTTATATATAAAAAATAAGATAGGTCTGAGTACTGACCCTTGAGGCACACCGTGACTAATAGATAATGTAGGAGATACAGATTCATTTACTGAAACCATTTGCTTTCTATCAGAAAGAAAAGAAGATAGGACTTCTAACGAATTATCCGATAAGTTATATAACTTTAGCTTTTAAGAAGAAGGTTGCAATCAATAACATCAAAAGCTTTCATAAAATCTACCATGAGAACACCTGTAATTTTGTCGTTATTTATATTAGTAAACCATTGATCAACTAGGTTTGTCAATGCCGTTTGGCAGGAGTGGTTAGCCCAAAAACCAGAGCGGTTTTGATAAAATAAATTGAAAGAATTGAAGTGATCGAGAATATGTTTATTTATTTGCTTTTCCAATAGTTTAGACAGTACAGACAGAATAAAAATGGCCCTGTAGTTAGACGGATCGGTGTGATCACCCGTTTTGTGGATCGGCATTACTCTAGCAACTTTAAAAGCCTTGGGGAAATGATTTTTAGTAATGCAGAGATTGTATATTTATTATAAGTGTTTCAGCAATTACAGTGGCTGACAGTTTGAGAATCTTTCCGTCAATGCCATCAAGGCCAGTAGTGCTTGTTTGCTTTAAGTGAATAAGAGCATTGTATTCTTCCTGTACACATAACAACGGAATACAGAATATCTAGAGCGTTTAAAATAGTTAACAAGATTTCTTTGTTTCATAAATTCTATTCGATTGCCTGATGCCAGAAGTGAGTCTCTTAAATCCATGACTTTTTTCTATATCACTTGTTATCCAAAGTTTTTTTTAGGGGTACTTTTGACACGAATTGTTTTTAATGGAGCGTGCGTATTGTAAACATTGAGTTAAGTGTGACACCAAACTTTTAAGGCTTCACAAGGGTTCGTAAACTGATACACAGAGGAAAGTGAGGAATACATCAGATCTGTTAGGAACAAATCTTTATCAAAGCCTGAAAAGTTCCTGTACGTAATATACTTGTGATGATTTAGGGGGATTTTAACGCCTCGTTTAGACCAACTAAAACAGATAGGGGAGTGATCGCTGCATCCAAAAACTGGTGAACATATTTCTATTATGGTACGTACAGAAGATGTGTAAACATGGTCAATGAGAGTTTGGGAAGTAGCAGTGATTCGTGTTGGCTTATCGATTAACTGAGTCAGATTAAAAGAAGTGTAGGTTTGAATCCGGGATGTGTTCGCTTTCAAAAGATCAATGTTAAAATCACCCAATAAAATAATTTCGTTTGAGAGTAAGGACGCCTCCTCCATCATTAGAGTAAAATTATTCACCCAGTCAGCATGTTCCGCTGGGTTTCTGTAGATAAAGCCTAAGAAATCGGTTTGAAAGCTTTAAACTGTAGTTCTATCCATTGCGATTCTATATGATATTTTTCGAGGAAAGCGGCTGGATTAAATTTAATAGATTGGTGAACATAAACATGTGAACCTGTTTCTCTTGGTCTGGAAGGGTCATTTCGAACTAAGTTATAACCAGTAAACAAGTAGGGTAACTCTTGCTCCCATAAGAAAACCTAACACATAGTAACTGTTATTCAAGACTGGCACAGCCTTTTAAACTTGAATAAAGTCAGACAAATACAAAGACGAACAATCAAATAGTGGGGGAAAAACAAACGCAGGCCAACAACCCCTCCGTCATCACAGTAACGACTTGGCAAAGATTTGGACTTTACGGGGGGAGGGGGGGGGGGGGGGGCGAAGATAAAGTAAATGGGAACATGAAATTAAGAAAATATATTATAGATATGAAAACTCTTCACTAGCTGCATGAGGGAACCATCATAATCCCTCTTGAAGACAGATCTATTTGTATTGCCTGCTCCGAGGCTTTTCGTCCGCTGGATCGGAACTCATCAGGGAGACACGGCTGGTTGTGTCTGTGCTCCTGGTGTCAAATAGAAACACACCACAGTCCATAATACTGTGGTGTTTTACACAGGTTCAAA
>CM065731.1:70501494-70503994 GCA_033310375.1 Conus canariensis | reverse complement strand
GAGGAGTGTCACAGTGCGTGGCTCTGTTTCTGTCTTCCACAGACAATGGGGAGGAGTGTCACAGGGCGTGGCTCTGTTTTTGTCTTCCACAGACAATGGGGAGGGGTCTCACAGTGCGTGGCTCTGTTTCTGTCTTCCACAGACAATGGGGAAGAGTCTCACAGGGTGTGGCTCTGTTTCTGTCTATCACAGACAATGTGTGGGGAGGAGTGTCACAGTGCGTGGCTCTGTTTCTGTCTTCCACAGACAATGGAGAGGAGTCTCACAGTGCGTGGCTCTTTTTCTGTATTCCACAGACAATGGGCAGGAGTGTCACAGGGCGTGGCTCTGTTTCTGTCTTCCACAGACAATGGGAAGGGGTCTCACAGTGCGTGGCTCTGTTTCTGTCTTCCACAGACAATGGGGAGGAGTGTCACAGTGCGTGGCTCTGTTTCTGTCTTCCACAGACAATGGGGAGAAGTCTCACAGTGCTTGGCACTGTTTCTGTCTTCCACAGACAATGGGCAGGAGTGTCACAATGCGTGGCTCTGTTTCTGTCTTCCACAGACAATGGGGAGGAGTCTCACAGGGCGTGGCTCTGTTTCTGTCTTCCATAGACAATGTGTGGGGAGGAGTCTCACAGTGCGTGGCTCTGTTTCTGTCTTCCACAGACAATGGGGAGGAGTCTCACAGGGCGTGGCTCTGTTTCTGTCTTCCACAGACAATGGGAAGGAGGCTCACAGTGCGTGGCTCTGTTTCTGTCTTCCACAGACAATTGGCAGGAGTCTCAAAGTGTGTGTCTCTGTTTCTGTCTTCCACAGACAATGGGCAGGAGTGTCACAGGGCGTGGCTCTGTTTCTGTCTTCCACAGACAATGGGCAGGAGTCTCACAGGGCGTAGCTCTGTTTCTGCCTTCCACAGACAATGGGGAGGAGTCTCACAGGGCGTGGCTCTTTTTCTGTATTCCACAGACAATGGGCAGGAGGCTCACAGGGCGTGGCTCTGTTTCTGTCTTCCACAGACAATGGGGAGAAGTCTGACAGTGCGTGGCTCTGTTTCTGTCTTCCACAGACAATGGGCAGGAGTCTCACAGGGCGTGGCTCTGTTTCTGTCTTCCACAGACAATGGGGAGGAGTGTCACAGTGCTTGGCTCTGTTTTCTGTCTTCCACAGACAATGGGCAGGAGTGTCACACTGCGTGGCTCTGTTTCTGTCTTCCACAGACAATGGGGAAGAGTCTGACAGGGCGTGGCTCTGTTTCTGTCTTCCACAGACAATGGGGAGGAGTGTCACAGGGCGTGGCTCTGTTTCTGTCTTCTACAGACAATGGGGAGGAGTCTCACAGGGCGTGGCTCTGTTTCTGTCTTCCACAGACAATGGGGAGGGGTCTGACAGGGCGTGGCTCTGTTTCTGTTTTCCACAGACAATGGGGAGGAGTGTCACAGTGCGTGGCTCTGTTTCTGTCTTCCACAGACAATGGGGAGGAGTGTCTCAGTGCGTGGCTCTGTTTCTGTCTTCCACAGACAATGGGGAGGAGTCTCACAGTGCGTGGCTCTGTTTCTATCAATCAGTTCACCTCCCGGGCAACCACTGTTCTGTCAGTTTATGGCCCCTCGTACCCTGGGCGCGTTGCTATCACGCACATGCTCTGTTGTGTCCATTGCCTTGCAGTTTGTTGGTGTGGTGCCACAGCTGATGAGGCTGCCCACTATAGTGACCTTGTGCCACCACTGCTGACTTTCCTGGCTGTGGGTATCTCTGCTTTAGCTAGCCATACACTTACACGCTGTTGTCTTCCAAACGGACAATGGGTCCCGTCCAACAAAGCTGGCATTTGTTGAGAAGGTACTAAATGCTTTGCGGTGCTGAAGTACGGCCTTTTGTCTGGCTGAACTAGTTTTCTTTTTCTGTAATTCCCCCTTGTTTTCCTGCTTGTCTGTCTGTGGATCCACGTGCCTGCTGCTCTGTCTGTCTGACTGCCTCCATTCCTCTCTCCCTCTCTCTCCCTCCCCTCGCCCCTCTCTCTCTCTCTCTCTCTCTCTCTCTCTCTCTCTCTCTTTCTCTTCCGTGCATGCACACACACACACACACACACACACACACACACACACACACACACACACACACACACACACACACACACACACACACACTCAAACCGCTTGACTCACAGAGAAACAGATCATTCCTCATATATATTATTATCAGTCCCACGCCTTTTGCTCCTTCCATCGTGGGGAAAACGACGGACTCTTCGTAAACACGGCGGCGTGCAGAATGAATTTGAGATTAAGTCTATGCTGGCGTTAAGCTGAAGTCAAACAGACTCACACTATAAACCCAAAATTAAACGTTTCCAACCTCAGCCGTGAGGACCCTCGAGACACATGAACCGAGGGAACACCAAAAGCAGATGAGAACTAAAAGAAGTTTATCTGCGAGAACAGATGTCACGAGCTAAGTTGTTAAGTTGTTCTGGACAAGAAGAGCAGATCATGTGTAAGATACGTATGACATGGCAT
>CM065731.1:70478994-70483994 GCA_033310375.1 Conus canariensis | reverse complement strand
CGACATGTCGTAAAAAGTAGCACCTGGTCGTAAAACGGTAATGTATGTAGTGGTGAAGTACAGGCATTACAAAGGGTTTCACCTTGCACGTGGTACTCGCTGAGTTAATGTCACGTGTATTGTTAACAGCGTTTGAAAAGTTCGTGTACTTGTGAAGACTGTCTCTCAGAGTGGTTGTTTCTAACCTCTCTTGAATGAGATTAGAGGCAGAGGGAGGAAAGATAGGTCGATTCTAATGAAGGTCTGTTTCAGCAGAAAATTCGTCATTTCATAGAACTCCCATAACCGTTAAATACCCTCTCTCCTGCCTCCCCCGCTCCCCCGGCTCAGCCAAACACAAAACAAAAACAAAACATAAACAAAACAAGAAATCGCTTTCAATCGTAAGCAAAATTACATTCATATTCTCTCTCTCTCTCTTCTCTCTCTCTCTCTCTCTCTCTCTCTCTCTCTCTCTCTCTCTCCAAACAAACAAAAACAAACAAACAAAAGCTCCTCTAACTGCAAGTTTTTGAGGTGAAGTGTCGGGGATCTCTGAACTGACAAAGCATAGTAAATTGTATTCTGTAACTTTTTGAGCGGTTTGGGGATTGTTACTAACTTCTTACTTCTTCGCACACGTTACCATGCACATAACAGTTCCATGTTCCACAGTTCTAGAAACATTTAAAGCGAGTCTGTGAACACAGGCGTTGGAACAATCGTGCTTGATTAACCGTGGGAAATTTGACTGTAGCACAAAGACGATGTTGAGTGGTCAGGTGCCAGATTTCTCTCCAGAGGAAGGTAACTGATACACGCCAGTTTTCTGATAATTCTGTACCTGGCTGTCACTAAGAACAGAGTGCAAAAGTTTAATCACAGTCCCACCCCACCCCCTCCCTCTCATTCTCTTCATACCCTTTTTATCTCCCGTTTCTCCCTCCTTTTTTCCCGCTCCTCGTCGCTCGTCCTCTACCATTTTTTGTTTTTAACAAATTTTGCCAAGATTTGTTTTTCCATAGTGATGTAAATATTGTTTTCCTTCTCCTTCTCCTTTTCCTCCTCCTCCTTCTCCTCCTGCTCCTCCTCCTCCTTCTCCCCTCCTCCTTTTCCTCCTCCTCCTCTCCTCCTGCTCCTCCTCCTCCTTTTCCTTCTCCTCCTTCTCGTCCTCCTCCTCCTTGTGACGGACCGTTTCCCGTCCAGTCACAAATTTTCATGCAACCGGGCTAACCGGAAGGTAGTCGTCCAGAAGCCGGTTGAAAAGTTTACCTGACTGCTGCTCACCTGCGCACTGTTAAAGCCGGGTGAGTTGAACCGGTTAGGCAGTCTCTGCAGTGATTCCGGCAACGCAACAACACAGAAGGCCGAAGAGGGACTCAGCTATTTTTGGTGGCAGTCAGGTATTTATCACCACAATGTTTATTTATTAGCAAACCGAAACCGTATTCCCGTTTAGGAGCGACTGAAACTTCCTCAGCGCACTGTGAAGGCTTTTGTTTAGAAAAGAAAAGTATTTGTGTTGTTCTGTCATCCTATGACTTGATAGGGTAGCAAAACGAAATCCTTTCGGAAAACATGAATAGATGAAGGGAGTGTTAAAGGAAGTGGTCTTCAGGAAGAGAAAAGAACATTTTATTTATTCTGTGGCTTAACTAGTAGTGAACTTCATGATGAAAAAAGAGATGTTGATTTTTGATGTGGATGAGTATTTAACTCACTCTTGATATGAATATTGAATAGTTGTGTGTTGGTAAACAAGAGTGTGTGGAAATCTTTCCCTTACATATATTGAAGTAAATGAATCTTTTGAAGAAAGAAACCTTCTAAAATGTGGTGATTGTATGAAATGAAATGAACAATTTTGTCATGACGAAAGACATTTATAGTTTGATGAAAAGTAATCATTAATTGTGTGCAATGATTGTATTCGTGGTTTATTGAAGAGGGTCTAGGTGGGAATCCTTTCCCCAATTTGGAAAACTAGATTCTGAAAGGTTTATATTGAAATCCTTTCCTGTGTAGTGCTACGATTCCGGAAAAGGGAATGTTGTAGTGTTATGATTCCGGAAAAAAGGAATGTTGTATTATTATTCCAGAAAAGGGAATGTTGTAGTGTTGAAGAAAGAATATGCTGATGTTTGTCACAAGTTCTAGTGGAGTGTGATGTGGTTAATGAATATGAATGTAGTCGTGATTGTAATGAATAGTAGCCATGATAATCAAGGTAGTTAATTAGTTTCCCCAGGTAGAAGTGTACCCTTGTCTAAAGGGGACTGGCTGCCACTGTCTGAGGGTCGGGGCCGTAGCTGTGTCTACTCCCTTGTTCTCCACCTTGTGTCGGTGTTGAGAGGCCGGCCTGAGTGCCGACAACTACCCTATCTGCCACTGCGCCCGGGACCGACTACCCGCTGAGCCAGTTGGGCTGGAGACGCCGCTGCTGCCAAGCCAGAGCGCCGCTCTCGAGTTTTGAACCAGCGACCTGTTGGCTAGGCCGTCGCTGCGTTCTGTGTCTTGTGTGTGAGCCACAGCTCCTGTGTGAGACTGTCGCCTTGTCGTCGGCAGAGACGACGTGAGTGTGGTAGAGATTTTGAGCCACAGCTTTGTGAAGTTCTTTAAGTCCTGTGTCGGACATGACGCTGTAGTCGTCGTCTTCAACGTCTTCAACGTTTTCGTCGTCTGCGTCATCTTCGTCGTCTTCGTCCTCTTCATCGTTTCGTCGTCGTCATCGTCTACGTCGTCGTGGGAACCAGCAGCGCTTGTAGATAACCAGTAAAGTATAGATATATTTTGTGTGTACGCCTTATGGTTGGCGTGCCGACCTGCTGATGTTTTTGCATTTATTATATGTTTGTCTGATGGCTCGGGCAGCATAAAACAAAAAAAGTGTTCTGTTGTCTGGCTGTCAATGTTCGGGTGAGTGGGTGTGTGTATGTGCATTGGAAAAGTCGTGCATGCATCCATAATTTCTGTGTGTGAGTCAGACGCCCGCAGACACGACCCATTCCATCCGTAACACTCCTCCTCCTCCTCCTCCTCCGCCTTCTCCTCCTCCTCTAGCTTTTCATTCATTCATTCATTCATCATCATTATCATCATCATCATCATCATCATCTTCTTCTTCTTCGTCGTCGTCTTCGTCTTCTACTTTTTTTCCGAGTTCTTGTTCTTGTTCTTGTTCTCCTCTCTCTCTCTCTCTCTCTCTCTCTCTCTCTCTCTCTCTCTCTCTCTCTCTCCTTCCCCCTGTATCTGTCTCTGCCTACCCCCCCCTCCTCTCTCTCCCTGACAGGCATGTATGCGCGTGCGCGCGCGCGCGCAAGCAGACATGCACACATACACACCTCTCATCTCATGCCACCTCCATCCACCCACCAACTTTACTCCCCACCCACCCCTCTGGCTTCACCTGCCCTTCACTCCAGCCCCCATTCTCTCTCACTCACGCACGCACGCACGCACGCACGCGCGCGCGCGCGCGCGCGAGCGCTCATATACACACACACACACAATGCACAAGCACGCACACACACATACGTGCGCGCGCACGAATGCATGCACTCGCACACACATTCAAGGCTTACTTTCGTCCACCTAAGACCCACCCGTCCATCCTTTTTCCCCTGTGAAACCATCCATGAAAGATGTGGAAAATGTGCGTTTCTTGTGTGACGGCTGTAACACCCACCGCCTTACATTGTTCTCATTCCGAGCGCGCCGGGATTTTCTTTTTAGATATCACAGATACTAAGAGAAAAGGAGAGTGGCAAATGAGAAGAATAATTATGTGAGAGAGAGAGAGAGAGAGAGAGAGAGAGAGAGAGAGACAGAGAGAGAGACAGAGAGAGAGACAGAGAGAGAGACAGACAGAGAGACAGACAGACAGACAGACAGACAGACAGACAGACATGCACGCGCGCGCGCGCGCACACACACACACACACACACACACACACACACACACACACACACACACACACACAAGGAGAGAGAGAGGGGGGGGGGAGAGACAGACAGGCAGACAGACAGACAGACAACGGACAAACGACAGACAGGAACAGACGACAGATAGAGAGAGAGAAGAGAGAGAGAGAGAGAGAGAGAGAGAGAGAGAGAGAGAGAGGTGGGGATGGGGATGGCCATATGGGGTAAGAGGACTGGCAGTGGTGACAGAGATTCTACAGCAGTCACGCGGTGGCTGGGACCTTGTGCCGCATAGGCTTTATAAATCTGTCCCAGTTCTTCCGCCGTTCCACCCCCTCCCCCACCCCCACCTCCTCGCCTTTCTTAACCCCCCCCTTAACCCCCCCCCCCCCACCACCACCACCCCCTCACCCTCGGCACCACCACTCCCCACTCCCCGCGGCCATCCCTTTCACTTCTATCCGGGTTATTTCTGCTTTGCCAGTCAGCCTGGTTATGTTCCCGTTCTTTTGGAAAGCAGTCCCTGACTGCCAGTCAGCCTGGTTATGTTCCCGTTCTTTTGGAAGCAGTCCCTGACTGCCAGTCAGCCTGGTTATGTTCCGTTCTTTTGGAAAGCAGTCCCTGACTGCCAGTCAGCCTGGTTATGTTCCCGTTCTTTTGGAAAGCAGTCCCTGACTGCCAGTCAGCCTGGTTATGTTCCCGTTCTTTTGGAAAGCAGTCCCTGACTGCCAGTCAGCCTGGTTATGTTCCCGTTCTTTTGGAAAGCAGTCCTGACTGCCAGTCAGCCTGGTTATGTTCCCGTTTTTGGAAAGCAGTCCCTGACTGCCAGTCACCCTGGTTATGTTCCCGTTCTTTGGAAAGCAGTCCCTGACTGCCAGTCAGCCTAGTTATGTTCCCGTTCTTTTGGAAAGCAGTCCCTGACTGCCAGTCAGCCTGGTTATGTTCCCGTTCTTTTGGAAAGCAGTCCCTGACTGCCAGTCAGCCTGGTTATGTTCCCGTTCTTTTGGAAAGCAGTCCCTGACTGCCAGTCAGCCTGGTTATGTTCCCGTTCTTTTGGAAAGCAGTCCCTGACTGCCAGTCAGCCTGGTTATGTTCCCGTT
>CM065731.1:70456494-70468994 GCA_033310375.1 Conus canariensis | reverse complement strand
ACTTGATTTCAACTGTGTGTGTGCAGGCGGATCTCATTTGCTGCACGTGCGGCCTGTGGTTCTTATTGGGGCCTGTTCAGATGGAATGTGCTAGCAAAGATTTCCACTTGTGCCTGCAATTGTTTACAATTTCTACTTTTGTGTTCAGAGTTGCTAAGTGTGGTTTGCATAATATTAACCATTTTTCTGTGGAGCATTTTAACAGATGTTGCTCCCCAAGGGGTTGAGCACCTTCAGATTTTTTAAGGACTTTTTTACATTGTTCATAATAATCGCTCCTCACGTTGAGCACTGTGGTCTGACAAAATCTAAAATGGAGAAAATCAACTTTAGGCAATCCACTAAAAACATACCATTTTCAAACCCACAAACTTACACTAAAAAACTGATAGAACAAACCGAGAAATTTGTGCGCAACATGAGATGGAAGGCGTTCTTCTTCCTAAACCCAAATGCAAAAAATGAAGACAAAAATACATATGGATTCAAATCATGGCGATCACCTCCGACAATAGATGAAATGAAACCTTTTGAAGACAAAATGAAGGGACTGATAGCCAATATTAAATTCAAAAAATCAAATAACTTTCAAACATCACTAGCAAATGATATAAAACAAATCCAAAATGATAAAAAGATATTCGTAAAGGCTGACAAAACGAGCAATTTTTACAAAAAGGAACCAAACGAATACTCTCAACTCTTAAACAAAAACATCCAGAAAAACTACAAGAAAGCTGATAAAACTACACATAGCAACATCTGCAAAAAAGAAAAAGAGCTTGCACACCGCATGGAGTTAAGTGATAGGGTAGAGGCAACAGCAACAAAAGAAGCCTTCATAACGCTTAAAGACCACAAGCCTAACTTCCAAAACAACCCAACATGTAGACTAATAAACCCATCTAAATCCGAACTGGGCAAAATAAGCAAGAGAATTTTGGAAAAGGCTATAGAAGATATAAAATCAAACACCGAATACAACCTTTGGAAAAACAGCCATGAAGTCATACAATGGTTTAAGAAACTCAACAAACAGAGAAATACAATGTTCATTACATTTGACATAGTAGACTTCTATCCATCCATAGATGAAGAACTACTCAACAAAGCTTTGAAATTTGCCAACAAATACACAAATATAACAGAGTCAGAAATGGAGATTATTTTCCACACCAAAAAAACCTTACTCCATAGCAGAAATGAAACTTGGATTAAAAAAACGAGCAAAAACTCCACATTTGATGTAACCATGGGATCGTATGATGGTGCCGAAACATGTGAACTAGTCGGACTATTCATGCTATCCAACATCCAAAAACAACTTGGAAAACAGGCCAGTTTATACAGAGATGACGGCCTCGCTGCATTAAACAATAATCCAAGAACCATTGAAAACAAGAAAAAAGAATTATGTAAAATCTTTAAAAACCACAACTTAAAAATCACAATAGAAGCAAACAAAAAAGTAGTGAATTACCTAGACATAACATTAGACCTCAATGACCATGTGTACAAACCATACAAAAAACCCAATGACATACCAGTCTACGTAAACATCAAAAGCAACCACCCACCATCTATACTAAAAACAATACCCAATGGTATAAACAAGAGACTATCCAACCTGTCATGCAATGAAAACGCATTCAATGATGCAGCAACAGAATATCAAGAAGCATTACAAAAAAGTGGTTACAATTACAAACTACAATACAGTCCAGACAACAGCACGAACAGAAATAAGAAAAATAGGAAAAGAAAGATCATATGGTACAACCCACCATACGATGGACAAGTAAAAACAAATGTAGGAAAAGAATTCTTTAAAATCTTGGCAACATCATTCCCAAAAGAACACAAACTGTCCAAAATATTCAACAAAAACACCATTAAACTATCATACTCATGTATGCCCAACCTCAAAAACATGATTGACTCATCTAACAAAATGAAAAGCAACATAAAAGAGAAGGGTGCTGAAAGGACATCTTGCAACTGCACTAAAAAAGAACAGTGCCCCCTAAGCAATAAATGTCTTCACAGCAACATTGTATACCAAGCTACGGTAACATCAGAAAATGAAAAAGAAACATATATAGGGATTACTGAAAACACTTTCAAAACCAGATACGCAAACCACAAACAGTCATTCAAAAATGAAAAATACAAAAATCAAACAGAGCTGAGTGAATACATTTGGAGACTCAAAGATAAAAAAAATAGACTACAACATATCATGGAAAATCATAAAAAGAGCAACACAATACAACAATATTTCAAAAAGATGCAATCTATGCTCCACAGAAAAATGGTTAATATTATGCAAACCACACTTAGCAACTCTGAACACAAAAGTAGAAATTGTAAACAATTGCAGGCACAAGTGGAAATCTTTGCTAGCACATTCCATCTGAACAGGCCCCAATAAGAACCACAGGCCGCACGTGCAGCAAATGAGATCCGCCTGCACACACACAGTTGAAATCAAGTCCCGCACGCCATAAAAGATCGTTGGCGTGCCCCAAAAGACATCCTGAAGATAGCAACGCTAGAAACAAGCTTGTAGATTTTAATACTTCATTTTTAAAAATATTTTTTAACAATATATATATATATCGATAAAATATATGTGTGTGTGTGTGTGTGTGTGTGTGTGTGTGTGTGTGTGTGTTGAGAGAGAGAGAGAGAGAGAGGGAGAAGGAGAGAGAGAGAGGGAGAGAGAGAGAGGGGGGAGAGGGAGAAGAGAGGGAGAGAGAGAGAGATGGAGAGAGAGAGAGAGAGAACAATTGAACACAACTGAACACAGCTGAACACAATTTTAATGTTTCAGGCCTCCGGCCTATAACAATGTGAGGTGCAGTGCACACATAAAGAGAAAAAAGGAGAAATGACAAAAGTATATTTTTCGATGCATTAATAATGCTTCTTTATGAGGGTAACTAATCATTCATACTGTATGGGATACGAGTTCTTCTCTTTTTTTCAATGCAAAATAAATGTACATAGCAATATCTCTTGTAATATGCACATTTTCGTTTGCAAGTAATTGTTTTAGTTCAATAGAGTTCACGTTCTGAAATTATCTGTGTTTCAGTATGTATTTTTCTCTGAAAGGCATATAAGCATTGCATCTTAATAGAAAGTGGAGTTCGTTCTCAAGTTGGTTACAAAAAGGACATGCTTTGATATTTTCTTTGTATCTGCTATCTATATTCAGGTCGTTTAACCCAAGACGAAATCTGGTGAAATACATTTTAAATTTGTTAACCGTTAAATAGGTCAGATACGGTTCTGGTTGTAAAAGAGACTTAAATGAATAGTAGGTGTTGAAGCGATCACTTGAATTTAATTTGCTAACCCAGTCTTGCTGAAAACAGTCTACCATCCTTTGCCGAAAAATCTTCTTAAACATATTAACATTTCCGACCCCACCCACAAACCACACTTCAGAAAATCCATATCTATCAAGACAACATTTTATATTATATGCCCAATTATATTTTAGCGTTCTGTCGTCAGTGTTGTTCATAAAGCTGTTAATCAAGGAAAGATATGCTTCTTGGGTATTCTATTCAGTTCCATCTGTTGTAAAGAGAACCAATAGCTAAGTGCTCTTAGTGTGCTGTCTATATAAAGACTATAGCGACCAGTCTCCCATAGACCATTGCATTTGGTGTTTTAGGCTAACACTTAACAGTTTTTTTACAGGCAAACAGATGGACCGCTTCGATAGTTTTATATTGTGTAATACCCCATACATCTGCAGCGTACAGTAGCATTGGCTTCACCATCGGTCAAATAGTTTAAAAAGATAATTCGTCCATCCTACCCAAATTCCACATTGTTTTCATAATTTCTATTGTTTTATATTTGGCTGGGAGAGAGAGAGAGAGAGAGAGAGGAGAGAGAGAGAGGTGTGGTATGTGTGTGTATGTGTGTGTGTGTGTGTGTGTATGTGTGTGTATATGCGTGTGTGGTGTGTGTGTGTGTGTGTGTGTGTGTGTGTGTGTGTGTGTGTGTTTCTCATAGCTTCCCTTCCTTCCTCCCACCCACCCTCACTTTCTTCAGGCAACTGACACTGTTGTAAAATGTTCTTAGAATATGACGGCAACTGACCTGTTGTAAAATGACGGCAACTGACCTGTTGTAAATGTTCTTAGAATATGACGGCAACTGACCTGTTGTAAAATGACGGCAACTGACCTGTTGTAAAATGTTCTTAGAATATGACGGCAACTGACCTGTTGTAAAATTTGACGGCAACTGACCTGTTGTAAAATGTTCTTAGAATATGACGGCAACTGACCTGTTGTAAAATGTTGAAATGACGGCAACTGACCTGTTGTAAAATGTTCTTAGAATATGACGGCAACTGACCTGTTTGTAAAATGACGGCAACTGACCTGTTGTAAAATGTTCTTAGAATATGACGGCAACTGACCTGTTGTAAAAATGACGGCAACTGACCTGTTGTAAATGTTCTTAGAATATGACGGCAACTGACCTGTTGTAAAATGTTCTTAGAATATGACGGCAACTGACCTGTTGTAAAATGTTCTTAGAATATGACGGCAACTGACCTGTTGTGAAATGTTCTTAGAATATGACGGCAACTGACCTGTTGTAAAATGTTCTTAGAATATGACGGCAACTGACCTGTTGTAAAATGACGGCAACTGACCTGTTGTAAAATGTTCTTAGAATATGACGGCAACTGACCTGTTGTAAAATGACGGCAACTGACCTGTTGTAAAATGTTCTTAGAATATGACGGCAACTGACCTGTTTGTGAAAATGTTCTTAGAATATGACGGCAACTGACCTGTTGTAAAATGTTCTTAGAATATGACGGCAACTGACCTGTTGTAAAATGTTCTTAGAATATGACGGCAACTGACCTGTTGTAAAATGTTCTTAGAATATGACGGCAACTGACCTGTTGTAAATGTTCTTAGAATATGACGGCAACTGACCTGTTGTAAAATGTTCTTAGAATATGACGGCAACTGACCTGTTGTGAAATGTTCTTAGAATATGACGGCAACTGACCTGTTGTAAATGTTCTTAGAATATGACGGCAACTGACCTGTTGTGAAATGTTCTTAGAATATGACGGCAACTGACCTGTTGTGAAATGTTCTTAGAATATGACGGCAACTGACCTCTTGTGAAATGTTCTAGAATATGACGGCAACTGACCTGTTGTGAAATGTTCTTAGAATATGAGGATACCTGTGTCAATCTTGACGAACAGGCTGCGTCATCATTGAAATCCTATGGGGATTACCTTAGGCTGCGTCATCAATTGAAATCCTATGAGGATTACCTTAGGCTGCGTCATCATTGAAATCCTAGGAGGATTACCTTAGGCTGCGTCATCATTGAAATCCTAGAGGTGGGATTAACCTAGGAGGTTCTGGTGTCATCATTGAAATCCTATGAGGATTACCTTAGGCTGCGTCATCATTGAAATCCTAGGAGGATTACCTTAGGCTGCGTCATCATTGAAATCTTAGGAGGATTACCTTAGGCTGCGTCATCATTGAAATCCTATGAGGATTACCTTAGGCGGTGTCATCATTGAAATCCTAGGAGGATTACCTTAGGCTGCGTCATCATTGAAATCCTATGAGGATTACCTTAGGCGGTGTCATCATTGAAATCCTATGAGGATTACCTTAGGCGGTGTCATCATTGAAATCCTATGAGGATTACCTTAGGCGGTCGAAATTTTTGGGGAAAAAAACTTATGCGATCGTTGCGTGTTTCTCTGTTGGAATCTACCTCTCTGTCTGTCTGTCTGTCTGTCTGTCTGTCTGTCTATATCTATATATCTATCTATCTGTCTGTCTGTCTGTCTGTCTGTCTATATCTATATATCTATCTCTCTGTCTGTCTGTCTGTCTGTTTGTCTGTCTTTTGTCATCTATCTGTCGAGAGAGAGAGAGAGAGGAGAGAGAGAGAGAGAGAGAGAGAGAGAGAGAGAGAGAGAAAGAGAGAGAGAGAGAGAAGACAAGACAAGACAAAATTCTTTATTAACGAGGATAATAGATAAGCACTGATGTGCTTTTTTTACATCCAGTCCTCGCCCTGATTAGGGTCAACAATGTAAAATGAGGCAACAGAAGAAGCATGTAAAAGTGGCTAGAACAAAAATTAGACATGGAATTATTAAAAAAAAAAGTAATTGAGAGAGAGAAAAAGGGGCAGGGGGGGGGGGGGGGGGGGGACGAGAGAGACGCAGGAGCGAAAGGAGTGCAGGGAAGGGCGGAGAGAGAGAGAGAGAGAGAGAGAGAGAGAGAGAGGGGGGGGGAGACGGAGAGGGAGAAAGAGGCGAGATTGGGGTGTGGAAAGAGCATGTTTAGAATAGTCTGACAATCAAAAGATACCAAGGAATTGCAAGACAATCGATTTTGAGCACCAGGAAGGAAACACACACACACACACACACACACACACACACACACACACACACACACACACACACACACACACACACACACACCACACAAATGGAGAAAAAAAAAATGCATAATGATAGCCCAGTCACCACGGGTACAAGGGGGAGGGGGGGTGTCATATAGATAATAAATCAAGTCATTCCAGCAGAACCGTGAGAGACAGAGACAGAGAGAAAGAGAAAGACAGACAGACAGACAGACAGACAGACAGAGACAGAGAGACAGAGACAGAGAGTCACATAAGAATAGAAGCATTACGACATAGTGACGAGAGGGCAAGAGCTAGTAGGAAACACACACCACGCACATGCACACACACACACACACACACACACACACACGCGCGCGCGCGCGCGCCGCGCGCGCGCGCGCATACTTACATAAGACATACTTATTGAACAGAGTAGCATGTGCATTTCAAGTACAAATCACTTCCATAATAATCAGGTTCATACATAAGGTAGAGAGGGTGGTAGTGGTTGGTGGTGGATTTATGGCGGAGTATGCGAGTATTTGCACATAAGATGGATGAAATAATGGTGTTTGAAGGTTGATGTGCATTGGTGTTGCTTGGCTGACTCAGGGAGCGAGTTCCATTGACAGGAACCTGAATATGTTAAACTGGATTTGAATAAGTCAATTCTAGGAACAGGGATATGTAGTTTGGGTAGAGTCCTTGAGGAATTAATTGAGAATCTCCGAACTAATGTTGAGGGTGCCTTCCCAGACATAATTCTGTGCATTATGATCCCTTTGTTGTATTCTAATCTCAGACTTAAGGGGAGAACTTGAACCTTTTTATAGTCTGAGTCTAGGAGACTACTGTTTTTTAGGAGGACTAATTTGAGTCCTCGCTTGTGTAGGCTTAGCAATGGTTTGAGGTGTTAGCGCTAGCAGAGTCCCATAGAGTAGACCCATAGTCTATGTGTGATTGAATATGAGATTGAAAAAAGAGCTTGCGTGAATGCAGGTCGAGAGAAGCGTTTAATTCTGGAGAGTTGATAGACTTTCTGAGAGACTTTTTTGCACAGTGAGGTTATGTGAGCTTGCCAGCTAATATTGCTATCAATTGTTATTCCTAGCACTTTGAGGTATGTAACCTGTTCAATGGGTTCATCTTTAAGATGCACCGGAGGAAATTTAATAGTGAGATTTTGTCTTTTTTGTCTGGATTTAGTTTTTTGAGGGTGAAGCGACATGTGATTTAGTTCAGTCCATTTCACGAGATCATTCGCACTTTCCTGTAAAGTTTGTGCAAGAACAGTAACATCAGAATGGTTTGTGTGGATTGTTGTGTCATCAGCAAAAAGTGCACAGGTGGATGTGATATGTAGAGGTAGATCATTGATGTAAATTGTGAATAATAAGGGACCCAAGATAGAGCCTTGTGGGACGCCATAGGAAAGTGTTTGAAATGAAGAGAAAGTTGTATTAATTTTCACACATTGTTGCCTATTTGTGAGATATGAGTGAAAAAGCGTAAGAGTTCTTGTGGATAAGCCATACAATTTTAATTGTATTTTTTTATTTGAGAGAGAAGAGAGAGAGAGGAGAGAGAGAGAGAGAGAGAGAGAGAGAGAGAGAGAGAGAGAGAGAGAGAACACACACACACATCTCTCTCTCTCTCTCTCTCTCTCTCTCTCTCTCTCTCTCTCTCTCTCTCTCTCTCCCCCAAATTTAAGACGGCCGAAAAATACCATTTCCCGTGAAAAATGGCAACAAAGGTCCATAACCAAGAAGAGAAGGTCAGGTACGAATGTTCTCCCTTGTCCGCAGTGAAGGTCACAGGAGGTTCGGCATTCATTTAAGGGGACATAACCCATGTGTCTTGGCACACAAACAAGACTTGCTGTCCCCAGGAGATTTTGCTGGGAGTGGGCCCGACAGGTGAGCTACCGCATCAGTGGACTCTGTCTGTCTGTCTGTCTGTCTGTCTGTCTGTCTGTCTCTCTCTCTCTCTCTCTCTCTCTCTGTCTCTCGTCTCTCTCTGTCTCGTCTCGCTGTCTCTTCTCTTCACCTCGCTCGTCTGCTGTCTCTTATCACTCATTTCTCTCTTCTTAATCTGTCTTCCTTCTCTTCTCTCTCTCTATCTCTCTCTCTCTCTCTCTCTCTCTTAATCACTCTCGCTCTCTTTATTTCCCTCCCTCCCCCCCCTCTCTCTCTCTCTCATTTTATCCGTACAATTCCTCCATCATTGAATCTACGACATGGCAAAGATTTACGGAGACAAAAATAGTAGGGTTTGGGGAGGAAAGAAACAGGAGATGACGAGGAGAATAGTAGGGTTGGGGGAAGGGGGGGGGGAGAGACAAACAGGGGGATGACGAGGAGGGCGTTGACTTGTCGAAAACGGAACCCTTCACCAGCAATAACTGGGGACCCTTGAAATCTGTCTTAACAACAGCCATTGGTGTTGCCTATCCACAGTCAACTTTCGTCCCCTGGTTTGGACTCATCAGTACAGCTCCTATGGTTGTAATTGGTTACACAGCCATGATGATGCCTAATCCACAGTCAACTCGTCCCTATTGGATCACAGTACAGCTCCTGTGTTGAATCTGTCTAACAACCCTGGTTCTATCCAACCGTAGTTTGGACATCAGTACAGCTCCTGGTGATGCCATCTCAAATCCATACAGATAAGCAGCCATATCGCTGATCTCACACCTAGGGACTAAACCAAATGCAAGGCGTCTCGAAACATGAAGGGCAAAATGCCGAAATGGGAAGAAAATGATATCAGGAAATAAGTTGCACACAACTGATAAAACTGACTGAACTGTGATTCAGGATAAGACCTTTTTTTTTGAGCCGATGCACGAGAAGCCAAAAAGAATTAAATCAAATCATGTTGTTTCAAAACCTGCCGAACTCAAAGCCATTATCAGGTCTGAAACACTAAAACAACAACAACAACAACAACAACAACAACTACTACAACAACAACAAAACCCTCCACCACCAGAACAAAGTGAGAAAATTAAAATGCAAAGTTAAATCTCGATACCAGTTATTTATTCAGATCAAAAGACCTGCAAAAAAGACACCGTCACACTCAGGTTAAAAATCAAATCTTCTTACAAACAAAGATTTCTTAAACCAAAACACACACACACACACCACACACACACACACACACACACACACACACACACACACACACATTGCTTTGTTTCAAAAACTCAAAAATCAAATCGTGGGAACATCCCGGAAGCCAAAACGGATGGAAGAGGAAATGTATGAACTCTTGGACCGGTCAGCTCTGCTGTGGAATAGCCCAGGTATGACCACTCACATGACAGAAGATGAACATTGTGCAGAACAGCCTTCACTCTCTCTCTCTCTCTCTCTCTCTCTCTCTCTCTCTCTCTCACACACACACACACACACACACACACACACACACACACACACACACAGAGAGAGAGAGAGAGAGAGAGAGAGAGAGAGAGAGAGAGAGAACTCGTGAACTCGTGACTTTAATGTAGAGGCCTCCAGCCTATCCACATGAGACACGTTACATGAAATTATTGCTATTGAAAATGAATGGTTTATATAAAAAAAAAGGATGCTCATTTGGCGATAACAAAAGTAACAAACTTAGGTTTCTAACATTTCATTTCAACTGTTCCTCTCTAAAACGTAGAGCGTGATGTACAAACATAGCAACATCTCTCATTATGACAGCATTATCGTTTTGCAATAGTGTCTTCAGCTGGACAGAAAATCTATCTTTATAGTGTTTATGAATATATTTTTCTTGTAATTTTTTGTAGCTTGAACATTTTAGAAGAAAATGTATTTCAGTTTCTTCTTCACTGCAAAAAGGGTAGATGGTTATTGCTATAGTATCGGTATACTTTTTATTTGTTCGAAGCTCGTTTACACCTAATCTGACTTTTGCTAATATCCTTCTGAATTTTGTAATTGTGATATCATATAAGAATTTCTCAGGTTGATGCAGTGATTTAAAGGATCGGTAGACGGTATAATGATCACTACCTTCTAATTTACTGTGCCAGTCCTGTTTGAAACAGTCTGCCATTCTCTGTCTAAACACTGATAAGAAAGTCTTTTCATCTCCCACTCCTCCATTTATCCACACTTCTGAAAATCCGTAGGAGTCAAAACAATGTTTTATGTCTAAAGCCCAGTTGGGGGATTTACTGACTTCTTTCAATTCTTTTTCGTATGCTTGTTTCAGTATTCGGTTTGGCGTCATTTAAAAAAAAAATCTTGAACCAGTATTTCACTGCCCGTAAAGTGCTATCAATATATAGAGGGTACCTGCCTAGCTCACCATAAACAAGAGTATTTGGCGTCTTTTTGCCAATTCCCAAGAACGTTTTACAAGCAAAAGAGATGTATGCGTTCTATTGCTTTAAAACGTGTGAGGCCCCATATTTCTGATGAATATAATATCAATGGTTTAACCTGTGCATCAAATAGTTTAAAGAAAATTGACATATCCATATTACCCAGGCTGTACATAGTTTTCATGATATCTATAACTTTGCTTTTGGCTCTTCGTGCAAACTCTGTAAGAGAGAGAGAGAGAGAGAGAGAGAGAGAGAGAGAGAGAGAGAGAGAGAGAGAGAGAGAGAGCGATGTATGCATGTTCACACACACACACACACACACACACACACACACACACACACACACACACACACACACACACACACACACACACACACCTGAACCTGCCACAGTTTAAGCAGTGATTTATCTAGTGTTCCCTCTCACCATTTTATTTAAGCCATACCTAGTGCTATACACTGCAACATGCCTATGACTTTAGACACATGGCCAGCCAAACATGGACTTCGTGTAGGGTACCTTAACATCAATAACGCAACAAACAAAAAAGATGACATTGCAACTATACTTCGCAGTGATGGAAACAGTTTTCATGTATTTTGTTTTTCTGAATCCCGGTTATCTTCTCATATATCAGATGCAGAAATGGACATGCCAGGATACCAAATAATGCGACTCGACCCCTATAAACCAAAATCCACTGGCTTACTTATATATCATGCTTCCTCATTAAAATGTAAAAGGCTAGTTAATTTTGAAAATTATGGTGTTGAATCTGTTTGGATTGAAATAAGTATGAAAAATAGTCAACCACTTGCAATAGGCTTTGTCTATAGAAACCCATCAGAAACCACTGATTGGCAGGACAGATTTAATGCAATAATGGATGAAGTAACCATTCTAAGTTATGAGACAATTATTTTAGGAGATTTTAACATTGATCTGTTAAAAACAAAATCGAAGTGGTATCAAAACTATATATCACATAATTTAGAACAACTAATCGATAGACCAACACGCATAACTGAAAATTCCGCTACTCTAATAGATCATATTTACACAAATGCAAAACAGTCCATTATCGAACTTTGTTCCCCTCCCTATGGCTGTAGTGATCACAACCCAATTTGCCTTACTTGGTTCAAAAACCGTGTAAAAATTCCAAAAGTAGGTCATAAAGTTATTTACTACAGGAGCTTTAGAAACTTTAAAGAAGAAGATTTCCTTACTGACCTTTCTGAAGCACAATTTGACCTCATCTATCAAATCAGAGATCCAAATAAAGCAGCTGAATTTTGGATCGATACGTTTACCTCTGTGTATGATAAACACGCCCCTTTTATAAAGAAAAGGATTAAACAGGAAACAAAACCTCCATGGATAACTAAAGAAATTGACAGAGAAATTAATAAAAGAAATCATTTGAGTAATTTCGGAACGAATGAAGAATTCAGAAAACAAAGAAATAAAGTGACGTCATTAAAACGAAAATCGAAACGTACTTACTTCAGAAAACTGTTAACTTCTACCAAAGATACCAGGCAAATTTGGAAAGCAATTAACATATTAACTAATAAACATATGTCAAAAAGTCAACAAATGAGCTCAGACATATCTGCAGATCAACTAAATAATCATTTTGCAACCATAGCAGATAGAATCATATTAAATGATAAATCTAGTGAAAATGATCTCAGTTATTTAGAACAATACATC
>CM065731.1:70448994-70451494 GCA_033310375.1 Conus canariensis | reverse complement strand
AAGACTTTCATTCATCTGTGTTTGTAGGTTATAAATCGTATTGCAAACCTGCCATTAAACTTACAGCTCGTGGAAGGCGTTCTGGTGGTCTGGTATGTCTTGTTAAACACGAGCTCTGCTCGTTCATTAAGCTATTAGATATTAATTCTGATAACTGTGTTGCTTTTGTCATTGATAAATCTCTGTTTTGCGCAAACAAAGATTTCCTTTACATATGTGCTTACGTACCACCGATTGATTCACCGTATTATACACATTCTGACATTGAAAGTGGAATAAGTATGCTCGAAGAATTTTGAGTGATTGTATACCTTGCTCTTGATGATGTTTATATTTTATTAAGTGGTGATTTGAACAGTCGAACTTCAAACTTTTCACATGATTTAGAAGATGATGGTTTACCTATTGATGATCAGTATGTAAGTACTCCTTTATGTACAAACAGAAATTCTGAAGATAATGTATTGAATAATTATGGTAAAATGTTAATCAATATGTGCACCGCTTTGAATTTGTGTATCATGAATGGTATGTGTCAGGGCGAACTGAATGGTCGCTACACATATATTTCTGAGAGAGGTAATAGTGTAATTGATTATTTTTTAAAAGTCACGAGATATGTTTTTGAGTTTCTCGAATGATTGTATATTACAAGTGCTAGAAAGAATCGAGTCAGACCATATGCCTTTGTTAATGAACCTCAGTGTTCCAAATGACTGCATGAATAACACAAAAAGAAATGTTTCTAACCTTTTCATTGAAAAGTATGTTTGGAATGAGACGTATACTAATGTATTTAGTGATATAGTTTGCTCCCCTGAGATTCAACAGAGAGTTGAAATGGCGATCAGTGTAATTGATGTGGATATAAATGAAGCTCTGTATATATTTAACAGTTGCTTGAAAGAAGCAGCTGAGAGCATGAAAAAACAGAGCAATGTAAATGTAAAACATAGTTATGATGATGACTGGTAAAGATGTGGAGTGTAAGTCTGGTAAGAGAAAGGCCCGTAATCTGTTAAAGAGATACCGTCGTACTTTATTGCCACCAGATCATGTTTCTTATAGTAATGCCGGACGTGACTATAAACAGCTTCTGAAAACAAAACGTAAACAGTTTAATCGCGCTATGTTAGAAAAACTGGTATCCTCTGTAAATAACCAGAAGGAATTCTGGATTCAATGCGGAGAATTCACAATAAAAGTAAACAACCTTCTAACAATATTAGTTTAGAAAACTGGTTTCACAGCACTTTCAGAAACTGCTTGAAAAAGAAGTAGATATCTGTAAATTATGGACGAATGAAGGTGTAGTGATGACAATGGTAACAATGACACCAATGATAACAATATTACCAGTGATGATACATTAAATCGTCCAAATTCAAGGGATGAGATTCTGCTGGCTCTAAAGAAATTAAAGAATCGTAAAGCTAGCGACCCTGATGGAATCATTGGGGAGATGTTGAAAAATGCAATGTAAATCTGATTTGTTGTTAGATTTTGTCACACATTTTTTTAATGCTCTGTTTGACAGAGGTGTGTTTCCTGAACTGTGGACTGAATCTATTGTTCTTCCTTTATACAAGAAAGGTGATGTTGATGATCCAAGCAATTACAGAGGCATTTCTTTGTGTAACATTTGTAGTAAACTATACAGTGCTGTTATCAACAGAAGGCTGCAGACTGGGTAGAAGAAAAGAACCTCACTGGTGAATTTCAAGCTGGATTTAAGCGGAACTATTCTACAGTAGATCATATGTTTACTTTGATGGCATTTGTGCAAAAACAATTTTGTTTGAATCGCAAAATATATGTTGCTTTTATTGATTTCGAAAAAGCCTTTGATTCTGTTAATAGAAGTATTTTGTGGCATATTTTGTTTAAAAATGGAATCAGAGGGAAATTTTTTATCGAAGTGTCATGAGCAGTATGACTCGTCAAGAGCTAGAGTGAGAAGCGGTGGGTCTTTGACTGATTGCATAAACTGCACGACTGGTGTTAAGCAAGGTGATGTGTGCAGTCCTATATTGTTTTTCCCTTATTTATTAATGAACTGACATTAGAAGTTACCAATTCTGGACGACATGGAGCAAAGTTTATAAATGATTTTTTGGAAATTTTCATTCTTCTGTTAGCAAACGATGTTGTATTAATGTCTGAAAACTGTAATTGGTTTACAAACCCAGCTGAAACAGTTTAGAAAGAGCTTCTTCTGCATTGCAGCTAAAAATAAACATGACCGAAAGTAATATAATTGTGTTTAGAAAGGGCGGTTATCTTGCCGCCAGAGAAAGGTGGACATATAATGGAGTCGAAATGCCCGTATGAATGCTTATAAATATCTTGGTATTTATTTTCTACACGCTTCAGTTTTACCTTTGCTTGTAAAGATTTGCAAGTAGAGCTAAATATGCTTTATTATTATTTTGAGGAAATTGGCACAGTTAGATAACGAAAACTCTATCTTTTGTTGTTGAAATTATTTGATATTCAAATT
>CM065731.1:70443225-70448894 GCA_033310375.1 Conus canariensis | reverse complement strand
TGATGTGGATATAAATGAAGCTCTGTATATATTTAACAGTTTGCTTGAAAGAAGCAGCTGAGAGCATGAAAAAACAGAGCAATGTAAATGTAAAACATAGTTATGATGATGACTGGTATGATGTGGAGTGTAAGTCTGGTAAGAGAAAGGCCCGTAATCTGTTAAAGAGATACCGTCGTACTTTATTGCCACCAGATCATGTTTCTTATAGTAATGCCGGACGTGACTATAAACAGCTTCTGAAAACAAAACGTAAACAGTTTAATCGCGCTATGTTAGAAAAACTGGTATCCTCTGTAAATAACCAGAAGGAATTCTGGGATTCAATGCGGAGAATTCACAATAAAAGTAAACAACCTTCTAACAATATTAGTTTAGAAAAACTGTTTCAGCACTTTCAGAAACTGCTTGAAAAAGAAGTAGATATCTGTAATATTATGGACGATGAAGGTGGTAGTGATGACAATGGTAACAATGACACCAATGATAACAATATTACCAGTGATGATATATTAAATCGTCCAAATCCAAGGGATGAGATTCTGCTGGCTCTAAAGAAATTAAAGAATCGTAAAGCTAGCGACCCTGATGGAATCATTGGGGAGATGTTGAAAAATGCAATGTAAATCTGATTTGTTGTTAGATTTTGTCACACATTTTTTAATGCTCTGTTTGACAGAGGTGTGTTTCCTGAACTGTGGACTGAATCTATTGTTCTTCCTTTATACAAGAAAGGTGATGTTGATGATCCAAGCAATTACAGAGGCATTTCTTTGTGTAACATTTGTAGTAAACTATACAGTGCTGTTATCAACAGAAGGCTGCAGGACTGGGTAGAAGAAAAGAACTTCACTGGTGAATTTCAAGCTGGATTTAAGCGAACTATTCTACAGTAGATCATATGTTTACTTTGATGGCATTTGTGCAAAAACAATTTTGTTTGAATCGCAAAATATATGTTGCTTTTATTGATTTGGAAAAAGCCTTTGATTCTGTTAATAGAAGTATTTTGTGGCATATTTTGTTTAAAAATGGAATCAGAGGGAAATTTTTATCGAAGTGTCATGAGCATGTATGACTCGTCAAAGCTAGAGTGAAAGCGGTGGGTCTTTGACTGATTGCATAAACTGCACGACTGGTGTTAAGCAAGGTGATGTGTGCAGTCCTATATTGTTTTCCTTATTTATTAATGAACTGACATTAGAAGTTACCAATTCTGGACGACATGGAGCAAAGTTTATAAATGATTTTTTGGAAATGTTCATTCTTCTGTTAGCAAACGATGTTGTATTAATGTCTGAAACTGTAATTGGTTTACAAACCCAGCTGAACAGTTTAGAAAGAGCTTCTTCTGCATTGCAGCTAAAAATAAACATGACCGAAAGTAATATAATTGTGTTTAGAAAGGGCGGTTATCTTGCCGCCAGAGAAAGGTGGACATATAATGGAGTCGAAATGCAATATCTTGGTATTTATTTTTCTACACGCTTCAGTTTTACCTTTGCTTGTAAAGATCTTGCAAGTAGAGCTAAATATGCTTTATTATGTATTTTGAGGAAATTGGCACAGTTAGATAACGAATCTCTATCTTTGTTGTTGAAATTATTTGATATTCAAATTCAACCAATGTTACAATATGGTGCTGAGCTATGGGGCTTTGATTCTGCTGCTACGCATATTGAGAAAATTCATTTGTACGCTCTGAAGAAATTTCTTGGTGTTTCTTTGAGAACACCAAATGATTTGGTATATGGAAAGACTAACCGATATCCTGTCTATTTACTATCAGTGGTTAAATGTATTCGTTACTGGTTAAGGATAACACAAATGGAACCACACAGATTACCTTATAAAGCCTATAGGATGCTCGTGGAGTTAGATGCAAGGGGTAAAAAAAAATTGGGTCTCGAATGTAGGGCTAAAGTTGTATGAAATATGGATTTGGTTTTGTATGGGAAAATCAGGGTGTTGGCGATATAAATGCTTTTATTCGTGTTTTTCAGCAAACATTGATTGATTGTAGTTGGCAGAGGTGGAACTCTCATGTTGAAGTAGAAAGAAACACGTGGAGAGCGTGGCAGCAGAGAGTCCTCAGAAGAGAAGCCCCCTTCAAGCAAGTGTTTCGGCCCTTATCTCCTGACACTCTAGGGGGGTTGGGCCACACCCGGTTCATGACTCCGGATGTCCCTCTGCTGCCCCTTTTTTTCCCATCTTGGGACGAGCCATGGCTGGGATTCGAACCCATGACCTTCTGGACATGCTCATTTTCCACTTAATGACTCGCGCTTTAACCACTGAGCCACAGGGACACCTGATATTTGAAGGGAAATTAAGCCTTATGAAGTTCACTTTTGTTCCTCCTTGACCAGATCCAGCTTGAACACCTCTCTGCCGCTTCTGCCATTGCTTTCAGGGCTCTGGTTTTTTCCCTCCCTGCAACCGAGAGCTTGTTTCATGAGGCTGTATGCAGACGTTCCTACAAACCCCCTAGCTCCAATTTCTGCAGTGAGGACTTTGACCTGATAGCCTTCTCTCCTCAGGCTGTTTGCCAGATCAGCATACTTTTCAGTCTTGTAGATTTGAGCTGCCTCCATTCTGTTCTCATATGGCACCGTGAGCTCGATCAATGATCAGCTGCTTGGTTGACTTAGAGTGGACTACTATGTCTGGTCTCATGCCACTCTTGCTGATGATCTCTGGGTGACTCTTCCATTCTGGGAGGTCTGCAGTGCACTCCCAGTCATCTGCCCCGTCCAGCAGATTCTGCCTGCATGTTTCGAGTGGCACTGTTGTTCTTGGCCATGATTTGCTGCCTCCTGCCGTGAAGAATGTTGCGGGTGCTTTTGGAGTCCTGATTTTCCCTTTTGTGGTGTTGGTACTAGCCCAGACTACTTGTACAATCTCTTTGAGCACTTGGTTGTGCCTCCATGTGTACCTTCCTTGAGCCAGGGCTACTTTACATGAGCTTAGGACATGCTCCACTGTTTGTTTTTCATGGCAGAGGGGGCATGCAGGATCGTCTGTTTTCCCCCACTTCACCAAGTTTGCATTTGAGGGCAGAAGGTCATATGCAGATCTGAGAATGAAGCTGATCCTGAGAGGGGCCATGTGCCAAATGTCATTCCAAGTGAGACTTCTTTGGAGTGCATTCTCCCACGTTGTCCATTGCCCTTGCTGGCTCTGCTGGACTGCTTTTTGGAGTCTTTTTTGGTCTTCTTCTTTTCTCATCTCCTGAATCATCATGTCTCTTTTGGCTTTTCCTTTGGCCTTTGACCACCATTCAGTTTTGGTCACCCCCAGTCCTTGTCTGTTGGTCTGTGTGTGTCCTGTATTTCTCTGATCTTGAGACTTTCTTTTGCAGAATCCATCGCCTCTTGAACTTTCCATCTTCTGCCTGTCTTCAGCTGGGGCTTGATTGCTTCTACCACCTTGTCTCCTGAGTCCTCCAGCATGCTTTGAAGTCTGATCTTCCCTGCTTTGTATTCCTCCAGGATGGATTTCAGTGGTAGTTTCAGCTTTGCTTGGCGACAGTACAGCGCTATGCCAGTCAGACAGGGTGGGACACCAAGCCATTTCCTTGTGAACTTGTTGATTTTGGCTTCCATTGCCTCCACTATGCTGGTGCAGATGTCGTATATCATCAGAGGCCATAGGAGCTTTGGTATCAGCATGAACTGCAGACACCAGACCTTGTATTTGCCACTGGTCAATGGTCTCCAAGCCTTCCTCCGCCATCTGCTTGGTTTCTTTTGCTCTTTGTGTGTCTTTCAACGTATCATCATACCATCTTCCAAGGCTCTTGACTGGTTCTTCTGTGACTGTTGGAATGGCCTGGTTGGCAACACTGAAGACCACACGATCCGGCCACTTTTCCTTTCCTCAGCGAGAGACTCCGTGATTTCTTTGGCTTGAACTTCATTCTGGATGAGGCAACTATGTCGTCCAGCCTCTCCAGCACATGACGTGTCTCGTCTTCTCTGGATGAAATCACTGTAGTGTCATCCATGAAGGCCTTGAGAGGAGGCATCTTGTATCCCTCGCCAAGGTCTGTTTGTCTCGCGTTGTTTGTTGCTGCTTTCAAGATGAGTTCCATTGCCAGCACGAACAGTATTGGGGAAATTGCACAGCCCATTGCAATACCCACTTCCAAGTTGATCCAGTCTGTTGTGTACTCCTTGGTAGAGAACCGCATTGAGAAGCCATTGAAGTACTTCTTGAGCATGTCGCGGATGTTCTTTGGCACATGGTACATCTCAAGAGCCAACTGTATCATCTCATGGGGCACAGATCCATATGCGTTTGCCAGATCAAGCCACACTACGTCCGAGTCTCTCTTTTTGTTTTTTGCTTTTTGGATTGCATCCCAGATCATTGTGGCGTGTTCTACACAGCCAGCCACGCCTGGGATGCCACCTTTCTGGACTGACACATCCAAGTACTTGTTTTCCATCAGGTACTTGGTCAGCCTTGCTGCCATGACAGAGAAGAAGATTTTCCCTTCGACGTTCAGTAGTGATATTGGCCTGAACTGGCTGATGTCACTTGAGTTTTGCTCTTTGGAGATGTACACACCATCTGCCGTCATCCACTGGCCGCTGATCTTCTGGTTTCTCCAAGCCGATCGCAGCAGCCTGTGGAGCCACTCCAGCACCTTGGGACATTTCTTGTAAAGCTGGTAAGGTATTCCGTTTGGCCCTGGTGATGATTTGGCTCTGGCTTTGTCGACCACCTTCTTGATTTCCGCCAACGTTGGAGGCTTGCCATTGAACTGTTCCTCAGGGTTGGTTGGCCACACCAGACCTTGAATGTCGAGTGGTGCTTTGCTCTGTGGGTCAGAGTATGTTTTCCTCAGATGCTGCTCAAGAACTCCTTTGTCCACACTTAGGGTCCCCAGATTTTGGCTGCTCAAACAGTGTTCTGGCAAACTGGAAGGGGTCTCTGAAGAAGCGCTCTTGTGTCTTCTTCTTTTTGCTCTTCCTCTTCCTCGCAGATTCCGCTTTGCTGAGGGCGCTGTGTTTTTCTTTCAGGTCTTTCCACAGTTTTTCCAAGCCTTGTTTTTCAGCTGGCAGTGCGGTCTTCATTTGCATCTTGAGTTTTTCTTTTGGACCCTGATCTTGTCCATCTTTTCTTGGCGTCTGGATTTCTTTGGAGGTGTTTTCTCTTTGGGTAGTTTTGCTCCATAGGCGTCTCTACATGTGGCATACACAATGTCCCCATATGTGGCTAGTTTGTGTTCCAGGGTGCTTTTCCCTATCAGTGCATCGAGTCTTTGGACGATTTTTGCATCCAGTTTCTCCCAATCTTCAGTTTCGTTTGCTCGTGGCAGGTTGAGTTTCAGGCGCCTGGCATCGAGGGCCTGTGCAAATTCCTCATCCGAACCAACAGCGTGGATGTCCTTGGCACTGTGGTTTAAATCCTGGCCTTGGTCTTCCGACGTCTTATCTGCTGATGCAGTGCGCTGCTGCTCATTCAGATGAGTCTTCACACATCCCATCTTTGTTCTGTGGATCTTCATGCCACGGGTGGTAGCGAAACACAGACACATGGATATTCCATTTGGTCCATGTTCATAGTCCGTTTGGGATTTGCAGTCATGATTGGTTGAGCACCGATGGATTCATCATTCTCTCCCCCTTTCGGTGAATCCTGGGAGCATCTTTTCCTTTTAA
>CM065731.1:70425725-70440725 GCA_033310375.1 Conus canariensis | reverse complement strand
ATTCACAAGTCAGAGAACACAATCATTTTACAAGTCACCAAGAAAAGATGATTCATTTTCAAGTCACTCTGTGCACAAATCACTCCGACAACATTACCGCTTTCCAAGTCCCTCGGAGAACATTACAGAAAACAAAGGTGACATCACCTTCGCACAAATCACGCACCGCATTCGATCAGCGATAGAGCCGATCAGCCGAATTGATAAGACAGGTAGGAAACCTACAGAATCATCAGCATTCTGTCTCCAGTCTTAGCGTTGAATGTACCAGTGGCATGGGTGCTGTATTTAGTCATTTTCATCGGTCCTTTCTCTCCGTCTCTTGGACT
Source organism: Conus canariensis (assembly GCA_033310375.1). Classification (NCBI taxonomy): domain Eukaryota; kingdom Metazoa; phylum Mollusca; class Gastropoda; order Neogastropoda; family Conidae; genus Conus; species Conus canariensis. The sequence continues at coordinate 70,440,396 of CM065731.1, read as the reverse complement.
ATTTGTCAGGCTGTTTTTCGCCATGTTTCTTTTCCAACATGTCTTTTCCCCCCAGCCAATTCAATTCAGTTCATGTTGTTTATAGCACAGCCAACCGCGAAGGACCGTATTAGAATACAAATAAACACATACGACAGAGCTCAACAAAATAAAGTTCTCCCGAAAGTATCCTTGAGAACTTCAGTTTGTTGTTTGATTTTGCGAACTGTTTACTACGCAGTCCCATGGGACATTTGTTGTAGCTTGTGTTATGATTCAAAATAGTTATTTAAAGTTGGTTTTCCCCCACCTTTTTTGTATTGTGAAGATGCCTTTTTTGTATATAATTGCCAGACAACCCACCCACCCACTGATCCCCTCCTCATGCTCCCCCTCTCCACACCCTTTCAATTGAAGACAACAACTGCGTACAACAGAGCGCAGAGCAACGCTTACTCAATGCATCATTCAAACAGCAGAGAAAATAGACAGTGTCTTACTGTCATTTTGGAAAGCAGTCGTATTCTCTGTGACATCAGAAAATGACATGTTCGTTGAAAATTCACTGGTTTGTTTGGTTCTGTCTTGAACAAGCATTGTTCTGCTTTCTCTGTTATGTGCTTCAGTCCATTTGGGTTCCTTTTTCTGCAGCGTGTGGTCTTCCTTAGTTTCATCATCTTTTTCTTTTTTTTTTTTATCCCATCTGTCATTTGGTCCATTTACATGTCATCCAGAACACATAGCGTATTCACTGAAGTCTCCCTGGAGTATTTTCCTCTTTACAAGTCACACAAAGAACATTTCCAATTCACACAAGTCACTCAAAGAACATAGCCTCTTCATACGAGTCTTCTGGAAAACAAGTCATTATATATTTACAAATGACCTAGAGGCCTTTGAAGGTATTATCTATTCAATTCATTCAAGAGTGACTCGAAGGATGTTAGCAATTCAAAATTCACCCCGCAGAAAAGTCGCTGAGTTTAAAAGACAAACAGAACAGTAGGAGTTATTCGCCGGAGGATACTATCAATTCATAAACCATTCAGAGCAAGATGGTTGTATGTTTATAAGTCAAGCAGAGAACGTGACCTAATTACAAGCGCTAGCCGATCATGCATTGAACATACGAACGTAGAATATGTTCATGGGGTCGATATTGCATGTCGTTACGGCACAGTGGACACACGAAATGGCGGTGTCAGTGCGCTCAATGTACGATGGTAGGGGACGAAAAAAAACTGTATTTATGTATGTCTGTCTGTCTGTCTCTGGTGTGTGTGTGTGTGTGTGTGTGTGTGTGTGTGTGTGTGTGTGTGTGTGTGTGTGTTTCTTTTTATACTTCCCATTACTAAGAACCATAGTACAAAGAAAGCGGGAGGGGGGGGGGGGGTGTGTTACTTCGTTTAGTGCCTTTACCTCATTCAAAAAGTTTCGTTCGTTCGTTCCTCGCCCCCTCCTCCCCCTCCCCCCCCCCCTTCTCCCACCCTTCCTGCTCCCTTCCCTTCTCCACTACCCCCACACCTTTCTACACACTCTCACTCCCTCTCTCCCTCCCTCTCTCTCTCTCTCGCTCTCTCTCTGTTCCGTACAAAAGCCACCCCTGAAACATAAAATATTCATAAAGAAAACAGAGCGGGCCGTTTCTCTGGGCGGCTGCGTTGGGGTTAAAGTGAAAAGCGATCAATAAGGTCGATACTGCGGCCCGCCAACAGTAGGTAAAGTGAGAAGGCGATTGGTCGGCACCGCTACGTGTCTTGTCCTGAGGGCCACAATTAGAACTGCGCTCTCCTCCTCCACCAACACCTCTCCCTCGTCTGTCTGTCTGTCTCTGTCTTTGTCAGGCTGTCTGTCTGGCTATCTGGCTGGCCGTCTGGCTGGCTGGCTGGCGGCTGGTTGGTTGGTTGGCTGCCTGGCTGGCTGGCTGTCTGACTGTCTGGCTGGTTGACTGGCTGTCTGTCTGTCTGGCTGGCTGGCTGGCTGGCTGGCTGGTTAGTTGTCTGGCTGTCTGGCTGGTTGTCTGGTTAGCTGGCTGGTTGGCTGGTTCTGTTCCTTCACCTTCCCCTCCTTCACCTGGCCTTTACCTGTCTGTTTGTCTGTCTGTCCCTGTCTTTGTCTGTCTGCCTTTGTCTGTCTTGCTGTCTCTGTGTCTGTCTGTCTGTCTGTCTGTCTGTCTGTCTGTCCTTCTCTCTCTCTCTCTCTCTCTCTGTTTTATATGTATCCTTTACTCTATATGCGTGCTTTCATGTCACAGTCTGTCTGTCTGTCTGTCTGTATTTTATGTCTGCCTTTTTTCTACATGTGTGAGTTAATATCACAGTCTCTCTCTGTATCTGTCTGCCTGTCTCTGTCTGTCAGTCTCTATCTATCTGTCACTCTGCCTGTCTGTCTGTCTGTCTGTCTGCCTGTCTCTCTCTGTCTCTCTGTCTTTCTCTCCCTCCCTCTCTCTCTCTCTCTCTCTCTCTCTCTCACCCACCTATTGACCGACCTACCCTCTCACACCGACCATTCTCCAACCTGGCATACCAGTGCAGACGGAAACCAACCCCTCTCCCTTTCTGTTATCAGATCCGTCTGTCGATAGAAGAGAGAGAGAGAGAGAGAGAGAGAGAGGAGAGAGAGAGAGAGAGAGAGAGAGAGAGAGAGAGGCAAACAGTATAGCACCAGGAGGACATTTAAGCGCCGGGTGTCTGAGTGTATATTCAAACCAAGCCTTTCTCATACACTTCACGAAAGGGGCAGAGACCCAGCCAGGTGGCGTGTTTCTCTCTCCACGTCCACGGCAAAGCAAAGGGAACCAACGTGTCGCGGAACAATTCTAGAGCTGGATTATCGTCATAATAATCATGGAAAAACAGCTTTTTTAGGCGCAAGAGGTAGCTTATAAACCTATTGATAATATCCCAGAATCGTGCCTTGGTTAAGAACTCGTGTGAGCTGGATAGATATAGAGTTTTAAAATAGTAGAGAATAAAGAGAGAAAGTCCGCCAATGTTCGGGAGAGGGAAGAAAGAGTTCCAGTCGGATCAATAGCGTGAAGGATTTGTGAGCCATTCTTAAAAGCTTTGCCGTTATGATGTCATGATTGCGACATTGGATCATTGGGGTTGACAGGCTGTTCAATCGTCGGTGACTTTGTCTGGAGGCGTTGTGATCGTGTTGAAGCAGTTGTGCCTTCCAGGTCATGCACACGGCTCTGAGCGCAGTCTGAGAGAGGCTCGGATCGTTGTGGTCTTCGATGGCTTGAGGCTTCGGTTAGAGTTTGATCAACGTTTATATGTTCCGACATAAGAGCAGGAGATAAGTGTGTACTTATCATTATTGCATGTGCATAAACTGACACAGTGCGTGGGTTATATCCTGTGATATCTCCTCTCAGCCCCGTCATTTTAAGATAACAAACATCCTTTAAAAATGACAACTTGCGAATCGAATGGCATTTACTGTCTGTATATTTTTTTCTCAACAGGTTTAAAGAAAAGTTAATGTGTAATATCCGAGTGAGTTTGTGTGCTTAGAGGCAGCTAAAAACGTCTGTCATTTTAAACTCAGTTTTGTCAAAGTCTGCGGCTGAATATGACACCTCCGTCTCCGTGAATTGACAACAGGGAGGCATACCACAAACAGAAGTGTAGATACAGCGGACATCCCATTGGCTGCATGCCTGTTACACATGATATGTGAGAAATCGACAAACAACAAGAGATTGTTCAAGCTTTGAGGTAACTCACATACATGACCGACGTTTTGCAGAAAAGTTAATTGAAACAGAAAATGAGCGGCAAAGACCATGAACCCTTCATCATGATTTGCTCTTTACTGATCAACAGGACCAACTGTACTGAAATAAAAAGAGGACAGACCGTTTGACTATGCAGCCTTTAAAACATTTTGTGGACACACCATTGCCATGATTTCAAGATACTGGCTCACGAACGTTAAATATCTTGTGCAACGGGGCTGAGAAGTTGGTGTGAAGGCATAGAACATGACAGAGAAGGTGAACAGGCCAGCAGACTCCTAGCGAGGCTACGACAGCGACAAGCGGTTCAGTGACTGCCTGGTCGTTGACACTGCTGAAGATTGGGGGCAGGACTACCTGAACAAGATCACCAGTCTTCTAGTTGTCCGTTCCCACCCTCTACCACACAACGTCACGATGACAGAGGTTTCAGACATGGATGAGGTTAGTTGGCCTTTTGTTGTTCATGACTATGACAGAGGATTCAGATAGGGATGAGGTTAGTTGGCCTTTTGTTGTTCATGACTATGACAGAGGATTCAGATAGGGATGAGGTTAGTTGGCCTTTTGTTGTTGCCTATCTCTTTCGCTGTGTTATGGGTTAGGCGACACGTGTGGGTGTGTTATGAATTAGGCGACACGTGTGGGTGTGTTATGGGTTAGGCGACACGTGTGGGTGTGTTATGGGTTAGGCGACACGTGTGGGTGTGTTATGAAGGGCGGCCACGTGTGGCTGCGTAGGTTAGGCGACAACGTCGTGAGTGTGTTGAACTGGGATTGAGTCGACGACACAGTTTAGTTGTGTTAGGGTTAGCCACACACGTGTGCAGGGTGTGATTATGGGTTATGGCGGTCACACTTGCGGGTGTAGTTATGGGTTAGTGCGACCGTTGTGGGTTGTATGGTAGGCGACAGATGTGGGTTGTGTTATGTTGTTAGCCATCCGTTGGGTGTGTTATGGGTTAGGCGACACGTGTGGGTGTGTTATGAGTTAGGCGACACGTGTGGGTGTGTTATGGGTTAGGCGACACGTGTGGGTGTGTTATGGGTTAGGCGACACGTGTGGGTGTGTTATGGATTAGGCGACACGTGTGGGTGTGTTATGGGTTAGGCGACACGTGTGGGTGTGTTATGGGTTAGGCGGCACGTGTGGGTGTGTTATGGGTTAGGCGACACGTGTGGGTGTGTTATGGGTTAGGCGACACGTGTGGGTGTGTTATGGGTTAGGCGACACGTGTGGGTGTGTTATGGGTTAGGCGACACGTGTGGGTGTGTTATGGGTTAGGCGACATGTGTGGGTGTGTTATGGGTTAGGCGACACGTGTGGGTGTGTTATGGGTTAGGCGACACATGTGGGATGGCGTGGGGTCAAAGCCGGAGAGGTGCCGGAGTGGGGCGGGGGTAGGGGTGGAAGGGAGGATAGGATGGGTGGGTCGGTTGAGAGAAGGATGGGTGTGGGAAAGGAGGTACATGTGTTCGTTCTCGCGTGAGTTTGCTGTGAGGGTTAGTGCGTGCGTGCGAATCTTTGTGTGTGTGTTGGTGTGGGTGTAGATGATGTGCGTGCATGCGTGCGTGCGTGCGTGCGTGCGTACATGCATGTGTGCGTGCGTGCGTGAGTGCGTGTGTGCGGTGTGTGTGTGTGTGTGTGTGTGTGTGTGTGTGTGTGCGCGTGCGTCCATGTGTGTGTGTGTGTGTGTGTGTGTGTGTGTGTGTGTGTGTGCGTGTGTGTGTGCACGCGCGCGCGCGTGCGCGCGCGTCTTTTATGCACTTGAGTTTGTGCCTGTGTTTGCGCGTAACGCCTTTGTGTCCACGTGGAGTGTCCGCTGAAGAGACCATGTGCCGAAATAAACACGCCGGTATTTCCGGTCTGATAATTACTAGGCTCGCTGGCAGGTCAGGCTTGACAACTGAAGATAAGTATGCCTGTAATCACGCGCGTTCATGTTTACCATTGTGCTGGCGTGTAGTGCTGTGTTGTTATACTAGATTGTATATACTGCAAAAGATTGAATAGTATTGAACAGTTCTAAGTATTACAGCAGATGTACTTCAGACCGCTGTTGTGTTATGTGTTGAATATTGTATGATGTGTGGCGTTTATTACATTACATTTTACGAACTGGTACTGTGTTATATTGAATTGTGTACTGTTGTATGGTCTTAAATCATATTGTACTAAATGCCCCCCCCCCCACCCTCCCCAATCTTTTTCACTTTCCTTCTTCCCCCGCCCCTTTCCCCGCCCCTTTTCTTGTCAACATCTTCCCCTACTCCCCGTCCCTCCCCTCCCCCATCCCTCCCCTTCCTCCGTTCCCCTCCTGCTCCCCTATCCCCCCCCCCCCCCATCTTTCATTTTCTTCCCTCTCTGTCCCGCCGTCGCTCCACTCCCCTTTTCCCTGTCTCCCTCCCCTTTCTCCATCATTTGCCACCTTTCATCCCCCCCCCCCCACCTCCCCCTTTCTTTTGTCATTTCTAACATCCATCTCCCTTTTCCCTGTCTCCCCCCCTTTCTCCATCATTTGCCACCTTTATCCCCCCCCCCCACCTCCCCCTTTCTTTTGTCATTTCTAACATCCATCTCCCTTTTCCCTGTCTCCCTCCCCTTTCTCCATCATTTGCCACCTTTATCCCCCCCCCCCCCCCTCCCCCTTTCTTTTGTCATTTCTAACATCCATCTCCCTTTTCCCTGTCTCCCTCCCCTTTCTCCATCATTTGCCACCTTTATCCCCCCCCCCCCCACCTTCCCCTTTCTTTTGTCATTTCTAACATCCATCTCCCTTTTCCCTGTCTCCCTCCCCTTTCTCCATCATTTGCCACCTTTATCCCCCCCCCCCCACCTTCCCCTTTCTTTTGTCATTTCTAACATCCATCTCCCTTTTCCCTGTCTCCCTCCCCTTTCTCCATCATTTGCCACCTTTATCACACCCCCCCCCCCCACCTTCCCCTTTCTTTTGTCATTTCTAACATCCATCTCCCTTTTCCCTGTCTCCCTCCCCTTTCTCCATCATTTGCCACCTTTATCCCCCCCCCCCACCTCCCCCTTTCTTTTGTCATTTCTAACATCCATCTCCCTTTTCCCTGTCTCCCTCCCCTTTCTCCATCATTTGCCACCTTTATCCCCCCCCCCCACCTTCCCCTTTCTTTTGTCATTTCTAACATCCATCTCCCTTTTCCCTGTCTCCCTCCCCTTTCTCCATCATTTGCCACCTTTATCCCCCCCCCCCCCACCTCCCCCTTTCTTTTGTCATTTCTAACATCCATCTCCCTTTTCCCTGTCTCCCTCCCCTTTCTCCATCATTTGCCACCTTTATCCCCCCCCCCCCCCCACCTCCCCTTTCTTTTGTCATTTCTAACATCCACTCCATTTTCCCTGTCTCCCTCCCCTTTCTCCATCATTTGCCACCTTTATCCCCCCCCCCACCTTCCCCTTTCTTTTGTCATTTCTAACATCCATCTCCCTTTTCCCTGTCTCCCTCCCCTTTCTCCATCATTTGCCACCTTTATCCCCCCCCCCCCACCTCCCCTTTCTTTTGTCATTTCTAACATCCATCTCCCTTTTCCCTGTCTCCCTCCCCTTTCTCCATCATTTGCCACCTTTATCCCCCCCCCCTCCCCCACCTCCCCCTTTCTTTTGTCATTTCTAACATCCATCTCCCTTTTCCCTGTCTCCCTCCCCTTTCTCCATCATTTGCCACCTTTATCCCCCCCCCCCCCACCTCCCCCTTTCTTTTGTCATTTCTAACATCCATCTCCCTTTTCCCTGTCTCCCTCCCCTTTCTCCATCATTTGCCACCTTTATCCCCCCCCCACCTTCCCCTTTCTTTTGTCATTTCTAACATCCATCTCCCTTTTCCCTGTCTCCCTCCCCTTTCTCCATCATTTGCCACCTTTATCCCCCCCCCCCCACCTCCCCCTTTCTTTTGTCATTTCTAACATCCATCTCCCTTTTCCCTGTCTCCCTCCCCTTTCTCCATCATTTGCCACCTTTATCCCCCCCCCACCTCCCCCTTTCTTTTGTCATTTCTAACATCCATCTCCCTTTTCCCTGTCTCCCTCCCCTTTCTCCATCATTTGCCACCTTTATCCCCCCCCCCCCCCACCTCCCCTTTCTTTTGTCATTTCTAACATCCATCTCCCTTTTCCCTGTCTCCCTCCCCTTTCTCCATCATTTGCCACCTTTATCCCCCCCCCCACCTCCCCCTTTCTTTTGTCATTTCTAACATCCATCTCCCTTTTTCCCTGTCTCCCTCCCCTTTCTCCATCATTTGCCACCTTTATCCCCCCCCCCCACCTCCCCCTTTCTTTTGTCATTTCTAACATCCATCTCCCTTTTCCCTGTCTCCCTCCCCTTTCTCCATCATTTGCCACCTTTATCCCCCCCCCACCTTCCCCTTTCTTTTGTCATTTCTAACATCCATCTCCCTTTTCCCTGTCTCCCTCCCCTTTCTCCATCATTTGCCACCTTTATCCCCCCCCCCACCTTCCCCTTTCTTTTGTCATTTCTAACATCCATCTCCCTTTTCCCTGTCTCCCTCCCCTTTCTCCATCATTTGCCACCTTTATCCCCCCCCCCACTCCCCCTTCTTTTGTCATTTCTAACATCCATCTCCCTTTTCCCTGTCTCCCTCCCCTTTCTCCATCATTTGCCACCTTTATCCCCCCCCCCCCACCTCCCCCTTTCTTTTGTCATTTCTAACATCCATCTCCCTTTTCCCTGTCTCCCTCCCCTTTCTCCATCATTTGCCACCTTTATCACCCCCCCCCCCCACCTTCCCCTTTCTTTTGTCATTTCTAACATCCATCTCCCTTTTCCCTGTCTCCCTCCCCTTTCTCCATCATTTGCCACCTTTATCCCCCCCCCACCTCCCCCTTTCTTTTGTCATTTCTAACATCCATCTCCCTTTTCCCTGTCTCCCTCTCCCTTTCTCCATCATTTGCCACCTTTATCCCCCCCCCCACCTCCCCTTTCTTTTGTCATTTCTAACATCCATCTCCCTTTTCCCTGTCTCCCTCCCCTTTCTCCATCATTTGCCACCTTTATCCCCCCCCCACCTCCCCCTTTCTTTTGTCATTTCTAACATCCATCTCCCTTTTCCCTGTCTCCCTCCCCTTTCTCCATCATTTGCCACCTTTATCCCCCCCCCCCACCACCTCCCCCTTTCTTTTGTCATTTCTAACATCCATCTCCCTTTTCCCTGTCTCCCTCCCCTTTCTCCATCATTTGCCACCTTTATCCCCCCCCCCCACCTCCCCTTTCTTTTGTCATTTCTAACATCCATCTCCCTTTTCCCTGTCTCCCTCCCCTTTCTCCATCATTTGCCACCTTTATCCCCCCCCCCCACCTCCCCTTTCTTTTGTCATTTCTAACATCCATCTCCCTTTTCCCTGTCTCCCTCCCCTTTCTCCATCATTTGCCACCTTTATATCCCCCCCCCCACCTCCCCTTTCTTTTGTCATTTCTAACATCCATCTCCCTTTTCCCTGTCTCCCTCCCCTTTCTCCATCATTTGCCACCTTTATCCCCCCCCCCCCCACCTCCCCCTTTCTTTTGTCATTTCTAACATCCATCTCCCTTTTCCCTGTCTCCCTCCCCTTTCTCCATCATTTGCCACCTTTATCCCCCCCCCCACCTTCCCCTTTCTTTTGTCATTTCTAACATCCATCTCCCTTTTCCCTGTCTCCCTCCCCTTTCTCCATCATTTGCCACCTTTATCCCCCCCCCACCTCTCCCCTTTCTTTTGTCATTTCTAACATCCATCTCCCTTTTCCCTGTCTCCCTCCCCTTTCTCCATCATTTGCCACCTTTATCCCCCCCCCCCCCACCTCCCCTTTCTTTTGTCATTTCTAACATCCATCTCCCTTTTCCCTGTCTCCCTCCCCTTTCTCCATCATTTGCCACCTTTATCCCCCCCCCCCCACCTTCCCCTTTCTTTTGTCATTTCTAACATCCATCTCCCTTTTCCCTGTCTCCCTCCCCTTTCTCCATCATTTGCCACCTTTATGCCCCCCCCCCTCCCACCTTCCCCTTTCTTTTGTCATTTCTAACATCCATCTCCCTTTTCCCTGTCTCCCTCCCCTTTCTCCATCATTTGCCACCTTTATCCCCCCCCCCCCTTCCCCTTTCTTTTGTCATTTCTAACATCCATCTCCCTTTTCCCTGTCTCCCTCCCCTTTCTCCATCATTTGCCACCTTTATCCCCCCCACCTCCCCCTTTCTTTGTCATTTCTAACATCCATCTCCCTTTTCCCTGTCTCCCTCCCCTTTCTCCATCATTTGCCACCTTTATCCCCCCCCCCCCCCCACCTTCCCCTTTTCTTTTGTCATTTCTAACATCCATCTCCTTTTCCCTGTCTCCCTCCCCTTTCTCCATCATTTGCCACCTTTATCCCCCCCCCCCCCCCCCCACCTCCCCCTTTCTTTTGTCATTTCTAACATCCATCTCCCTTTTCCCTGTCTCCCTCCCCTTTCTCCATCATTTGCCACCTTTATCCCCCCCCCCCACCTCCCCCTTTCTTTTGTCATTTCTAACATCCATCTCCCTTTTCCCTGTCTCCCTCCCCTTTCTCCATCATTTGCCACCTTTATCCCCCCCCCACCTCCCCCTTTCTTTTGTCATTTCTAACATCCATCTCCCTTTTCCCTGTCTCCCTCCCCTTTCTCCATCATTTGCCACCTTTATCCCCCCCCCCCCACCTTCCCCTTTCTTTTGTCATTTCTAACATCCATCTCCCTTTTCCCTGTCTCCCTTCCCTTTCTCCATCATTTGCCACCTTTATCCCCCCCCCACCCTTCCCCTTTCTTTTGTCATTTCTAACATCCATCTCCCTTTTCCCTGTCTCCCTCCCCTTTCTCCATCATTTGCCACCTTTATCCCCCCCCCCCCCACCTCCCCTTTCTTTTGTCATTTCTAACATCCATCTCCCTTTTCCCTGTCTCCCTCCCCTTTCTCCATCATTTGCCACCTTTATCCCCCCCCTCCCCCACCTCCCCCTTTCTTTTGTCATTTCTAACATCCATCTCCCTTTTCCCTGTCTCCCTCCCCTTTCTCCATCATTTGCCACCTTTATCCCCCCCCCCCACCTCCCCCTTTCTTTTGTCATTTCTAACATCCATCTGCCTTTTCCCTGTCTCCCTCCCTTTCTCCATCATTTGCCACCTTTATCCCCCCCCCCCCACCTCCCCTTTCTTTTGTCATTTCTAACATCCATCTCCCTTTTCCCTGTCTCCCTCCCCTTTCTCCATCATTTGCCACCTTTATCCCCCCCCTCCCCCACCTTCCCCTTTCTTTTGTCATTTCTAACATCCATCTCCCTTTTCCCTGTCTCCCTCCCCTTTCTCCATCATTTGCCACCTTTATCCCCCCCCCCTCCCCCACCTCCCCCTTTCTTTTGTCATTTCTAACATCCATCTCCCTTTTCCCTGTCTCCCTCCCCTTTCTCCATCATTTGCCACCTTTATCCCCCCCCCACCTCCCCCTTTCTTTTGTCATTTCTAACATCCATCTCCCTTTTCCCTGTCTCCCTCCCCTTTCTCCATCATTTGCCACCTTTATCCCCCCCCCACCTCCCCCTTTCTTTTGTCATTTCTAACATCCATCTCCCTTTTCCCTGTCTCCCTCCCCTTTCTCCATCATTTGTCACCTTTATCCCCCCCCCCACCTCCCCCTTTCTTTTGTCATTTCTAACATCCATCTCCCTTTTCCCTGTCTCCCTCCCCTTTCTCCATCATTTGCCACCTTTATCCCCCCCCCCCACCTCCCCCTTTCTTTTGTCATTTCTAACATCCATCTCCCTTTTCCCTGTCTCCCTCCCCTTTCTCCATCATTTGCCACCTTTATGCCCCCCCCCCCCACCTCCCCCTTTCTTTTGTCATTTCTAACATCCATCTCCCTTTTCCCTGTCTCCCTCCCCTTTCTCCATCATTTGCCACCTTTATGCCCCCCCCCCCCCCCCACCTTCCCCTTTCTTTTGTCATTTCTAACATCCATCTCCCTTTTCCATAGACCCGTTTCGCTCGTTTGACGAAAGTACAAAAATTGTCAGAACCCGGATTGAACTAGGGACATAAGCTCTTCTGTCGTCTGCTCTTCCTGTCGAACTATTCTGGAATACATTGCATACATCTTCTGTCGTCTGCTCTTCCTGTCGAACTATTCTGGAATACATTGCATACATCTTCTGTCGTCTGCTCTTCCTGTCGAACATATTCTGGAATACATTGCATACATGTTTTCATTCTATGTGATCGGCAGCATGAGGCATGTTTGATCCGCTTCGAATTCCGACATCGATTTGCTTCACTGTTCGCATTGAGAGTTCAACTAACACAACTGTCTAGCACAAAAATGATCCTCTGTTGTTCTGTCCCGTTTGTTGATGAATCATTGGTGCTGAATTTAATGAATCATTGGTGCTGAATTTGAGAAAGATCACAATTAAAACAGTGGATTTGTTTTTGGAGCAAGAAAGCCGACAGACAGACAGACAAACTGACCGACAAACAGACAGAGAGAGACAGACCTACAGGGAGACTACGCTTTATATGTTGTGTTGTAAAGTATTGCATTGATTTGCATTGTGTTGTATTCCATTGCATCGTTTCTGCATATACCGTTCTGTACTGTACTAGCCTATATTGTACTATTTTGCATTGCATTCAGTTGTACTGTCTTGTATCCAAGTTGTATTGTTCTGTTCTTACTGTATTGTACTGTGTTGTGTTGATTGTATTGGTTTTGATTGTACTTTATTAATTTGAATTGTTTTGCGTTGAATTGCATTGTATTGTTTGTATTGATTGTATTGGTATTGTATGTATTGTATTGTCAGAATAGATGACTGAGAGGGGAAGAAAGATATGGGGAAAATGCACACAAATGCTGAAGAGAGAGAGAGAGAGAGAGAGAGAGAGAGAGAGAGAGAGAGAGAGAGAGAGAGAGAGATCATGTAATGATTGATAATTGCAAACCAGCTAATAATAGACCTGTTTCGAAAAACAAATAGAGCAAGATAACGCCTGTCTTTCAGCTGCAAATAGAGTTACTCCCTCTCAGTTAATGGGTCAGGCAAATAGATCTAGAAAGTCAAATATTTCCTTTCAGTTGCATACCAGGATAACAATCTGGAATATTGCCTGTTGCCATTTCAAGCACCACCGCTTTACACCCATGGTTTGGTATTCTCTCTCTCTCTCTCTCTCTCTCTCTCTCTCTCTCTCTCTCTCTCTCTCTCTCTCTCTCTCTCTCTGTTCGTTTTCAAAACACTGGAACAAAGAGAAGAACTGCTATCAGTTAAGACACAAATGCCAGAGTAATTTCAGGAAGAACATAAATTTTTGTTATGCAAATATTCCCTTTCACAATTTTCAGTATATGCGCCGAGCGCGTGTGTGTTCTACTTATGTTCTTTGACCTCATTGCAGATAGGTCGGTGGCCTTTGCAATTAAACTATTCGAGTTTGAGTTTGAGTTTGAGTTTGAGTTCTCTCTCTCTCTCTCTCTCTCTCTCTCTCTCTCTCTCTCTCTCTCTCTCTCTCTGACTGAACTGTTAAGCTTTCAAATGGGGCAAAATTGCTCTGACGTGCCCGCCAACAACCTCTGTCCAATGAAAATGGCGGGGCCACTGTTTCTGAACGCGAGCTCTAACAGCGATCAAATCCCTTGCAAATTTCTGAAAATCGTCTGTTTATTAGGTTTCTGCATTTGGTTCGTAAATATATCCCTCGTACGAATAAAAAAAAGAAAAACAAACAAACAAGCTAACTAAACACTTGATAATAGTTTCTTTCGTTGTTGCAAGAAATAATGAAAATCCAAACAATCAAGGGTATGACTGATTTATATGTTTCTTTTTTTCGCTTATTTATTTTTTTTCTTCCAGAAATTGCCTAAATCCTTAACCAGGACTGCAAAACACAAAATGAACCTCTTTTGCTTTGCAATTTTTTTTGTGTGTTATAAGGAACAGATAAGGTACTGCTCATTATGATTTCTAGAACGACAGAAAATGAAGCAGATCTAAAGTGTCAGGTAATTTTGTTGTTGTTATTGCCAGCCCATTCTAGCCCATGAACAACTCGGAACGCATTGTTTGTAAGTGAACTGGCCATTGAAAGGCAAATGGGTCGCTGTCTTACAACACATGACAGTTCTTGCCGTCTGCAATCAGTCATCCTATTTTGAAATGAGCGGACAATTTCATTCATATCCCGTATGTACTTTGAATACAGCCAGGCATTTTATCCTTATATCTCATCCTGCCTTTCACAGTCATACACACTCGCTTTACATGCCAGACGCATTCAATGATGCCAGTTTTTGTACTCCCATGACTTTGCTTTTTTTAACATTTTATGCCCATCGAGCCACAGTCTTTTGCAATGAACTCCCACAACAACTGAGGCAGTCTGTCTCTTTGGCCTCTTTGCAATCAAACCTGAACTGGAATGAACTCCCACAACAACTGAGGCAGTCTGTCTCTTTGGCCTCTTTGCAATCAAACCTGAACTGGAATGAACTCCCACAACAACTGAGGCAGTCTGTGTCTTTGGCCTCTTTGCAATCAAACCTGAACTGGAATGAACTCCCACAACAACTGAGGCAGTCTGTCTCTTTGGCCTCTTTGCAATCAAACCTGAACTGGAATGAACTCCCACAACAACTGAGGCAGTCTGTCTCTTTGGCCTCTTTGCAATCAAACCTGAACTGGAATGAACTCCCACAACAACTGAGGCAGTCTGTCTCTTTGGCCTCTTTGGAATCAAACCTGAACTGGAATGAACTCCCACAACAACTGAGGCAGTCTGTGTCTTTGGCCTCTTTGCAATCAAACCTGAACTGGAATAACACGAACCTACCCAAAAACCACAACAACTGAGGCAGTCTGTCTCTTTGGCCTCTTTGCAATCAAACCTGAACTGGAATGAACTCCCACAACAACTGAGGCAGTCTG
>CM065731.1:70403225-70408225 GCA_033310375.1 Conus canariensis | reverse complement strand
TTGCGTACTTTTGCGCGCACACACATGTATATCTGACTGTTGATGCGCATGAGGGATGGCGACATGTGATAAAAGGTATAAGTACTTGTCGGTACGTATTTTACACTTTCTTCTAAATAATCGATTGACTGATTGATGTTGTTTTTATATCGTATTTATCTCTGTTTGCTTCAACATTGCACGGCGCTCATCATCATCATCCTTCTACTTCCTCTCTCCTCCTCTTCCTCCTCCTCCTTCTCCTCCTCCTCCTCAACATAATCCAAATCGTCACAATCAACAGCGGTCCTAACACCCTTGCTGGTGCCGCTACTACTGTGGATTCACCACGGCTGCTGCCACTGCCGTGACTGGTCACTGATGATGATGCCACTGCTGTTGTTACTACCATAGATACCACTGCTACTTCTGCTACTGCTGTTGTTAGGACAACTGTCACCGCCACTAAAACTGAAGCAATGAAAATGACCAGGAATTGTCTTGGTGTAAAGCAAGTGTGGTGACAGTTGTATACCACTCATACTGCATTTTATGCAACAGCCATCGTCTCATTTTCTTTCGAAATGATTTACAGTTTAAAAAAAAACAAAGTAGCAGACGAACAAACCTGTAAACAAGTATGCAAATAAACGAGCAAACAAAAATCAGAAACTAAACGACAAAACCAGAAGAACCTCCTGATACTTGCTGCGGGCAGAATGATTAAAACTGTCTTCCTGAGATGAAAAAAAAAACCCAGCAGCAGCAACAACAACAAAGCAAAATCACGCACGCGCGCGCGCGAACACACACACACACACACACACACACACACACACACACACACACACACACACACACACACGCACGCACGCACGCACGCATGCACCCATGCACACACACGCCACACACACACACACACACACACACACACACACACACACACACACACACACACACCCCCTCCCCTCAATCCGTCAGTATTCCAGACCTTCCCCCCACTCCACCCTGAAAGCTAACATGTCTCTTAACAGCCATTGCAGAGGCTTGATGGAAGCCTGGCCGAACACAGAGTGGACAGGAGAATGGCGGTGGCGGCTATACACCGGCACAAACACTCACAGAGCAACTCGTCATGTACACTGACGTCGTGGGAAGAACAGTGTGTGTCTTTGTGTGTGGACTCTCTGGCCTTGAGGAGAGAGAAAGCCAGCCCTGACAGGGACACCATGACTGTCTTCAGGATTGACATGAGGGGGAAAGGGGAGGGGGGGGAGATAGTGTGGGTTTTAGGAAAGAGTGGGAAGGGTCTGGGTTGTGTGAGTGTGTGTGTGTGTGTGTGTGTGTGTGTGTGTGTGTGTGTGTGTGTGTGTGTATGTATGTGTGTGTGTGTGTGTGTGTGTGTGTGTGTGAGAGAGAGAGAGAGAGAGACAGACAGACAGACAGACAGACAGTCAGACAGACAGACAGACAGAGAGACAGAGAGAGAGAGAGAGAGAGAGAGAGAGAGAGTCCGTCTGTCTGTGTGTCTGTCATTCTGTCTTTCTGTCTGTCTGTCTCTTCTTCTTTGTCTTCTTCTTCTTCTTCTTCTTCTTCTTCTTCTTCTTCTTCTTCTTCTTCTTCTTCTCACAAATCTGTGTTCAATGTGAAGGCATGCTTCTACAAGCTGACCACGCCTTCTTTATGTTTGATCGTCCGGAGAGTGACATGTTCTGCCATGTGTCGAAATTCAGTCAACTTTCATAGCAAAATGAAAACAGAAGAGGCAAGGCTCATGCTGTGCTGTTGTTGTGAGTTGAAACAACAACGACGACCAAACACACACACACACACACACACACACACACACACACACACACACACACACACACACACACACACACACCACACACACAACTGCTCGCATTATAACATACCGAAGAATCATATATTTTCTTCCTGTTTCTATCTGCCTGTCTGTCTGTCTCTGTCTCTGTCTCTATCTCTTTCTATGTCTCTGTCTCTGTTTCTATCTCTGTCTCTTTCTCTGGCTCTGTCTCTGTCTCTGTCTGTCTGTCTGTCTGTCTGTCTGTCTGTCTGTCTCTCTCTCTCTCTCTCTCTCTCTCTCTCTCTCTCTCTCTCTCTCTCTCTCTCAGGGATTACAGCCCTGTCGTGGTATGTGATAAACTAAGATTAAGTGTCTTCCTGCCAGAATGATGCATGTGTTTGGAACTTGATAGTGGAGTCAAGCGCACCCATGTGAATGCGTGCATGGGGTGGTGGGGATGGGGGAGGGAATAATGCAGTTGGACAGAAGGGTAAGTCTGACACAGATCGCTTCTTATCATTAGATCTGACGCCAAGAAAACTGTTAACTCGTTCTGGAGCGCTGGCTTTGAATACTAGATGGATCCAAGCATGATAGTAAAAATAACACCGCATGCGAAGGGACAATAAAGGTATCTACGTGTAAGTGAGCGTAAACTGGCCTTTTGATATTCTCTCTCTCTCTCTCTCTCTCTCTCTCTCCTCTCTCTCTCTCTCTCTTTCTTGTTTGAATGTTTAAAGTTCTCATGTTTGCAAGAAAAATATTTATCAGGAATCTATTCCTATTCACATGGCGATTGTTCATTTTGTTTGATGCAGTCTGAAAACATGAGGGTCCTTAGAAATGTTGCAATGTCTATCTTTTATGCACTGAAAACTAGACATGAACTTATGAACGGAGACTAGAGATATGAATACGTGTTGTGACTGGTTTCAAACGCAAGTGAAACTGTTTTTGTTTTTCTTGGTTTGTTTGCTTGAATTATTCCCCCTTGTAATTGTTTGCTTGTGTGTTTCTGAAAACCAGTTACCTCCTTTTGCTGGTGACCCGTACCCAGTTTTATTTTGTTCTCAGCAAACGTGTACCCATTGTATACAGGTCGGTGGCCTTACAATTAAAAATTTCAGAGTTCAAAGTTCAGAGTTCTCTATCTGTCTGTCTGTCTGTCTCTCGGTCTAGGCCCTCTCTCTCTCTTTGCTCTCTCTGTTGGTTCGGATGAGGAATTTGCACAGGCCCTCGATGCCAGGCGCCTGAAACTCAACCTGCCACGAGCAAACAAAACTGAAGATTGGGAGAAACTGGATGCAAAAATCGTCCAAAGACTCGATGCACTGATAGGGAAAAGCACCCTGGAACACAAACTAGCCACATATGGGGACATTGTGTATGCCACATGTAGAGACGCCTATGGAGCAAAACTACCCAAAGAGAAAACACCTCCAAAGAAATCCAGACGCCAAGAAAAGATGGACAAGATCAGGTTCCAAAAGAAAAACCTCAAGATGCAAATGAAGACCGCATTGCCAGCTGAAAAACAAGGCTTGGAAAACCTGTGGAAAGACCTGAAAGAAAAACACAGCGCCCTCAGCAAAGCGGAATCTGCGAGGAAGAGGAAGAGCAAAAAGAAGAAGACACAGGAGCGCTTCTTCAGAGACCCCTTCCAGTTTGCCAGAACACTGTTTGAGCAGCCAAAATCTGGGACCCTAAGTGTGGACAAAGGAGTTCTTGAGCAGCATCTGAGGAAAACATACTCTGACCCACAGAGCAAAGCACCACTCGACATTCAAGGTCTGGTGTGGCCAACCAACCCTGAGGAACAGTTCAATGGCAAGCTCCAACGTTGGCGGAAATCAAGAAGGTGGTCGACAAAGCCAGAGCCAAATCATCACCAGGGCCAAACGGAATACCTTACCAGCTTTACAAGAAATGTCCCAAGGTGCTGGAGTGGCTCCACATGCTGCTGCGATCGGCTTGGAGAAACCAGAAGATCAGCGGCCAGTGGATGACGGCAGATGGTGTGTACATCCCCAAAGAGCAAAACTCAAGTGACATCAGCCAGTTCAGGCCAATATCACTACTGAACGTCGAAGGGAAAATCTTCTTCTCTGTCATGGCAGCAAGGCTGACCAAGTACCTGATGGAAAACAAGTACTTGGATGTGTCAGTCCAGAAAGGTGGCATCCCAGGCGTGGCTGGCTGTGTAGAACACGCCACAATGATCTGGGACGCAATTCAAAAAGCAAAAACGGAAAAGAGAGACCTGGACGTAGTGTGGCTTGATCTGGCAAACGCATATGGATCTGTGCCCCATGAGATGATACAGTTGGCTCTTGAGATGTACCATGTGCCAAAGAACATCCGCGACATGCTCAAGAAGTACTTCAATGGCTTCTCAATGCGGTTCTCTACCAAGGAGTACACAACAGACTGGATCAACTTGGAAGTGGGTATTGCAATGGGCTGTGCAATTTCCCCAATACTGTTCGTGCTGGCAATTGAACTCATCTTGAAAGCAGCAACAAACAACGCGAGACAAACAGACCTTGGCGATGGATACAAGATGCCTCCTCTCAAGGCCTTCATGGATGACACTACAGTGATTTCATCCAGAGAAGACGAGACACGTCATGTGCTGGAGAGGCTGGACGACATAGTTGCCTCATCCAGAATGAAGTTCAAGCCAAAGAAATCACGGAGTCTCTCGCTGAGGAAAGGAAAAGTGGCCGGATCTGTGGTCTTCAGTGTTGCCAACCAGGCCATTCCAACAGTCACAGAAGAACCAGTCAAGAGCCTTGGAAGATGGTATGATGATACGCTGAAAGACACACAAAGAGCAAAAGAAACCAAGCAGATGGCGGAGGAAGGCTTGGAGACCATTGACCAGTGTGGGCTCCCTGGCAAATACAAGGTCTGGTGTTTGCAGTTCATGCTGATACCAAAGCTCCTATGGCCTCTGATGATATACGACATCTGCACCAGCATGGTGGAGGCAATGGAAGCCAAAATCAACAAGTTCACAAGGAAATGGCTTGGTGTCCCACCCTGTCTGACTGACATAGCGCTGTACTGTCGCCAAGCAAAGCTGAAACTACCACTGAAATCCATCCTGGAGGAATACAAAGCAGGGAAGATCAGACTTCAAAGCATGCTGGAGGACTCAGGAGACAAGGTGGTAGAAGCAATCAAGCCCCAGCTGAAGACAGGCAGAAAATGG
>CM065731.1:70380725-70390725 GCA_033310375.1 Conus canariensis | reverse complement strand
GCAGAGGGGAAGGTGAGTGAAGAGAGACGGGGGGGGGGGGAGGGGTACGGAGGGAGCGGGGCAGAGAGGGAAGGTGAGTGAAGAAGACGGGGGGGGAGGGGGAGGGGTAGCGGAGGGAGCGGGGCAGAGAGGGAAGGTGAGTGAAGAGAGACGGGGGGGGGAGGGGTAGCGGAGGGAGCGGGGCAGAGAGGGAAGGTGAGTGAAGAGAGACGGGGGGCGGAGGGGTACGGAGGGAGCGGGGCAGAGGGGAAGGTGAGTGAGAAGGAGCGGGGGGAGGAGGGGCAAGGGAGTGAAGAGCGGGGGAGAGGGAAGGGAGGAAGGAGGCAGGGGGAGGTGAGGAGGAGGGGGGGGGGGGGGGCAGGGGGAAGAGGGAGTGAGAGAGAGACGGGGGGGGGGGGAGGGGGAGGGCGGAGGGAGCGGGGCAGAGAGGAAGGTGAGTGAAGAGAGACGGGGGGGGGGGGAGGAGCGGGGCAGAGAGGGAAGGTGAGTGAAGAGAGACGGGGGGGGGGGGAGGGGGAGGGGAGGGAGGGTAGAGCGGGGAGAGGGGGGTGAGGTGAGAGAGGAGAGGGCGGGGGGGGGGAGGGAGCAGGAGGGCAGAAGGGAAGGTGAGTGAGAGAGAGGGGGGGGGGGGGGGAGGGGGAGGGGTAGCGGAGGGAGCGGGGCAGAGAGGGAAGGTGAGTGAAGAGAGACGGGGGGGGGGGGGGGTAGCGGAGGGAGCGGGGCAGAGAGGGAAGGTGAGTGAGAGAGAGGGGGGGGGGGGGAGGGTAGCGGAGGGAGCGGGCAGAGAGGGAAGGTGAGTGAAGAGGAGGAGGGGGGGGGGGGAGGGTAGCGGAGGGAGCGGGGCAGAGAGGGAAGGTGAGTGAGAGAGAGGAGGGGGGGGGGAGGGGAGCGGAGGAGCGGGGCAGAGAGGGAAGGTGAGTGAAGAGAGACGGGGGGGGGGGGGGGGGAGGGGTAGCGGAGGGAGCGGGGCAGAGAGGGAAGGTGAGTGAAGGAGGACGGGGGGCGGGGGGGGGGTAGGAGAGGAGCGGGGCGGAGGGAGGTAGGAGTGAGGGGAGAGGGAGGGGGGGGGGGGGGGAGGGGTAGCGGAGGGAGCGGGGCAGAGAGGGAAGGTGAGTGAAGAGAGACGGGGGGGGGGAGGGGTAGCGGAGGGAGCGGGCAGAGAGGGAAGGTGAGTGAAGAAGACGGGGGGGGGGGGGGGGAGGGGTAGCGGGGAGCGGGGCAGAGAGGGAAGGTGAGTGAAGAGAGGGGGGGGGGGGGGAGGGTAGCGGAGGGAGCGGGGCAGAGAGGGAAGGTGAGTGAAGAGAGACGGGGGGGGGGGGGAGGGTAGGGAGGAGCGGGGCAGAGAGGGAAGGTGAGTGAAGAGAGACGGGGGGGGGGAGGGGTAGCGGAGGGAGCGGGGCAGAGAGGGAAGGTGAGTGAAGAGAGACGGGGGGGGAGGGGGGGGGTAGCGGAGGGAGCGGGGCAGAGAGGGAAGGTGAGTGAAGAGAGAGGGGGGGGGGGGGAGGGGTAGCGGAGGGAGCGGGGCAGAGAGGGAAGGTGAGTGAAGAGAGACGGGGGGGGGGGGGGTAGCGGAGGGAGCGGGGCAGAGAGGGGGGGTGGGGGGGGGGGGGGGGGGGTGGGTGGGGTGGGGGGGGGGGTGGGGGGGGGGTGGGGGGGGGGGGTGGGGTGGGGGGGGGGGGTGGGTGGGGGGGGGGGGGTGGGGGGGTGGTGGGGGGGTGGGGGTGGGGGGGGGGGGGGGGGGGGGGTGGGGGGGTGGGTGGGGGGTGGGGGTGGGGGGGGTTTGGGGGGGGTGGGGGGGTGGGGGGGGTGGGTGGGGGGGGGGGGGGGGGGGTGTGGGGGGGGGGTGGGGGTGGTTGGGGGGGTTTGGTGGGGGGGGGGGGGGGTGGGGGGGGGGGTGGGTGGGTGGGGTGGGGGGGGGGGGGGTGGGGGGGGGGGTGGGGGTGGGTGGGGGGGGTGGGGTGGGGTGGGGTGGGGGGGGGGGTGGGGGGGGGGGTGGGGGGGTGGGGGGTGGGGGGGGTGGGGGGGGGGGGGGGGGGGGGGTGGTGTGGGGTGGGGGGGTGGGGGGGGGGGTTGGGTGGGTGGTGGGGGGGGGGGGGGGGGGGGGGGGGGGGGGGGGGGGGGTTGTGGGGGGGGGGGGTTGTGTGGTTGGGGGGGGGGGGGGTGGGGGGGGTGGGGGGGGTGTGGGGGGGGGGGGTGGTGGGGGGTGGGGGGGTGTGGGGGGGTGGGGGGGGGTTGGGTGGGGGGGGGGGGGGGGGGGGGGGGGGTGTGGGGGTGGGGGGTGGGGGGGGGGGGGGGTGGGGGGGGGGGGGGGGGGGGTGGGTGGGTGGGGGTTGGGGGGGGTGGGGGGGGGGGGTGGGGTGTGGTGGGGTGGGGTGGGGTGGGGTGGGGGGGGTGGGTGGGGTGGTGGGGGGGGGGGTGGGGTGGGGGGGGGGTGGGGTGGGTGGGGGGGTGGGGGGGGGGGGTGGGGGGGGGTGGGGGGGGGGGGTTGGGGGGTGGGGGGGGTGGGTGGGGGGGGGGGGGTGGGTGGGGGGTGGGGGTGGGTGGGGGTGTGGGGGTGGTGGGGGTGGGGTGGTGGGGGGGGGGTGGGGGGGGGGGTGGGGGGGTGTGTGGGGGGTGGGGGTGGGGGGGGGTGGGGTGGGGTGGGTGTGGGGGGGGGGGGGTGGGGGGGGGTGGGGGGGGTGGGGGGGGGTGGGGGGGTGGGTGGGGGGGGGGGTGGTGGGGGGGGGGGGGGGGGGGGGGGGGGGGGGGGGGGGGGGGGGGGGGGGGGGGGGGTGGGGGGGGGGGGGGGGGGGTGGTGGGGGGGGGGGGGGGTGGTTGGGGGTGTGGGTGTGGGGGTGGTGGGGGGGGGGGGGGGGGGGGGGGGGGGTGGGGGGGTGTGGGGGGTGGGTGGGGGGGTGGGGGGTTGGGGGGTGGGGGGGGGGGTGGGGGGGGGGTGGGGGTGGGGGTGGGGTGGGGGGTGGTTGGGGGGTGGGGTGGGTGGGGGGGGGGGGGGGGGTGTGGGTGGGGGGGGGTTGGGGGGTGGGGGGGGGGGGGGGGGGGTGGGGGGTGGGGGGGGGGGGGGGGGGTGGGGGAGGGGGGGGGGGGGGTGGGGGGGGGGAGGGGGGGGGGGGGGGGGGGGGGGGAGGGGGGGGGGGGGGGGGGGGGGGGTGGGGGGGGGGGAGGGGGGGGGGGGGGAGGGGGGGGGGGGGGGGGGGGGGGGGGGGGGGAGGGGGGGGGGGGGGAGGGGGGGGAGGGGGGGGGGGGGGGGGGGGGGGGAGGGGGGGGGGGGGGGGGGGGGGGGGGGGGGGAGGGGGGGGGGGGGGTGGGGGGGGGGGGGGTGGGGGGGGGGGGGGGGGGGGGGGGGGGGGGGGGGGGGGGGGGGAGGGGGGGGGGAGGGGGGGGGGGGGGAGGGGGGGGGGGGGGGGGAGGGGGGGGGAGGGGGAGGGGGGGGGGGGGGGGGGGGGGGGGGGGGGGGGGGGGGGGGGGGGGAGGGGGGGGGGGGGGGGGGGGGGGGGGGGGGGGGGGGGGGGGGGGAGGGGGGGGGGGGGGGGGGGGGGGGGGGGGGGGGGGGAGGGGGTGGGGGGGGGGGGGGGAGGGGGGGGGGGGGGGAGGGGGGGGGGGGGGGGGGGGGGGGGGGGGGGGGGAGAGGGAGGGGGGGGAGGGGGAGGGGGGGGGGGGGGGGGGGGGGGGGGGGGGGGAAGGGCGGGGGGGGGAGGGGGAGGGGGGGGGGGGGGAGGGGAGGGGGGAGGGGGGGGGGGGGGGGGGGGGGGGGGGGGGGGGGGGGGGGGGGGGGGGGAGGGGGGGGGGGGGGGGGGGGGGGGGGGGGGAGGAGGGGGGTGGGGGGGGGGGGGGGGGGGGGGAGGGGGGGGGGGGGGGAGGGGGGGGAGGGGGGGGGGGGGAGGGAGGGGTAGCGGAGGGAGCGGGGCCAGAGAGGGAAGGTGAGTGAAAACGGACGGGGGGGGGGGGGGGGAGGGGTAGCGGAGGGAGCGGGGCAGAGAGGGAAGGTGAGTGAAGAGAGATGGGGGGGGGAGGGGTAGCGAAGGGAGCGGGGCAGAGAGGGAAGGTGAGTGAAGAGAGACGGGGGGGGGAGGGGTTGCGGAGGGAGCGGGGCAGAGAGGGAAGGTGAGTGAAGAGAGACGGGGGGGGGGAGGGGGGTAGCGGAGGGAGCGGTGCAGAGAGGGAAGGTGAGTGAAGAGAGACGGGGGCGGGGAGGGGGGGAGGGGTAGCGGAGGGAGCGGGGCAGAGAGGGAAGGTGAGTGAAGAGAGACGGGGGGGGGGGGGGGGGTAGCGGAGGGAGCAGTGCAGAGAGGGAAGGTGAGTGAAGAGAGACGGGGGGGGGGGGGAGGGGTAGCGGAGGGAGCGGGGCAGAGAGGTGAAGGTGAGTGAATAGAGACGGGGGGGGGGGGGGGGGGGGGTAGCGGAGGGAGCG
The DNA here is from genome assembly GCA_033310375.1 of Conus canariensis. Taxonomy (NCBI): domain Eukaryota; kingdom Metazoa; phylum Mollusca; class Gastropoda; order Neogastropoda; family Conidae; genus Conus; species Conus canariensis. Next base: position 70,386,317 of record CM065731.1, on the reverse strand, counting down.
GGGCAGAGAGGGAAGGTGAGTGAAGAGAGACGGGGGGGGGGGGGGGGGGTAGCGGAGGGAGCGGGGCAGAGAGGGAAGGTGAGTGAAGAGAGATGGGGGGTGGGAGGGGTAGCGGAGGGAGCGGGGCAGAGAGGGAAGGTGAGTGAAGAGAGATGGGGGGGGGGGGAGGGGTAGCGGAGGGAGCGGGGCAGAGAGGGAAGGTGAGTGAATAGAGACGGGGGGGGGGAGGGGTAGCGGAGGGAGCGGGGCAGAGAGGGAAGGTGAGTGAAGAGAGACGGGGGGGGGGGGAGGGGTAGCGGAGGGAGCGGGGCAGAGAGGGAAGGTGAGTGAGAGAGATGGGGGGGGGGGAGGGGTAGCGGACGGAGCGGGGCAGAGATGGAAGGTGAGTGAAGAGAGACGGGGGGGGGGGGGGGGGGGTGCGGAGGGGAGCAGGGCAGAGAGGGAAGGTGAGTGAAGAGAGACGGGGGGGGGGGGGAGGGGTAGCGGAGGGAGCGGGGCAGAGAGGGAAGGTGAGTGAAGAGAGACGGGGGGGGGGGGGGTAGCGGAGGGAGCGGGGCAGAGAGGGAAGGTGAGTGAAGAGAGACGGGGGGGGGGGGGGGTAGCGGAGGGAGTGGGGCAGAGAGGGAAGGTGAGTGAAGAGAGACGGGGGGGAGGGGGGGGGGGGGTGAGCGGGGCAGAAAGGGAATGTCAGTGAGGAGAGACAGGGTAAAAGATGTCAAACAGAAAACAACAGCCGCAGCAGTGGAAGCAGTTGTGACAGCAGCAGAAGCAACAATAATGCTAGTAGTAAAAACAGCAGCAGTGGTAACAAGGTTATCTCTATCAACAGCGTCTGACAATACTTATCATCACTATCTAATCCTTGTCATCGCCCTAGTCTATCAACAACGTCTGTCTATACTTATCATCACTATCTAATCCTTGTCATCGCCCTAGTCTATCAACAACGTCTGTCTATATGTATTATCAATATAATCCTTGTCATCGTCTTTGTGTTCCAGTCGCCCTGCGGAGCCGACCCTCTTCCTCTGGAGCTGTACAACGATCTTCTCTGCCCCATCTGCTTAGAATTCTTCAAACATCCCATCATCCTCCCGTGCAGTCACGTGCTCTGCCGCAGCCCATGCGCAGAGAACCTCTTCGACTTCAACTTCATCCGCTGCCCCCTCTGCCGCGAGAACTGCTACGTCAGCGGCGGGATCGCCAGCCTGCCTCGAGTGATTCCCCTTGAGAGCATCATCGACAAGTACCGCTCGGAGCGGAGGAAGGCCATTCAACTCGCGCGGAGAGCTGTTCACAGGAAAGCGGCTGCTCAGAGCGGCAGTGGCGTGTGTGTTCACGACAACAGGGTACAGAGCGGGCTTGCTGGAGATGGACAGAACAGTGAAGCCTGTGTTGGTAACGCTTCCAGCAGCAACATAAACAGTTCTCAAACATTTCAAAGCAACAATGGCACAGTCGGTGCTAATGACCTTTTGAGCAGCAACGCTTTAGTCCGTAACGGTTCTTGCGCGCCGGCGACGAAACCGAAGACGACGCAGTGGCACCAACATGGACGTTCCAGGTCGACCTCGGAATCGTCGGGAGATTTTCCTAGTCCGGCGTCAGGAAGTGAGATTCTTGCCGTGTCGCCCAGAACTTGTTTACAGACATCGACGGCACGACGCGGGCATCATGCACGACCGTCTGTTCTCAGCGTGTCTTCCACGCCCCGAAGTGTGGACCGCTTTGACGCGTCGCTCTTTGACGTCAGCACGGATTCTGTGACGTCATGCTCCCGTCACGGCTCGGAGGCGTCCGTGTACTGCCAGGCCTGTGAGCGCTGCGTGTGTGACGTGTGTGGGGATGGGGATCACCTGACCACTCACGTGACCAACTCTTTGGAGGAGGCGGCGGCTCAAGCGAAGGTTTGTAGGGAGTTACGTGTTTATACATGCGCTGTTTGTTTGTTTGTCTGTCTGTCTGTCCGTCCGTCCGTCTCTCTCTCTCTCTTCTCTCTCTCTCTCTCTCTCTCTCTCTCTCTCTCTCTCCCCCCCCCCTCCCACCTCCCGAAATCTTACCATTATTTATGTATCATGTCCTCCAGTATGCAAGAATTCAAAAGACAACGGTAAATATTTGTGAGAATCTACTGACTTCGTTGCTAGATTTTTCTTTGAAAGCCAATGTCTTTTTCGCAATGCTCTGCGTACGGTGATTTAGAAAAAAATGGTTGTAGATAACTTAACAAAAACCTTCAAAAGAGGAACTGCATGCTTTACTCAGTTTAGATTTTGAAAGTTATTCGATTGTTACAAAGTGTCATTTGTATTTACCGTTCAACGCATTGAATAGATCTTGGATTTCAGTTTTAAATGTCATCATATTACATCCCCTTCTGAGAAAGCCACAGCCTATTCTGAATAAATGTCCGCTACCGTTGTGTTTCTCTCTCTCTCTCTCTCTCTCTCTCTCTCTCTCTCTCTCTCTCTCTCTCTCTCTCTCTCTCTTACGATCTAATATAAATAGCAGATACAAAAGAAAATATCAAAGCATGTCCTTTTTGTAAACAACTTGAGAACGAACTCCACTTTCTATTAAGATGCAATGCTTATATGCCTTTCAGAGAAAAAATACATACTGAAGCATAGACAATTTCAGAACGTGAACTCTATTGAACTAAAAACAATTACTTGCAAACGAAAATGTGCATATTACAAGAGATATTGCTATGTATATTTATTATGTATTGAAAAAAATTCGCATTATTAGTACATCGAAAAATATACTTTTGCTGTCATTTCTCTTTTTTCTCTTTATGTGTGCGCTGCACCTCACATTGTTATAGGCTGGAGGTCTGAAACATTAAAATTGTGTTCAATTGTGTGCAATTGTTCAATTGTTCTCTCACTCTCTCTCTCTCTCTCTCTCTCTCTCTCTCTCTCTCTCTCCTCTCTCTCTCTCTCTCTCTGTGTGAGTGTGATTGAGTGTGTGTGTGTGTGCTGTGTGGGCTATGTGTGTGTTGTGTGTGTGTGTGTGTGTGTGTGTATGTGTGTGTGAGTGAGTGTGTGTGTGTGTGTGTGTGTGTGTGTGTGTGTGTGTGTGAGTGAGTGTGTGTGTGTGTGTGCTCTGTGTGTGTGTGTGTGTGTGTGTGTGTGTGTGTGCGCGCGTGTGAGTGAGTGTGTGTGTGTGTGTGTGTGTGTGTGTGTGTGTGTGTGTGTGTGCTGTGTGTGCTGTGTGTGCTCTGTGTGTGTGTGTGTGTGTGTGTGTGTGTGTGTGTGTGTGTGTGTGTGTGTGTGTGTGTGTGTGTACACTGACCTTTTCCCTCACCATGTATTTGTGTGTTAATTGCCTTCAGGACGAATTTGTGTTCTTGTGCTGATGACCCACCTCATGCATTTCTGGTCAGTTCTGTTGTTTCATATCAAGTGTTCGTGATGTGTTTGTCTTCTGGTTGTAATAACATTGATTGCTTTTATCGGGAATTAAAAAAAATCCAGTTAATGATTAGTCCGCTTTAGTCTTATAAGAAGGAGAGAAAAAAACGGGTTGGGTTGTGCGTTCAGGGTTGGTGAGCATGTCTGATATAGAAGGAATCGGCATGGGGAGGGTTGGGATGTGGGATAGTTGTGGACAGAAAGAGAGAACTAAACGAAAGGATTAAACACGTCCCTAGCAGTGTAATTAAACACGTCCCTAGCAGTGTAATTAAACACGTCCCTAGCAGTGTAATTAAACACTCCCTAGCAGTGTAATTAAACACAGTCCCTAGCAGTGTAATTAAACACGTCCTAGCCGTGTAATTAACCAATCCCTAGCAGTAATAAACACATCCCAATCAGTGTAATGAAACACGTCCCTAGCGTGTAATTAAACACGTCCCTACGTGTAATGAAACACGTCCCTATCAGTGTAATTAAACACGTCCCTAGCAGTGTAATTAAACACGTCCCTAGCAGTGTAATTAAACACGTCCCTATGCAGTGTAATTAAACACGTCCCTATCAGTGTAATTAAACACGTCCCTAGCAGTGTAATAAACACGTCCCTAGCAGTGTAATTAAACACATCCCTAGCTGTGTAATTAAACACGTCCCTAGCAGTATAATTAAACACGTCCTAGCCGTGTAATTAAACACGTCCCTAGCCGTGTAATTAAACACGTCCCTAGCAGTATAATTAAACACGTCCCTAGCAGTGTAATTAAATACGTCCCTAGCAGTGTAATGAAACACGTCCCTAGCCGTGTAATCAAACACGTCCCTAGCCGTGTAATTAATCACGTCCCTAGCAGTATAATTAAACACGTCCCTAGCAGTGTAATTAAATATGTCCCTATCAATGTAATTAAACACGTCCCTATCAGTGTAATTAAACACGTCCCTAGCAGTAAAATTAAACACATCCCTAGCCGTGTAATTAAACACGTCCCTAGCAGTGTAATTAAACACGTCCCTATCAGTGTAATTAAACACGTCCCTATCAGTGTAATTAAACACGTCCCTAGCAGATAATTACACAGTCCCTAGCCGTGTAATTAAACACGTCCCTAGCAGTGTAATTAAACACGTCCCTAGCAGTGTAATTAAATAGTCCCTATCAATGTAATTAAACACGTCCCGATCAGTGTAATTAAACACGTCCCTAGCAGTCTACAATCATATCAGTGTAATTAAACACGTCCCTATAGTGTAATTAAACACATCCTATCAGTCTACACATCCATATCAGTGTAATTAAACACGTCCCTATCAGTGTAATGAAACACGTCCCTATCAGTGTAATTAAATCACGTCCCTAGCAGTGTAATTAAACACGTCCCTAGCAGTGTGATTAAACACGTCCCTATCAGTGTAATTAACACGTCCCTAGCAGTGTGATTAAACCGTCCCTAGCAGTGTAATTAAACACGTCCCTAGCAGTGTGATTAAACACGTCCTTCAGTGTACACGTCCCTATCAGTGTGGTTGTGGAACCTACAGATGATAAAAAAAAAACCCACATGAAATCATGTCTCCGCCAGACTCTGGCCGACATTCAACACTTTGGCGAGAATCTACAGAACCCAGCCACGGAATATTAGATTGCTTTTGTCTTGTTTTTATCGCAGATTGGGATTGATTGTTGTGCTTTAGTTCATTGCACTGCGAAGACACTAAAGGGAGAGCATTCTGTTGCCAGAGCAAGTTGGCCTACAACCTGGAGAAGATGGCCAACGGTCAAAACAAGGTGCTGACGTCATTAGAGCAACACAGACAACGTCTCAAAGACATGGAGGTCTGTGGTATTCCCCTCGCTCCCTTTTCCCGTCTCCTGCTTTCAGGTTCTCTCCCTTCCCTCTCTCTCTCTGTGTCTCTGTCTCTGTCTTTGTCCCCGTCTTTGTCTGTCTGTCTGTCTGTCTGTCTGTCTCTCTCTCTCTCTATCTCTCTCTCTCTCCTCTCTCTCTCATCTCTCTCTCTCTCTGCCTCTGTCTCTGTCTCTTTCTCTGTGACTGTCTCTGTCTCTCTGTCTCTCTCTCTCTCTTGTCTCTCTGTCTGTTTGTCGTCTGTCTGTCTGTCTGTCTGTCTGTCTGTCTCTCTCTCTCTCTCTCCCTCATTTTCCCCCTTTTTAATG
>CM065731.1:70365725-70370725 GCA_033310375.1 Conus canariensis | reverse complement strand
ATCATTATCTAGTTTTGAAAACATCAGTGGAAAGGAAACGGCGTATCAGTTTAATATGCAGCAAAACAGGGGGTGTGCCCTGGTATATGTATTTTGTCCCTAATAGCAATGGTCTGCTGTGAAATGTGTAATTAGTTTTTCCCTGAAGGATTCTGTAATTTGAGTACATCGGAAATGTAGTGGAAGTGAATTCCAAACCACGCTACCTGAGTAAGATAAGCTTGATTTAAACAGATCTATTCTAGGTGTGGGAACCTGGAATTTGGTTGAATCCCTAGGGTTTACGCTAAATTTGGACTGAAGAGTTTGTGTGCTAAACCCAATGCAATTTTTTGCATTAGCAGACATTTGTTGACAGCAAACATTTCTTGTAACGGAAGAGCCCCCGCTTTAGTATAATCCCCTTCACTAAGACTAGATGATTTTAATAGGACTGCTTTAAGTGCTCTTTTGTAGACACTCTTAAGAGGTTTCATGGCATTAGCACTAGCAGAATCAAATAGCGTTGAACAATAATTGATTGAAGAGAGAACATGTGCGTGTAGGAACAATTTCCTGGCATGAAGGTTTAAGAAATGCTTAATCTTGCATAGCTGATATGTTTGTCTGGATACTGATTTACATAAACTGCGAAGGTGATAAGACCAAGAAAGATTATTATCAACATATACGCCTAGAACTCGATGGCTATCCACCACTTCAATTTCCTGATTATTGATAAAAACAGATGGGGGCTGTGTGGTTATGTTTTGTCTTCTCTGCCTTGTTGTTATCAGCATTAGTTTTGTTTTGTTAGGATTCAGTGACATGTGATTTACATTGCACCAATTACTTAAGATGTCAGCATTCTTCTGTAATGAAGTGAAAACAGCTTCCAAGCTGGAGCTACTTGTATGGACAGTGGTATCATCACAAAAGAGTTCACATGAATCCTCAATATAAAGAGGGAGATCATTTATATAAACTGAGAACAGCAACGGACCTAACACAGAACCCTGGGGTACGCCATGTTGGATAGGTAGCTTCTCTGATAAATTGTTGTTGACACAAACGATTTGTTGACGATCTTCTAGGAATGATGTTATCAGTTGGAAGGTATTTCCTTTTATACCATATAATAAAAGCTTCCTGCATAACAGTTTGTGGTCAATTACATCAAAAGCCTTTGCAAAATCAACAAACAGTGCGCCACAATATTTATTCTCATTAACACTGGCTAGCCATTGATCTACTAGGTTTGTAAGCGCTGTATGACAAGAATGATTTTTCCTGAATCCTGATTGATTTTTATTTAGTAGGTTGGAGGAGTCAAAATGGTGGCAAAGATGTTTATTTATGTGTTTTTCCAAGGGCTTGGACAGAACTGGCAAAATGGATATAGGTCTGTAGTTGGATGGTTCAGATTTGTCTCCAGATTTGAAAATGGGTATTACTTTTGCAACTTTGAACTGAGCGGGAAAGTGACATTTATCAATGCATAAATTGTAAATGTAGGTAAGAGTTTCGCATATAACAGGTGCTGATAGTTTCAGTATTTTTCCATCAATCCCGTCAAGTCCGCGGCTTCCTGTCTGCTTTAATTGGCATAAAGCTTGGCAAACATCACTAACTGTCATAGGCGGAACTGGTGTTGCTGGACGAATGTTCATAGCATTGCAATTTTTTTTTAATTTTTGTAATTCATTTGAGTCAGTATTCTTTTCTTTGACAATGTGTTCTGCAACTGTTGTAAAGTGTTGGTTGAGTTCATTTGTTGTTATGCTGGTAATGGGACTTGTCTTTGACTGTGAAGTTTTATTCGTAAGTTCATTTATTGCTTGCCATATGGACTTCGAATTTTGTTTGTTGGCTACAAGTTCACGAAAAAAATTCATTTTTGCTGTCCGTTTGAGTGAATTGACTTTATTACGTTGCCTTTTAAATCCATCCGACTTCCCTTCTGCTTCAAGCAGATCGTCGCGTAAGAAACAAGCAGCTTGTATTTCATCAGTCATCCACTTTGGTTGTGCACTATGTTTAACTCGACGCGTTTTGAATGGCGCATGCTTGTCATAAACAGAATTAAACGTGTGTAGCCAATACTCAAGCGCTTTCTCTGGATCAGTGTAATTATAAACATTTATAAAGGGGGAATTCATGAGGTCAGTGAGAAAGGTATCTTCATGGAAGTGTCCGAAAGATCTGTAAGTGATGTGTTTGTGGCCAGTTTTAGGAATTTTGATTCCACTTCTTTTCCACGTAATGCATACTGGAAAGTGGTCGCTGCATCCATTCAAAGGCACACATTTCTCAATGATGTTTTGTGGTTCAGAAAGATAGATGTGGTCAATTAATGTTTTGCTAGTGAGTGTTACTCTGGTTGGCATGTCTATAATTTGGGATAAGTTGTATGAGGTAGTCCTATCCGACCATGATGTTTGGCACTTCAATAGATCAATGTTGAAATCACCTAAAAGTATTAATTCTGTGGCATCAAGCGATGCTGCATCCATCATGGCCGTAAACTTGTCCATCCAACCAGCATTTTCCGCTGGGTTTCGATATACAAATCCTATTTTGATGGGTTTTGTTCTCTTCAACTTGATTACTAACCAAACTGCTTCAATTCCAAAACTTTCAAGATCATACAAACGTTGGGCATTTAATGTTTCATGAACGTAAAGTAATATGCCTGTAGATTTGGATTCGGTGGGATCTCTGCGTACAATATTGTAGCCAGAGATTAAGACAGTGGCATCAGGGACAATATCTGAAAGTCTTGATTCAGTGAAGCCAAATATATGAAAGGGTTTGTCTTGATTATACAGTATAGTGGGTACCTCCTGTAACTTGTTTTGTATACGGTTTATATTAAGATGTCCAATACGTAGTCCGTCTTCCTGTGGCCACTTTGAAGATGATTGCACCATTTGTGCAACTAAAACAAATATAGCAAGGATACACTTGAATACAAACTCAATGTGTCCGTATGGTATACACACACAACTATCTTCAATTCAAAAGGATAATGAAAATGAGAAACAAGCAAGTCAAAACTACAAATAAGTGTGATACAACACACTTACACACCAAATCCAACAATGCTCAATGAAAAAGGATAATGAATATGAAAAAGCACAAAAGTTAAATTCACAAAGTTCCGTAACACGCTTGTGGCAAGTGTCACCGAAGCTTTATCCACACCACAGGTTTCTGAGCGTGCTCACACACCATTCAGGTACAATAAAACTATGATATAAAAGTCTTGCTTTCTTCAGAAATGCTAATAATGTAGTTCGCAACCACTTTTTCTTCTCAGCTTATCAGATGGTCGGCAGATTCGGAATTACACAGTTCACATTGGCAGATGCATATAGTTCAAACTCGGCACTTTCCACACTAGTGTATATATACATATAGCACACACGCACACGCATACACACACACACACACACACACACACACACACACACACACACACACACACACACACACACACACACACGTGATTCAAGTCTAGAACTGGCCATAGTTTGGTGGCATTGGCATGAAGTGTGGCCACTGCCAAAAGGCAGGTGGGAAGCTACGAGGAAAAGAAGGGAAGAACATTGAAGGATACATTGGCGGTGGCATCATGGGTGGTGGTTGTGGAGGCGAAGTGTAGGTCTCTCTACTACCATACGAATTAGTTCCCCGCGTGGTAGTGGGCTTACTGTCCTGTCGTCGGAGTGGGTGGGTGGGGTTTAGAGTGGTGGTAGGGAGGGGAGGAAAGACTTCCGAGTAGTGTGGGTCGGCCGGAGAATGGGGAAGAGTAGGAGGGTTCTCGGGTTGAGAGGACTGTGATGTGTGATTGTTTGTTGGTAACATGCGTGGAGTAGGTGAATGGACGGGAGGAGGAACGGAGCGGTGATGCAAGAAGGGGGAAGTGGAGAGACGTCCAGTGGGGCGAGGCCTGTGGTCACTGCCCCTCTTTGTGCCGATGCTGTCTGCCTGTTTCCTAGCAAACAGATTTTCAGCAAGGCGTGCTGTCCCTTTCCTCGTTGGCAGAATGGCATTTTGGTACAATGCCATTCTGGGTGCACCACTGCTGGTGGTGAAGACAGCAGTGTGGTCCCTGTAGTGCACACCCATGCCATCACACACCTGCTGCAGGTTCCTGTTGCTGTTGAGAATGACTGGATTGAAGGGGTGTCGTCCTCTGGCAGGCATGATAGCAGACGCTAGCAGTGACGCTTTGGGAAAGACCCTCCGGCACTGGGAAAGAAGGTCTTTCCACTTGTCACTGCTGATGGCACTGTCTGCTGTCTGCTGAGGCCTTGACTTGAGAGAGAGAGAGAGAGAGAGAGAGAGAGAGAGAGAGAGAGAGAGAGAGAGAGAGAGAGAGAGAGACTCCGTATGCTACTACAGGGATGCTGAACATTATTCCATGCCTTAAAACCGAGTCGTTGAACGCAGCTATAAACAAGAGAAGAAAGAAGAAAAGTGGCGCTGTACCATGGCGACACACTCTCTCCGTGGGGAAGGCAGTGCGAATTTCTTACCGAGATATATATGGTGTGCATAAAACAACAGAGTACAGCATCAATTTGTTCCAAGAATCATAACAGACACTAACGGTCGCTGAATCTGAAGTCCTGCAGCTTGGTATCGTTTGGGCCATGATGATGATTGTGATGATACATCAACACTGCCATTGATGCGGGTGTCAGGGTAAACGTCTGTTTCATAAAATGAAAAGAATATCAAAGTTATATGTACAGATAATATTTATGTGGTAGCCCATTGGTGTGGATGTCATGCAAAATGTTTATTTTGTGAGCTGAAAAGAAAATCAAAGTTATTCGTATAAAAATAGCAATGTGGTAATATTCTTTGCTTTTGATTTCAAACAAATGCTTTCGTGTTCAGATGGATATGTTCTTCTTGTTGTTGTCAATGTTGTTGTTTTTGTAGAGTGCTTTTTTTGCGCAGACTAAGTGAGGGGGGGAATTTGAGAGAGAGAGAGAGAGAGAGAGAGAGAG
>CM065731.1:70360725-70363225 GCA_033310375.1 Conus canariensis | reverse complement strand
CGCGCGCGCGCGTGTGGTGTTGTGTGTGTGTGTGTGTGTGCGTATGTGTGTGCATGTGTATGTGTGTGAGTGTGTGTGTGTGTGTGTGTGTGTGTGTGTGTGTGTGTGTGTATGTGTGCGTATGTGCGTGTGTATGCGTGTGTGTGTGTGTGTGTGTGTGTGTGTGTGTGTGTGTGTGTGTGTGTGTGTGTGTGTGTGCGTGGACGTCCGTGCGCACTAAGAGAAAGAGAGACAGACAGACAGACAGACAGACAACAGACAGACAAACACTCAGACAGACAAACAGACGGACAGATAAGAGATGGAGGCAGAAGATAAAACAGATCACCCGATCTTGAGACAGGACACTTTGCAGCACACTTTGCAGCACACTTTGCAGCACACTTTGCAATGGTTTAATCATAACCATCTATCAAAGAGACACTTGGGAAAAAAAAAAAAAAACGTTTCCTCAAGATAATGCTCATTAAGTTTAAACAAAAATCATATGGAAATAGACAAACATTTTTGAAGAAAAGGTGTAATAGAGAATGGGTGACTTGTAACTGAAATATGAAAACGTAACAATAATAACCGATTAGAGCAAAGACGACCATTGTTTTAAGAAACTGCTTGTGGCATAACGACTACATAAGAGAACTGAAACAATATGTTGTTGTGGTATAACGACTACATAAGAGAACTGAAACAATATGTTGTTGTGGTATAACGACTACATAAGAGAACTGAAACAATATGTTGTTGTGGTATAACGACTACAGAAGAGAACTGAAACAATATGTTGTTGTGGCATAACGACTACATAAGAGAACTGAAACAATATGTTGTTGTGGCATAACGACTACATAAGAGAACTGAAACAATATGTTGTTGTGGCATAACGACTACATAAGAGAACTGAAACAATATGTTGTTGTGGCATAACGACTACATAAGAGAACTGAAACAATATGTTGTTGTGGCATAACGACTACATAAGAGAACTGAAACAATATGTTGTTGTGGTATAACGACTACATAAGAGAACTGAAACAATATGTTGTTGTGGTATAACGACTACATAAGAGAACTGAAACAATATGTTGTTGTGGCATAACGACTACATAAGAGAACTGAAACAATATGTTGTTGTGGCATAACGACTACATAAGAGAACTGAAACAATATGTTGTTGTGGCATAACGACTACATAAGAGAACTGAAACAATATGTTGTTGTGGCATAACGACTACATAAGAGAACTGAAACAATATGTTGTTGTGGTATAACGACTACATAAGAGAATTGAAACAATATGTTGTTGTGGTATAACGACTACATAAGAGAACTGAAACAATATGTTGTTGTGGCATAACGACTACATAAGAGAATTGAAACAATATGTTGTTGTGGCATAACGACTACATAAGAGAATTGAAACAATATGTTGTTGTGGCATAACGACTACATAAGAGAATTGAAACAATATGTTGTTGTGGCATAACGACTACATAAGAGAATTGAAACAATATGTTGTTGTGGCATAACGACTACATAAGAGAATTGAAACAATATGTTGTTGTGGCATAACGACTACATAAGAGAACTGAAACAATATGTTGTTGTGGCATAACGACTACATAAGAGAATTGAAACAATATGTTGTTGTGGCATAACGACTACATAAGAGAATTGAAACAATATGTTGTTACTACATCACCGAATGAACGGAGCAGACGAACTGATCATACAGGAGCGACGCGTTTCGACATTTTCTTCTTCTTAACAAATCTTCTACGTCTTTCAACATACACATTCAGGGCACATCCGACTCATTTACAAAAAAAAAAAGAAGGCAAGAAACAAAACAGAACACGCACATGTAAGATAAGACAATCACACAGACAGACAGATGATATTAAAATGAATTGGTGTGTACTTACAGAACAGAAAAAAAAGAACTTTTGTCTATTGCTAAGATCTGTATGTAAACATCTTTTTGGAAAGGCAAACCACCACAGTTATCACTAACCAAGCCATGTCAGTGAAACAAATGTACAGCCTGCTTATCTGTCTGTTATTGAGGATCATGATTCAATACAGGATCTCTCTGTCTCTCTGTCTCTCTCTCTCTCTCTCTCTCTCTCTCCCTCTCTCTCTCTCTCTCTCCTCTCTCTCTCTCACTCTCTCTCACCCCCCCTCTCTCTCAACACACACACGCGCACGCGCATACAGACACATACTGACATTCAGAAGAACGTATACATACACACACGTACAGTTAGACACATTCATGGTGACAAATGTACAATGGAATCAACACTCACAGAAGCCTGCACGCATATGTATGGAATCAACACTCACAGAAGCCTGCATGCATATGTATGGAATCAACACTCACAGAAGCCTGCACGCATATGTATGGAATCAACACTCACAGAAGCCTGCATGCATATGTATGGAATCAACACTCACAGAAGCCTGCACGCATATGTATGGAATCAACACTCACAGAAGCCTG
>CM065731.1:70348225-70353225 GCA_033310375.1 Conus canariensis | reverse complement strand
TGACACTGTACCCACGACGCACACACTGACCCTTCTGTGACACTGTACCCCACGGTGACAGAGGTGCACACACTGACCCTTCTGTGACACAGTACCCCACGGTGACAGAGGTGCACACACTGACCCTTCTGTGACACAGTACCCCACGATGACAGAGGTGCACACACTGACCCTTCTGTGACACAGTACCCCATGGTGACAGAAGTGCACACACTGACCCTTCTGTGACACTGTACCCCACGACGAACACACTGACCCTTCTGTGACACTGTACCCCACGGTGACAGAGGTGCACACACTGACCCTTCTGTGACACAGTACCCCACGGTGACAGAGGTGCACACACTGACCCTTCTGTGACACAGTACCCCACGGTGACAGAGGTGCACACACTGACCCTTCTGTGACACTGTACCCAACGGCGCACACACTGACCCTTCTGTGACACTGTACCCCACGGTGACAGAGGTGCACACACTGACCCTTCTGTGACACAGTACCCCACGGCGCACACACTGACCCTTCTGTGACACTGTACCCCACGGTGACAGAGGTGCACACACTGACCCTTCTGTGACACAGTACCCCACGGCGCACACACTGACCCTTCTGTGACACAGTACCCCACGGTGACAGAGGTGCACACACTGACCCTTCTGTGACACTGTACCCCACGGTGACAGAGGTGCACACACTGACCCTTCTGTGACACAGTACCCCAAGGTGACAGAGGTGCACACACTGACCCTTCTGTGACACAGTACCCCACGGTGACAGAGGTGCACACACTGACCCTTCTGTGACACTGTACCCCACGGTGACAGAGGTGCACACACTGACCCTTCTGTGACACTGTACCCCACGGTGACAGAGGTGCACACACTGACCCTTCTGTGACACAGTACCCCAAGGTGACAGAGGTGGACACACTGACCCTTCTGTGACACAGTAACCCACGGTGACAGAGGTGCACACACTGACCCTTCTGTGACACTGTACCCCACGGTGACAGAGGTGCACACACTGACCCTTCTGTGACACTGTACCCCACGGTGACCGAGGTGCACACACTGACCCTTCTGTGACACAGTACCCCACGGTGACAGAGGTGCACACACTGACCCTTCTGTGACACGTACCCCACGGTGACAGAGGTGCACACACTGACCCTTCTGTGACACAGTACCCCACGGTGACAGAGGTGCACACACTGACCCTTCTGTGACACAGTACCCCACGGTGACAGAGGTGCACACACTGACCCTTCTGTGACACAGTACCCCACGGTGACAGAGGTGCACACACTGACCCTTCTGTGACACTGTACCCCACGGTGACAGAGGTGCACACACTGACCCTTCTGTGACAGATCTACGTTATCCAGATATGTTCACATTTCTTTTTGTAAAGATGCAAAAGAATAATATCATTATTTGATCTCTCTCTCTCTCTCTCTCTCTCTCTCTCTCTCTCTCTCTCTCTCTCTCTCTCTCTCTGTGCCACAGGATCTCATTTGCTCAGGATCTCATTGACCCAAAGACTAATAATCTTAATGACTCACTCTCTTACCAACTCAGTGGCTGAATGCCTAACCGTCCATTAACTGATTAGTATTCAACCTCATTGTCTCAGGAGATTAATATTTTTCATCTGATCTAAAATTTTACGGAGGAAAGATTTTCAACAAAATTTCTGGTGTGTTTTTGGAAGGTATGTTTTAAAAGTTTGTGTGAATGAGGTTTTTTTTTTTTTTTAATGACTTGTGAGTTATTGTGAGTGACAGCCCTGATATGGCCCTTTGCGGTCGGCTGGGCTATAAGCATCATGACCATGACCATTATCTCACTGTTTTTATGCCTCATCTGCTCTGGAACTCACTGTCTAAGTGACCCATTGTCTCGTTGACTCACAGACTCAGCGACTCGAACACTCCTTGTCTAAGCGTTCCAATGACCCACTGACCCACTGACCCACTCCAACAGGTCAACGTCGAGGTCTGTCTCTCCCAGTCAGAAAGAAGGTCACAAAATCGGACGAATCACGTGACCGGACACATGCGACACATCTTTTATGAATTATAGAGACAGAGATCAAGGATAAGTAGAAGTTAGTTCCAAAGTGATGTTACTGCTGGCGGAAACTGAAACATGTCTTTAAAGAGAAATTGTAATTAATCCGCGGACCGGACAAAAGGGACAAATAAATTAATTTTCTTGTAATTTGTTTTTTGTCCGGCGGATTAATAATAATTTCTCTTTAAAAATATGAAGTAAAAGAGAAATTCAACCCCAGTTCAGCTTATTTCATTTGAATTCCAATTATATTCAATATGAACAAGATAATTATTGTCTGAAAGGCATAGTGGGCAAAGAAGAGATCTTGCGAAGTATGTTCAGACATCACTTTTTTTTTAAAGTCCCATCTTCTGTGCCACCTTAGTGGCAGTGCACCCACGCCGCTCATTCCGACACCCCGTGTTCAGTGGCGCCTGTTCTGATGCAATATACGCAAGGCACCACCTACTAAGCCCCCTACTGACTACAATAATTGCTTAGTCGCGAAGCCGGCGTGAGTGAGTTCTCCCTCCGGAGGGCGCCACCACGTCCATCCAAAAACAGCCCCCATGATACCGGTGACCCCGACGGAACCAAACCAAGGCCACAGACGTGGAGAGGACATCGACACTGAGGTCACCATGAGAACAGGGCATGAATGGCCACTGAATTTGAGACTTTTTCTTTGTGCTGATCGATGAGAATGAGGATGATGAAGATGATGCTACGGATTTCCATTCTGGTCTGAGACTGCATGACAGGGCTGTACTCTACACTTACTTCCATAATATATCTCGGCGTCAACCAGGCCCGAGAGATACAGACACCTGCAGTGTTGGTCAGGAAATTTGAGCAACACTGTCAGAGACGCATCCATAAAGTGGATGAAACTCGACTGTGTGGTCCCAGTCTTCCCAACTGAGCCCGTAGCAAACTCGACTCTGGGTAGGAGCCGGTCGGAGCAGAAAAATCCCATATGAATCTGATGTGAATTGAATCCACGACCTCTCAGCCGGGAGTCCGCGACGAAAGCCACTTCGCTACGGCGGCTGGCTGTTCAGACTTCATTGTTAGTTCCATACACGAAATAATAACGTGCTTTGACTGCGGGGGGGGGGGGGGGGGGGGGGGGGGGGAATCCCTTGGCATTTTCATCCTCACTTACCTGCCAGGTGTTCGCTCTCCTTTTCTGCCACCTGTCTCCCCAAGGGTACTCCTCGGCTGTCACACACACACACACACACACACACACACACACACACACACACACACACACACACACCACACATGCCTGTAAGATAATGCAAATGAGGCGTAATGCAAAACGCCGTGAAATGAGACAGTTCAGGAGGAAGTGTGTGAAAAAGTGTGTGAACAATGCAAATTGAAAAATGAGGCGATTGCCGAGGAAGGCACTGGCGCATCACTTACGACGTTCTGCACTGCCGTATGGGCTTAAAAAAAATGAGGCGAAAAAAAAAATCCGCTCATTTTAGAAATCGCCTGATTTGTGTACATTTTGCAGAGAGCAATCCTCTCATTTATGCTGTTTTGTACACACACACACACACACACACACACACACACACA
This sequence comes from Conus canariensis, assembly GCA_033310375.1. Taxonomy (NCBI): domain Eukaryota; kingdom Metazoa; phylum Mollusca; class Gastropoda; order Neogastropoda; family Conidae; genus Conus; species Conus canariensis. The sequence continues at coordinate 70,349,581 of CM065731.1, read as the reverse complement.
CACACACACACACACACACACACACATGCACGCACGCACGCACGCACCACACACACACACCACACACACACACACACACACACACACACACACACACACACACACACACAAATATTCAGAGAGAGAAACAAATCGAACACCTTTCAGCCAACCGACGAATATCTATCACCCATCCGACTTATCAACAACTATTCAGCCAATCAGCCAGGCAACCAAGCGACTATCCATCTAACCACCTACTCAACCACTCAATCATCCAACCAACCGAGAGACCAACCAATCCGTCAACAAATCGAGTTAACAAATATAAATGAATGGAGTAAATAAATGTCCAGTCCCTGTACGGACCAAGCAATCAACTAGCTAAGTATCAGCCAACAGCCATCTAATCAAGAAACAACTCAAACAGCCGACTAAATCACGAACCACCGACTGACCAACTGGCTGCGAAAACCAACCATCCAAAAAACAGATTTCAAAGGCAGCTGACCAGCCATTTAACCAGGAACTGGCCTATGACTTATCCAAGCAACTGACCAACCGCTCAACCAAAGATTTTACTTACCCGACCAAAGACCTAACCAACCACCCGATGACCAACCGATCAACCATCGACCAACTGCCAGCCCAAACCAACTAAAGAACCAACTTCCCAACCAAGCAACCATTAACCAACCAAATACTAAACCTGGCAAAAGATCTAACCAGTCAGCCTATCACCAGCTTGTCTACTAATTAACAAAACAACAACAGATCAGCTTAGCAACCTCCTAACCAGCTAAACTCTAACTAAACACTAACCTGACAACCACTTAAACCAGCTACCCATCAACCAGATACCAATCCACGTAACCAGACAGCCACCTAACCAATCATCCAATTATCCAGCAAACCAGCCGTTTAAGAACCAGCCAACCGACCAGCCACCTAACCAGCCAGTCACATCAGCAGTGAACCGACCACACGACCAAACAACCACCTAACCAACCACCTAGCCAACCAACCGACCAATCAAGCTACCAACTAACCAACCAACCAAACAACCAGCCACCAACCGACCAACCATCCCACCAACCAACCAACCAACCAACCAACCAACCAGCCACCAACCAGCCAACCAACCAACCAACCACCCAACTCACCAAACAACCAACCAACCAACCCACCGACCAACCAACCCACCCACCAACCAACCAACCAACCAGCCAGCCAACCAACCAACCAAACAGTCAGCCAACCAACCATCCAACCAACAAACCTCCCAGCCGTAGAACCAACCCAGCCATCCAACCACCAGTCCAACTAAACACCAACCACCCCACCACTCTCCACCATCCAACAAACCAACACGTAACA
>CM065731.1:70318225-70340725 GCA_033310375.1 Conus canariensis | reverse complement strand
CAGTTATCCAGTGCAATCTAGTTTCACATATGGCGGTAAACTAAAAACGTCAAATTTGTGTGTATTAGTGGCACACTCGATAATGGAAATCACACCACAGAGAGAGAGAGAGAGAGAGAGAGAGAGAGATGAGAGAGAGAGAGAGAGAGAGAGAGAAACAGAGACAGACAGACAGACAAACAGACAGAGACAGAGAGAGAGACAGAGAGAGAGAGATCACACCAAAGTACTATTTCTATCTTGTGCTTTGTCTTGCTAATTAATGCATTTGTGTGTGTGTGTGTGTGTGTGTGTGTGTGTGTGTGTGTGTGTGTGTGTGTGTGTGTGTGTGTGGCGCGCGTGCGTGCGTGCAAGTGTGTGTGTGTGTATGCGCGCGCGCGCGCGCGTGTGTGTGTGTGTGTGTTTCATGCTGCGTGCGTGCATGCAAGAATGGGTGTGCATGTGCGTGCGGTGTGTGTGTGTGTGTGTGTGTGTGTGTGTGTGTGTGTGTGTGTGTGTGTGTGTGGTGCGTGCGCAAGACGCGAGTGCGTGCGTGCGTGCGTGCGACGCGAGCGTGCGTGTTCTGTGCGTGCGAGCGAGCGTGCGTGTATCTGGTGCGTGCGGGCGTGCGGGCTTCGCATGCGTGCGTGAATGATTGTGTCTGTGTCTCTGAGTCTGTCTGTCTATGTCTCTCTATGCTTTCTCCATCTTCAGCAGAGAGGAGGGACAGATTCGAACTTGCAAACACTCAGACTTCTCTCCTGCTGAACTAACCCCGCAAACACCCTTCTTGCCCCCCCCCCCCCCACCCCATCCCCCACCCCCCTCATCTCACCGTGTCCCACCGGGCTCTCTTGACGGCCAGCCAACCGCGAGGGCCCTCCGTGCTGTATTTGTCCTTGGTCTCTGGGCTGACCACGTGCTCGGTCACCCAGCTCCAGCCCTTCACCTCCGCCTCGCTCCTGGCAAACCGCTTCTTGGCTCTGAAGGCCCTGCTCACAGGGGAGAAGAAGAGTGCAGGGGGGGGGGGGGGGGAGATGGGGAAGAAGTGGGGGGGGGAAGTTGGAAGGTGGAGGAAGGGGTGGGGGTGGAGGTGGGTGGGAGAGGGGAGGAGAGAAGGGGAGGATGTGGGATGGGGTGGTGGTGGTGGTGTTTCGTTGGACTCTGTGTGTATGTGTGTGTGTGTGTGTGTGTGTGTGTGTGTGTGTGTGTGTGTGTGTGTGTGTGTCTGGATGGCTGTTTGTCTGGCTGTCTGTCTATCTGTCTGTCTGTCTGTCTATGTGTGTGTCTCTCTCTCTGTCTCTGTCTGTCTCTTCCTGTCTTTCTTCCTGTCTCCGTCTGTCTGTCTGTCTGTCTGTTTGTCTATGTCTCTGTCTCTCTCTCCCTATTTCACTATATCTATCTGTCTTTCCTTCTATTGTCTGTCTGTCTGTCTGTCTGTCTGTCTGTCTCTCTCTCTCTCTCTCTCTCTCTCTCTCTCTCTCTCTCCACACACACACACAAGTGAGGCAGAGAAAGAGAAGAGAAGAGACAGAAAAGAGAGACAGAGACAAGGAGACACAGAGAGAGATTCTCACAGCGGAGAATCACCACTACCACCATCGTTGAACACCACAGTCAAGACATCCGATCCAAAACAGACAAACCAACACCACAGAGACACACCCGAAACACACACCAACACAAACACACACACCACACACACACACACACAACACACACACACACACACACACACACACCACACACACACACACACACACACACACACACACACACACACACACATCATAATCAAGAGAGAAAAAAACAGTAAAGGGAGTGAACTAAGGCTGTGTCTGACCAGTAAAAGGCGTTGATGACCGGGTAGATGTCCAGATAGAAGCTGCGGACAGGGATCTGTCGAATCGGGTACTCCCCGGTCTCCGAGCGAGGGTCGTTTGTACCCATCCAGAACTTGCCGTGCCGGATTAGCTTCATCTTCCGGAATCTCCGGTACGTGTACATGACTGCAAGATCGGGAGAAAGAGAAGGGAAAGACGGGTACGTAGAGAGGGTGTGGGGGTGGGGAGGGGAGGGGAGAGGAGGGGACACGTGAAGTGCAAGTGTTAGTGCAAGTGATGCAAGCGGACGAGAGGCATCGAGGAGCACATTCTACATACATTTACGTATAGACATGTTCAGCGAGCGCATGCGCACGCATATTCACACACACACACACACACACACACACACACACACACACACACACACACACACACACACACACACACACACACACACACAGAGAAGAGAGAGAGAGAGAGAGAGAGAGAGAGAGAGAGAGAGAGAGAATGAAATCTTTATTCCATAAGGCCAAGGCTCTCTTTGGAAGAGGGGAACAAAAACAAATACACTTAAACATCATTACATACACATGCACAAATATGCATTCAAGTTCTAGCAATCTGCCGCGCTTTAATAAACGCTCGATCAACTATAAGCTGGATGATAACGGCTGGAATATTGGTCGTTTCATACCATAATTTGCACTATGACTGAATCGGACCATTGATGATTGACTGATGAAAGTGTAAGAGAGTGAATCGGTATGCAGGAATTCATATTTTTTTGGAAAAACAAAGACAGCATTGATCTCAGTCTCAGTGCAATGAATGCAGTTTGGACTGCTGCGATTGCTCCTGTACTTTGTCCCATTGAACTTTAAAAGCGATCACTATACGGTGATATTCTAATCTTGAATTAATACCTATACTTTTTTAACAATGCTTGTTTTGCATTTGACAGAAATTGAAAGAAGCTGTAACTTCAGACGGAAATAGGGATAGATAAGGATGAAATCGTTACAACTGAAAACGCTATGCATATCTTATTTCAAACAGTCAGTAACTTCAGACGGAAGTAGGGATAGAATGGGATGAAATCATACAACTGAAAACGCTATGCTATCTTATTTCAGACAGTCAGCAAGTTTCTGTTGGAACTGAGAAACAAGTGATTTCCATTACCAGAGAATAATGTTTCCCTTAGAACCACGCTGGTGGGCGGAAATCGCTGTGGTTCAAATACTGCAAATGTAACTGCACGTAGTACGCTTTTCTGGGGGAGCCTGTGATTTTCCTGTAAATTTAATCAAAACCAATATTTGATGTATGGACCGTGTCCTTCTTAAAAGAAAAAACTCTTGCAAGAACTCGACAGCAGGTTTTCAGAGAAGACCCCCACCCACCCACCCACCAAGATTGTCGGCCCCGAAATCCTTATACCCCTAAAGAGACATGGCCTCACCAGGTCATGACTCCGAAATGCTCTTCTGCTGCCAGATTAGTTTTTTTTTTTCTCTGTTGTTGGTGGTTTTTTTTTGTTCTGGCGCTTTCTGGATTTTAATCCGCAACTTTTGGATAGGTGGGCGTCTCAAGGCATGCTTTTTCTTAGCCTGATTCCTTACCGGTCTCGCTATCAGACACATCATGGTCTAAGTTGTTTCATGAATGGACATCTTCTGGTTTCTCCGTAAATTCAATAGGGTGTTCTCAAACTTACTGTAAACTAAACTGGCTGTTGTAAAACTTACTGTAAGAAATATTTTCCCGGCGAGCAAATGCACTTCATGCATTATCTTTTTTTTATTAGCTTGCACACTGAGGATTTTCAAGAGCACGCACTAGAACCACGGCAGAATTTGACAAAGAGTTTAAAGGATGCATTGCTAGAATATCTATTAACAGATCGGATCAATTTTGGAAGGGGTAACATTTCTTGTTATGGCACACTCAGTCACATCATTCATTGTATGTTGACGATCAAAACGCTTGAATAGCTATGCATGTTTATGGCATTCATTTTATTTCCTCCAAAGTACTATTCTTCTGCCATATCTCTAAATTTACGAAACATTATCACGTTAGTTTTTTTTCCTCCCTATTTTCCCAAATCTACAGATAATCCAACACTGTTTGAATACTCAAATACTACATTTAATTATGTTTCATGCCATTAATAGTGTGTGGAATTAGGGTAACATGATTATAAGAAATGGAGAGATCAATTTTAATCATTTCTCGACAGCTGGTTTGACATGAGGATATTGATTACATTTGAGTGACCTTTCTTGATCCATTTTGTGTTTAAGGAAAGGCAAGAAAAGGGAGACAAACGTCATCTTTTTTACTTGTCCCAGTGAATGCAAGATCCGCACATAGACAGCTAAGACAGATGGATCTAGAGAAAATAGCTATGGGTGAAAAAGGAAACGGATAACGACAGAGAATGTTGCCGACAATGTTCATCCTGTTTGTGCTGTTCATTACACAACAAAAGAATTGTACAATATCAAGAAATATTATCAATCCCAAACTGGAGAGAGAGAGAGAGAGAGAGAGAGAGAGAGAGGAGAGAGAGAGAGAGAGAGAGAGAGAGAGAGAGAGAGAAGTAATAGATTCGGATCGGAGGTGTGTATATGTGGCTTTTGTTGTCTGTGGGTCTTTTTTCAGTGTATAACTTTGTAGCTGAACAAATACACATGGCCCCAGTTACCAAACTACCAGTGCATGCAAACACACACACACACACACACACACACACACACACCACACACACACACACACACACACACACACACACAGCACATCAAGCACACCACATGCAACACACACACACTTGCGCGCACGCACACGCACGCAAACACACGGCACAACACAGCATAACTCAACACAGCACAACGCAGCACAACACAACACAACACAACAACACACAAACACACACACACCACACACACACACACACACACACACACACACACACACACACACACGCGCGCACGCACGCCGCCCCACACACACACACACACACACACACACACACACACTACACACACACACACGCGCGCGCGCGCCGCGTACCACACAACACACACACACACACACACACACACACACACACACACACACACACACACACACACACACACACACACACATACACAGCACACCACACCACACCACACACGCGTATGCGCACGCGTGCCCGGCCATTGCTAGCACACTTATGCACTCACGTATACACGTGCACAAATACATGTACTTCCACGAAGAACAAATCAAACACGAAACGTGCCTCCTCATAACGTTTTCTATCTCTGACCGCAATGGTTTCCTGACAAACTAAGAATCGAGTGCAACATTCTCCCCCACGTACAAGGTCTGAGACAACATGCCCACAATTCCTTCCGAGAGCTTTCGCGGATCTCATCGACCAAACATCACTCAGTGAAAGAAAATGTTAGAAGGGGAGGGGAGGAGAAGGAGGAGGAAGGGGAGGAGGAGGAAGGAAGAAGAAGAAGAAGAAGAAGAAGAAGAAGAAGAAGAAGAAGAAGAAGAAGAGAAGAAGAAGAAGAAGAAGAGAAGAGAAGAAGAAGAAGAAGAAGAAGAAGAAGAAGAAGAAGAAGAAGAAGAGAAGGAGAAGAAGAAGAAGAAGAGAGAGGAGAAGGAGAGAGAAGAGGAGGAGAAGAAGAGGAGGAGGAGAAGGAGGAGGAGAGGAGGAGGAGGAGAGAGAGGAGGAGGAGGAAGAGGAGGAGAGAGAGGAGGAGAGAAGGAGGAAGAGGAGGAGGAGGAAGAGGAGGAGACGGAGAAGGAGGAGAAGGAGAGAAGCAGGGTAAAAATAGAGAGACAGACAGAACACAGACAGACACAGAAGACAGAAGAGAGACAGACAGACAGACAGACAGACAGAAGACAGACAGACAGACAGACAGACAGACAGAGACAGAGACAGAGAATTCAGAAGATACGTTCACACCCACAAGCGGAAAAAGAAATTGGTAGAATTCGGAAGGTGGAGATGGAGAGGGGGGTGGGGTGGGTCAGGGCGAATGGGGGATGGAGAAGAAGGGGAGAATGAGCTGGGAGGAGAGAGAACTTGGTGTGTGGTGGGGGAGGTTTAGGAGGTTCAGAAGCATATCTTTTTTTCAATTTTTTTTTTTTTTTTTTTTTTTTATTCTTTTTTGTTTCATTATTGTTTTTTTTTTTTTTTTTTTGTTTTGTTTTTTTCTTTCTTTTTTCTTCTTCTTCTCTTCTCTTTCTGTTCTGCTTTTTCCTTGGTTTCATCGTTCACTGATGAGCACCAACTTTGGTTTCTTTTATTTTGTTTCTTGTTTCGTTTCTTTGAAGGTGGATTTTTGTTTTGTTCTCTCTCTCTCTGTCTGTCTCTATCTCTGTCTCTCTGTCTCTGTCTCTCTCTCATGTTCGTGGCATTTTTGCTTTCCTTCCAAGAGTTGTTCAGCGTTCCACTGAGAGCAGCAAACTGTTAGGTTTCCTCTTTTTCTTTTTCCTTTCTTTCTTGAAGGCTGGCAGTTTTTGTTTTGTTGTCTTTCTTTTCTTAGCTTTCTTTTCTGGGAGGGGAAAGGCGTATGAGGGGTGAAGGAGTCCAAGTCAGTTCCAACAGAGGATGTGTACTCCCCTCGACATCCACTTAAAAAAAAGGTGCGCAGTCAGTCAAAATCCTTCACGCTTGTGCCTTCGGTACGCTGAAAAAAAAATCCAATATTATCAAGATAGGTGGCATTTTGAGGACAGAACTGAGGATATCTCTTCTGGGTTTAATCAGTACACACACACACACACACACACACACACACACACACACACACACACACACACACACACACACACACACACACACACACACACACACACACACACACACACACACACACATAGAACCAGGAAGTGGTAGGAGAAGAGGAAGGAGATCAGATGAAGACATGGAGAGAGACACTGACACTGACATCTTTTATTGACATTGGCTAATAGCCTTCTTGTCAAGGGGGTACTCTGTCTTTTTGTTTTTGCACAGACGAAAAGAAAACAAAAGAAAGACTGCAAATTAGGTGTCTACACAGCTAAGCAAAATTATGAAATGTTTTCAATTTCCATCACTCATTTGTGTTTCTTGTGTATGTTCTAGTATAAAATCATTCTCACACAACAACCATTCCCTTCACATACGCACACTGATCCATCCTATCTTCTATCGACTTGCACGCACGCATTGATATCCTTATCCTCCCTTCTCCCCATTCACACATATTTTCTGTACAAATAATTTATCTGGCTTAACAGAAAGAGTGCACACTTATGCAATCAAACGGTTTCTGAATATTCCGATTCATTCGTCCAATAAAGTAGCTTACAGTGAAACAGGAAGGTACCCTTTGTATATCAGATGTGTTGTAAAGTGTGTTAGATACTGGTGTAAAGTAATACGATTACCACGTATCTAGACTGAGCAGGCAAGCCTACAACATGATGCTGCAACAATGTGAGTTAGGAAATGTTAACTGGGCCTCTAAGATTGAGAAAGTGCTAACAGAGAATGGGTTTGGAATAGTGTGGCTGAGCCAGGGAGTCGGAAACTAAACCATTTTTAGGTCTGACTTCAAAGACAGATTAATATCCTCGTACAACAAAACTGGCACAGCCAACTAGAAGAACATGATAAATATTCCTGGTTTCTATTCTTCAAAAGTAATTTGGAGGCAGAAAAGTATTTATATTTAGTATCTAATCGGTTGCAAAGGGCTATCCTTGCCAGACAGAACACTGAACCAATAGAACACAGGGATTAAATGCTAATAAAAGATGGTATCTAAATAATGATGTTATTGATGGTTCATGTCCAATGTGTAATGAAAATGATTGCAATTAGAGAAGACGAGTTACATGTTTTGTTCACTTGTCCTGCTTAAGGGAACATTAGAAAAAAAATCAAGACTATTTGATCATACCACAGTCAGCAGTCGAAACCTTAACAATATTTTGCAAACAAGTGATGAAACATTGTGAAAGATGCTGGCAAAATATCTAACAGAAGCTGTAGACACGCGGAAGAAAATTATGAATTAATAAAAGTTCAAAACACTGAGGGGATATCAATTATATTTCATTTTTATTGTTTAGAATACTTGTTTGACTTTGAAGCTTGATGGTTCAAGTGAATGTTTTTCATGATATCAAGCCAGACATGAGAGAGAGAGAGAGAGAGAGAGAGAGAGAGAGAGAGAGAGAGAGAGAGAGAGAGAGAGAAAGTGACACTGGCACTGACACTTTTTATTGTCCTATAGCTGTACAGCCCTTTTAGAAAAGGGGGACAATCATACATCACTAAATAAATGTTATATTATAAATGATCTCAAATCACCTTTATCAAAAGAATATACACCCACACACACGCATGATAGGGAATACGCACACACATGTACATGCAGATGCATACATACGCGCGCGCTCGCACACGCGCACTCAAACACACACACGCACGCAGAGAGAGAGAGAGAGAGAGAGAGAGAGATGTAGGTGCGCACGCGCATATACAGATGGTGGATCATCTTGGAATTTGCTGACTGTTCAATTACACTTTTCTAATATTCATTGCTTCTGCTAAGAATCTAGCCAGGGATTACGTTACATTTTCATTATTATTTGAAAGAATATATGTTATGGATGTTTGATCAGGATTTCCTGTAAAGGAATTTAGAATATCACAGCTTTTGCGTTTTTCATTATAAGCAGAGCAATTTAAAAGTAAATGAACGTCATCTTCTGTTTCATTTCGGATGGGCAAACGTTGTTTTTGTCTTCTTCACTTTGAAACCATTGTTTGAAAATTTTTAGGCTGCTAACTCTTAGTCTGAATCTGAAAAGAATAACCCTATGCCATTTATCCAGTACAATGATAGATATTTTTCTGCTTGAAAAACATTTTTGAAAGAATAAAACCACCTATATTTATTGTTAACTTCCAATTCCGAATGCCAATGCTGTTTATAGCAGAAGATAAGTCTATCTTTGAATTCACTAATAAAACCATACTCACAACCAGCACCTTGGCTTAGCCACACAATACCAAATCCATTCTCGCATAAGATTCTCTTAACATTTGATGCCCAATTTATTTGACCAGATTCATGTTGTATAATGAACATTTCATAGGACTGTCTGCATTGGTAGGTTAATGAGTTTAAGCCAATATTTAATACACTTTACAGACATTCGAATACAGAGGGGATATCTTCCGGTTTCGCCATAAACTAAAGTATTAGAAGTGTGGAGGGGAAAAGCCTAAATGTCTTTTTATTGCAAAGGTGTGCACTTTTTATTGCAAAGGTGTGCACTTTTTATTGCAAAGGTGTGCACTTTTTATTGCAAAGGTGTGCACTTTTTATTGCAAAGGTGTGCACTTTTTCAACTTGTTTACTATCTTCCTCTCAAAGGTGTGCACTTTTTATTGCAAAGGTATGCACTTTTTTCAACTTGTTTACTATCTTCCTCTCAAAGGTGTGCACTTTTTCAACTTGTTTACTATCTTCCTCTCAAAGGTGTGCACTTTTTCAACTTGTTTACTATCTTCCTCTCAAAGGTGTGCACTTTTTCAACTTGTTTACTATCTTCCTCTCAAAGGTGTGCACTTTTTCAACTTGTTTACTATCTTCCTCTCAAAGGTGTGCACTTTTTCAACTTGTTTACTATCTTCCTCTCAAAGGTGTGCACTTTTTCAACTTGTTTACTATCTTCCTCTCAAAAGTGTGCACTTTTTCAACTTGTTTACTACCTTCCTCCAGTCCCCACACTTCAGCTGCATAGGTTGATATGGGCTCTATTTGTGTGTCGAACATTTTCCAAAACAGATCTACATCCCCAGTATTCAATTTTGTCATGGATCTCAATAGGTCCATTACCCCTTTCTCCCCTTTTCTACGGAAATTTAATAAACTGCTACCAATACTTAATTTTATGGTAAAACCTATTCCCAAATATTTGTAAGAATTTGTAACCATCACTTCTTTACCTCCATAAAACCATCTCTCCCTGGCAGCCAAATGACCTCCCTTTCTAAACATCATTACGTTTGTCCTTTTCAGATTAATACTCGGATATAATCGATCTGTTTCTCTTTTTAAGCGCTTTCAAGCTGATTCTGAAGACCTATTATTGTATCCGACAACAGTGTGACATCATCTGCAAACAAAAGAAGAAAGATTTCGGCTGCCCCAGGAATTAATTGTATTCCATGCTTTCCAGTCACAGACAATTATACAGTTAATTCATTAATGAAAAAGGAGAACAATATGGGGCGCAGTAGGCAACCTTGTCTCACTCCCCTAGGACAACTGAAATAGTCAGAATAACAACGTTTGTCACGAACACATGCCAACACAGAATCATAACTACTTCTTAAGGCCCTATACATTTTGCCATTCACACCATTCCACCCGAAAACTGCCCATAGTGAATTCCTGTTCACATATTCAAACGCTTTTTTAAAAATCAATGAATGCAACATACAGTTTGGAATTCGTTTGTAAAAACTTCTGTAGGATAGCACAGAGGGTGAAAATATGGTCAATTGTACTATACCCTGCTCGGAAACCTGCCTACTCTTCAAGAAGGTTTTCTTCTTCTTTTGCCCACATGGATAGCCTTTTCGTTAAAATGTGTGTATAAACTTTACTTACAACACTTGTTAAGGCTATGCCACGATAATTATCTGGCTGATTGACGTCTCCTTTCTTATATATTGGTACGATAATGGATTGCGACCATTGTTCAGGGAAAATTCCATGATCAAACAATTTGTTGAAAAAGACAACCAGCAAATCAATAACAACATCATTTGCGTGTTTCAACAATTCACCTATGATTTTGTCTGGGCCAGAGAGAGAGAGAGAGAGAGGGAGAGAGACAGACAGAGACAGAGACAGAGACAGAGACAGAGAGAGAGACACAGAGAGAGAGAAAAACTTTGCAGGCAGGAAAAACCAAAACCAAATTCGATATAGTGTGTGTGTGTGTGTGTGTGTGTGTGTGTGTGTGTGTGTGTGTGTGTGTGTGTGTGTGTGTGTGTGTGTGTGTGTGTGTGTGTGTGTGTGTGTGTGTGTGTACGCAGTGACACATATCCTTACATACAACCACCCAAACATCACCAAAGCGTGCTCGTCCATAATGTGCTCTTTGTTGGGCCTCACTGGCTTCCTGACAAACCACGAATCCAATGCAACCTTCTTCGCCATAGACAAGGTCTGTGGCAACATGCTCACATCTCATTCCGAGAGCTTTTGCAGATCTCATCGACCTCAACATCACCTGGTGAAAGAAAAGAGCAGGAAGGAGACGAGGAAGAGGAGGAAGAGAAGGAGGAGAAGGAGAAGGAAGAGGAGGAGGAGGAGGAGGAAGAGGAGGAGAAGAAGGAGGAGGAGGAAGAGGAAAGAAAAATACTTCCACTCACAACGAGCGCAAAAAAAAGGTAATTGCAGAATTCAGGGGGGCAGGGAGAATAAGGATTGGGAGGGGGAGGAAGAACGGGTAGAAACAGGGTGAGGAGGAAGAAAGAACTTGATGTGTGGTGGAATGGCTTAGCATTTTGAGAAGTCATTTCTTTTCTGCTGATTTTTTTTTCCTCTTGTTTGTTTTTCGTTTGTTTCTTAGTTTTGTTTCGTTGCCCGTCTCCTTTTTGTCTGTCTGTCAGTTGTTGTTTGTTTGTTTTTTTTTGCTCGTTGTCTGTATTTCTTTGTTTTGTTTATATGCATCTTGCTCTCTTTCCAAAAGCTGTTCAGTGTTCCACAGAGGGCAGCAAACTGTTCGGCTTCATCTTTTTACTCTTGAGGGGTAGCCTTTTGTTTGTTTGTTTGTTTGTTTTTTCGTTCTCTCTATCTTTTTTCTTCCTTTCTTTTCTTTTTTTCGTTTTTCCTTCCTTCCTCCCTTCCTTTCTTTCTTTCTTTCTCTCCTTTCTTTCTTTCTCTCCTTTCTTTCTTTGTTTTCTTTCTTTCTTGGTCTGTTATTTGTTTGTTTGTTCCTTTCTTACCTTCGTTCATCTTTCTTTCCCCTCTTCATTCATTCTTTCCTTCTTTCCTTTTTTATTCTTTCTTTCTTTCTTTGCAGGAGGAAGGGAGATGGGTGGGGATCCAAGGCGATTTGAACCGATGACGTCTTCTGCCCGTCATCCCCTCCCACCCTCCCACCCACCACAAGTATGCATTCAGTCAAGGTCCAGACGCTAGTGATTTTCGGTGAGGTCAACATCACATATCATCCGGGCAGAACGCCTTCGACCACAAAGCAGAGAGTCTGTTATCTGGTTTAATCAATACACACACACGATAGCAGCAGGAAGCGAGAGGAAAAGAGGAAGAAGATAGGATGAAGATATGGAGGAGAGAGAGAGAGAGAGAGAGAGAGAGAGAGAGAGAGAGAGAGAGGAGAGAGGAGAGAGAGAGAGAGAGAGAGAGAGAGAGAGAGAGAGAGAGAGAGAGAGAGAGAGCGAGAGAGAAGACTTATTCACACAGTGCTCTTGAACCTGTATTCGAACAATATATAGCGCTTTATGATGATAATAAAGACAAACAATGCTACAATAGCATCAGACACACAGTCTGTCATACAGTTGCTATATTTCTGTGTTTGAAAGTTTTGTATGAAAACAGAGAACAATGGCGTGTAAGGTTGCGTGTAAGGTTGGGTGTAAGGTTGGGTGTAAGGTTGAGTGTAAGGTTGGGTGTAAGGTGGCGTGTAAGGTGGCGTGTAAGGTTGGGTGTAAGGTTGGGTGTAAGGTGGCGTGTAAGGTTGGGTGTAAGGTGGCGTGTAAGGTTGGGTTGCTATGTATTCAAGATTAGCAAACCCAATTAAAGAAGTAAAAGTTCGCAATTCTATTCAGGCTGGAGGAATTTTTATCTAATTAATTTCAGCATAATTAAATAGAGAACGAAATGGATCTTATCTCCGTTGAACGTTTTGCATAACGGATACATCAGACGGCAAATATTACGAGATTTATATCTAAAAAGATGTAGACATCATGTTTAAATCCGATACATTTGGTCTAAATCTAAGAATTGATACTTAGTTTTGGGTTTATACTTAATTGCGTATGCTGTTTGACATCAAAGGTGGAATGGACAGTTCTACCATGGTGAACATTTCAGTGTTGTGGTAGTTCTGTTTCTGCCATCTGCATTGAATCCAACGTTGAAAAGACGGCATTATAAATCTGATTTTAAATGAAGATGAAAAACACATTCATCATACAAACAAATCTGTGCATTTGACATCATATTCCTCTGTCCATGAGCATTTGAATCGTATGACTTTTTATGTGCTATGTTTGGACGCCTACATTCATCCTATGTATTAGCTAAAATCAAAATATATTGCAGTTAGCCGCAGGATCTACTCAGGGCCGGATCCGGGGGGGGGGGGGGGGGGGGGGCTTTGGTACTACAGCACCCCACCCCCCACCCCTCGGCTCAAAAAAAAAAAAAAAAAAAAAACCTCGGCTAAAAAAAAAAGCTCTTGCAATAAGGTAACAATATTTTAGTGTCTTTTGTGTATTTGGACTGTATATTAAACACAGTGCAACATTGATTGTGATTTTCACAAGTATGCTGATGACACTGAGCTTTCTAAGAGTGGCACACCTGATGAGCTTGTTTCTGTTCAATCTGGGGTGTCTCGGTGTATCAGCAGTGTGCAGGAATGGATGACAAGTAATAAGCTTAAATTAAATTGTGAAAAGACTGAAGTCATGCCCGTTGGAACCTCCTCCTACCTCAAACTCGTTGAGTCAGAGTCAATGGTTGTTGATGGTACTGAATTGCCTTTCAATAACTCTGTCAAATACCTTGGTGTTACCATTGATCAGTGTCTGACCATGCAGAATCAAATATCTGTAGTCTGTCGCTCATCCTTTTTAGAGCTGAGACGTATTGCTTCCATCCGACGCTTTATATCGAGGGAAGTAGCTGTCAGGCTAGTCTGTGCTACGGTGATGTCAAGATTGGACTACTGCAACTCTGTTTATGCTGGGCTTCCCGCAGAACAGATTGCTCGGCTGCAGAGAGTCCAAAATAGCGCTGCACGACTTGTTTTGAAGAGGAGGAGGTGTGAGCACATCACTCCCATGCTGATCGAACTGCACTGGCTTCCCATACAGTATCGGTGGCAATTTAAACTGGCAGTTCTTGCTTTCCGCCACTTCAATGAATCTCTTCCTCACTATCTCTCTTCTTCTCTCTGCACCTACCAAAGCTCTCGTACCCTTCGCTCTTCTTCACAAAAACTTTTGAAAATCCCTAAGCGTTCTCTGAAATCTGTTGGCGAAAGAGCCTTCAGTTTTAGAGCACCTTCTATTTGGAACTCCCTCCCTGAAGACCTTCGTAATCAGCCTACTCTTTCTTCTTTTAAATCTCAGCTCAAAACTTACCTCTTCAAAAAAGCCTATTCTCTTCTGTAGATGACTAGATCTCTCTTAAATTCCTCCACGACTAGTTCGGTGAGGCAGTTTATGCATGTAGGTGCGTCTGCCATTGTGTATTTTCTTTTTGCTGTGTGCATGAATATTGTATGAATAAGTGCAAATGGTGGATGTAAGCGCATTGAGTTGTACAACAAGAAATGCGCTATATAAGTATTATACATTATTATTATACATTATTATTATAAAACGCTATGAATAATGTATATTAAACACAGTGCAACATTGATAAAACGCTATGAATAATGTATATTAAACACAGTGCAACATTGATAAAACGCTATGAATAATGTATATTAAACACAGTGCAACATTGATAAAACGCTATTGATAATGTATATTAAACACAGTGCAACATTGATAAAACGCTATGAATAATGTATATTAAACACAGTGCAACATTGATAAAACGCTATTGATAATGTATATTAAACACAGTGCAACATTGGTAAAACGCTATTGATAATGTATATTAAACACAGTGCAACATTGATAAAACGCTATTGATAATGTATATTAAACACAGTGCAACATTGATAAAACGCTATTGATAATGTATATTAAACACAGTGCAACATTGATAAAACGCTATGAATAATGTATATTAAACACAGTGCAACATTGATAAAACGCTATTGATAATGTATATTAAACACAGTGCAACATTGATGAAACACTATGAATAATGTATATTAAACACAGTGCAACATTGATAAAACGCTATTGATAATGTATATTAAATACAGTGCAACATTGATAAAACGCTATGAATAATGTATATTGATCACAGTGCAACATTGATAAAACGCTATGAATAATGTATATTGATCACAGTGCAACATTGATAAAACGCTATTGATAATGTATATTAAACACAGTGCAACATTGATAAAACGCTATTGATAATGTATATTAAACACAGTGCCACATTGATAAAACGCTATGAATAATGTATATTAAACACAGTGCCACATTGATAAAACGCTATTGATAATGTATATTAAACACAGTGCCACATTGATGAAACGCTATGAATAATGTATATTAAACACAGTGCAACATTGATAAAACGCTATTGATAATGTATATTAAACACAGTGCAACATTGATAAAACGCTATTGATAATGTATATTAAACACAGTGCAACATTAATAAAACGCTATGAATAATGTATATTAAACACAGTGCAACATTGATAAAACGTTATTGATAATGTATATTAAACACAGTGCAACATTGATAAAACGCTATTGATAATGTATATTAAACACAGTGCAACATTGATAAAACGCTATTGATAATGTATATTAAACACAGTGCAATATTGATGAAACGCTATGAATAATGTATATTAAACACAGTGCAACATTGATAAAAAGCTATGAATAATGTCTCTCCAGCTCACAGGAAAAAGCTATGAATAATGTGTTCCCAGCTCACAGGAAAAAGCTATGAATAATGTCTCCCCAGCTCACAGGAAAAAGCTATGAATAATATCTCCCCAGCTCACAGGAGATGCCACAAAACAGCTTTTAAAATGTCAAAAACCAATTTTCGGCCAGGGGGCTTTGCCCCCCTGGTCCCCCCACCGGGGCTTTGCCCCTAGACCCCACCGGGGCCTAGGCGGCCCCTGGACCCCGGCCTAAAACATTTACCAGCACCCCACCTTAAAAACTCTGTGATCCAGCCCTGTGTACATATATCTTTTTGTTTTACCTTAACTAAAATCATTCGTCATATTTGTCAAATCTGGACTAGGAAAGATACAGTCTGAACATCATCCCGTTCTGAGTTCCGAGATATTGAGCAAATTATGTCATAAATACATTACGGTCCGGCACGAGAGTAATTGAAACATACATCCAAAACATCCAATATATACTTTGTCGTGACACGTCATTGCTTTGAGGTTTTTGTTGTGCCTAGGAGTAATCATAGGTTGGTCTGGAAGGTAGGTCTGGAATCTTCTACTACGTGCCAGCCGGATCTGAGGATCCTAGAGATGGGAGGAGTGTGTGGGCGGAAGAGAAGGCAGGAGGTGGGTCTATGTTTCTTTTGGAGGCTGGACTTCTGAGGCAGATGTTCTGGACACAGTTGTAGTGCTGCTGAGAGCGCTGTCGATGATCGTAGTGAGAAGTCCACTGTTGGTGAACAATTTAAACAGTTTGGCTGCTTGCAGTGTGAAATCTTCTTCAGAACAGAGTCGGCAAAGGTGGAGGAATTCACAGTATGGAATGCTGTGTTTCGTGTATGCGTGATGGGAAAATGATTATGTAGTCCAGGAATGAATGTGAATAAATGGGTATGTAGATAACTGAGCGTTTATGTCTTCCATTCTGTGGGGATATATAGATATACAGGAAATGGGTATGTAGATAACTGAGCTTTTTTGTCTTCCATTCTGTGGGGGAGATATAGATATACAGGAAATGGGTATGTAGATAACTGAGCTTTTTTGTCTTCCATTCTGTGGTGGAGATATAGATATACAGGAAATGGGTATGTAGATAACTGAGCTTTTTTGTCTTCCATTCTGTGGGGGAATATAGATATACAGGAAATGGGTATGTAGATAACTGAGCTTTTGTCTTCCATCTGTGGGGGAGATATAGATATACAGGAAATGGGTATGTAGATAACTGAGCGTTTATGTCTTCCATTCTGTGGGGGAGATATAGATATACAGGAAGCTGGCTGTGTCAGAAACGTTGTGAGCAAAACGTGATAGATGGATGAAGAGTTCCCATTGCGACAACACTTATTTGCCAGAAGGGGTGGCCGTTGAATTAAACGATGTTGAATAATGAGTCGATGATGTTGATTGTGTGAGTTGTGTGTTTGAGGTATGTGGGAAGGCTTTACAGAATGGGTTGGAGGAGAGAGTCAGGGTACTGTCAGATGTGTTCTGCAGTGCAGCTAAAAGCAGAGACAAGTCAAGTCAAGTCAAGAACTCTTTATTATCTCCAACGAGAAATCAAGAGTGGCCATAAAAACATGTCTGTGGATCTATATTTAACAAATCAAAAATGACATCCACCTACCCGCCCCCACCCATCCACCCACCCGCCCACTCCTCTCTCTCTCTCCCACACACACACACACACACACACACACACACACACACACACACACACACACACAGCACGCACGTACGCACGCACGCACGCACGCACGCACGCACGCACGCACGCACGCACACATACACATACACACATGATATACAAACAAGCTTTCTGAACCGGATTTCATCGAACGTGCAGTTTTGATTCAAGAGTTTGATGGAACTGGAAACGAAACTGTGTGTAACACTATTTGTTCTCGAATTTTGTAATTTGGAATCTTCGTCCAGATGATAGAACATTGTTGTCGGTGGATCTGCCGAGTGTGTTAGGCTTGAGTATTTTGGGAAGTAAGCAGAAAGTGGGTAGTTTGATGTCTGATGTTCTAAGGGGGTCGGTCTTTGCGAAGTAAGTAGAAAGTGGGTTGTTTGATGTCTGATGTTCTAAGGGGGTCGGTCTTTGGGAAGTAAGTAGAAAGTGGGTAGTTGGATGTCTGATGTTCTAAGGAGGTCGGTCTTTGGGAAGTAAGTAGAAAGTGGGTAGTTTGGATGTCTGATGTTCTAAGGGGGTCGGTCTTTGGGAAGTAAGTAGAAAGTGGGTAGTTGGATGTCTGATGTTCTAAAGGGGTCGGTCTTTGGGAAGTAAGTAGAAAGTGGGTAGTTGGATGTCCGATGTTCTAAGGGGGTCGGTCTTTGGGAAGTAAGTAGAAAGTGGGTAGTTTGATGTCTGATGTTCTAAAGGGGTCGGTCTTTGGGAAGTAAGTAGAAAGTGGGTAGTTTGATGTCTGATGTTCTAAGGGGGTCGGTCTTTGGGAAGTAAGCAGAAAGTGGGTAGTTGGATGTCTGATGTTCTAAGGGGGTCGGTCTTTGGGAAGTAAGTAGAAAGTGGGTAGTTTGATGTCTGATGTTCTAGGGGGTCGGTCTTTGGGAAGTAAGCAGAAAGTGGGTAGTTTGATGTCTGATGTTCTAGGGGGTCGGTCTTTGGGAAGTAAGCAGAAAGTGGGTAGTTTGATGTCTGATGTTCTAAGGGGGTCGGTCTTTGGGAAGTAAGCAGAAAGTGGGTAGTTTGATGTCTGATGTTCTAAGGGGGTCGGTCTTTGGGAGTAAGCAGAAATGGGTAGTTGGATGTCTGATGTTCTAAGGGGGTCGGTCTTTGGGAAGTAAGTAGAAAGTGGGTAGTTGGATGTCTGATGTTCTAAGGGGTCGGTCTTTGGGAAGTAAGTAGAAAGTGGGTAGTTGGATGTCTGATGTTCTAAGGGGATCGGTCTTTGGGAAGTAAGTAGAAAGTGGGTAGTTGGATGTCTGATGTTCTAAGGGGGTCGGTCTTTGGGAAGTAAGTAGAAAGTGGATAGTTTGATGTCCGATGTTCTAAGGGGGTCGGTCTTTGGGAAGTAAGTAGAAAGTGGGTAGTTTGATGTCTGATGTTCTAAGGGGTCGGTCTTTGGGAAGTAAGTAGAAAGTGGGTAGTTTGATGTCTGATGTTCTAAGGGGGTCGGTCTTTGGGAAGCTATTGTGTTTGATTCACTGGTTAACTGTGGTTGAAAGGAGTGTCTGGTGAAGGGAGTGTCTGGTGAAAGGAGTGTCTGGTGAAAGAGTGTCTGGTGAAAGGAGTGTCTGGTGAAAGGAGTGTCTGGTGTTGAGGTAGAGATGTTGTTTTGGGTTGGAGTGTAGGCACTGTTGGTTGAAAGGAGTGTCTGGTGTTGAGGGAGAGGTGTTGTTTTGGGTGGAGTGTAGGCACTGTGGTTGAAAGGAGTGTCTGGTGTTGAGGGAGAGGTGTTGTTTTGGGTGGAGTGTAGGCACTGTGGTTGAAAGGAGTGTCTGGTGTTGAGGGAGAGATGTTGTTTTGGGTGGGTGTAGGCACTGTGGTTGAAAGGAGTGTCTGGTGTTGAGGGATAGGTGTTGTTTTGGGTGGAGTGTAGGCACTGTGGTTGAAAGGAGTGTCTGGTGTTGAGGGAGAGTGTTGTTTTGGGTGGAGTGTAGGCACAGTGGTTTAAAGGAGTGTCTGGTGTTGAGGGAGAGTTGTTGTTTTGGGTGGAGTGTAGGCACTGTGGTTGAAAGGAGTGTCTGGTGTTGAGGGAGAGGTGTTGTTTTGGGTGGAGTGTAGGCACTGTGGTTGAAAGGAGTGTCTGGTGTTGAGGGAGAGGTGTTGTTTTGGGTGGAGTGTAGGCACTGTGGTTGAAAGGGTGTCTGGTTGTTGAGGGAGAGATGTTGTTTTGGGTGGAGTGTAGGCACTGTGGTTGAAAGGAGTGTCTGGTGTTGAGGGAGAGATGTTGTTTTGGGTGGAGTGTAGGCACTGTGGTTGAAAGGAGTGTCTGGTGTTGAGGGAGAGTGTTGTTTTGGGTGGAGTGTAGGCACTGTGGTTGAAAGGAGTGTCTGGTGTTGAGGGAGAGATGTTGTTTTGGGTGCAGTGTAGGCACTGTGGTTGAAAGGAGTGTCTGGTGTTGAGGGAGAGATGTTGTTTTGGGTGGAGTGTAGGCACTGTGGTTGAAAGGAGTGTCTGGTGTTGAGGTAGAGATGTTGTTTTGGGTGGAGTGTAGGTACTGTGGTTGAAAGGATGTCTGGTGTTGAGGGAAGGTGTTGTTTTGGGTGGAGTGTAGGCACTGTGGTTGAAAGGAGTGTCTAGTGTTGAGGGAGAGGTGTTGTTTTGGGTGGAGTGTAGGCACTGTGGTTGAAAGGAGTGTCTGGTGTTGAGGGAGAGGATGTTGTTTTGGGTGGAGTGTAGGCACTGTGGTTGAAAGGAGTGTCTGGTGTTGAGGGAGATATGTTGTTTTGGGTGGAATGTAGGCACTGGAATCAGACAATTGTCTGTATGCGTCCTGTATGTACAGCTGTTTGTCCCAGACCACAACTACACCTGACATGCATGCTGGTTTCGTTACTCTATTCTGTTGTTGCCTCTCTGACTCAAGAGCATTTTGTTCTTCTCGTGAGAGGCCGGGTAATGGACAGATGTGGATGCTATTCTGGAGACTTTCTTTGCCCTTTTAACCTGAAGTTCAACGTCACTGAAATTACTGGAGGGTGGTTGACAGAAGACTGAGACCTGGAAAAATGTTGTCATGTTGTTTTCGTTTTAATGTGTTCTCTCTCCTCTCCAGCCTCTGTTCTCTGCTCTTTCCATTTCGTAATTTTAGTCGCTCACCCAGGCCACGGACCGAATCAAAAGTAATGAGGAAAGTGACTGTTTGTTCGTCCTTTGTTTGGTTTATTTTGAATGTTGTTTGTCTTGCCTGAAGAAGACTCGATAGATCGAAACGCGTAGTGTCTATTCTATGATGTATTTGTACCTTCGTTTGGGGTCCAGCAATTCTATTTCTGATTTTATGCTTCATGTTCTGCTTGCAAGTCATTTCGCGCTGAAACCAACTGAAAAAAGCAGGTCAAAGTCTACTTCTGTTTACAACCAAAAGCCTTCTCCAAATCGATCATTAAAAACAAAATGATTTAAATGATTTAAAGGATTGGTTTTCTTCAGTTTCATGCAAGTCAGAGAGCATGTGTTTTTCGGTACGTCATATCCCTTCTCCACTGGCAGGGGAAAAAACAGTGTTATACAAGATAGACTGCCAGGACTGTGACCATAGTTACATCGGTGAAACTGAGCGCAACCTGCACAAGAGACTAAAGGAACACAAACGTGAGTCATCTCCAGTGGGCGAACATCTGACCCACACCCAACATCAATTTGAAAAGGACAACGTGCAAGTGCTCGACAGAGAAGCAAGATGGTTCCAGAGGGGAGTAAAGGAGGCAGTCCACATCGCCGCCAGGAACCCCACCCTTAACCGCGACCGGGGCCGACACAACCTGCCATCGGTGTACTTCTCACTCATTCAGTCGCATTGTCGTGAGTTCGCTCACGGCGGTGCGCACTGAATCCAGTTCTCAACCCAGCAGTTGCGCTGAAGACGTCGGCCGGATTGCCGACGAAAGCTACGCACACAGTGAGTCGCCTTCTTTAACTGAGTGACTTGTTTAGTCTGGTAGCCATTATAAAAACAGTGTTCGTTCATTTTGTCTTCTTTTCTAATCTTCTTATTTCTTTTTCTGTCTATTTTTCCAAGTACGCTTTTAGAACTGACATCAAAGCTTAACTGTCTTATCTTACATGACTGGACAAATTGATTAAGCGTTTACTGGCCCCGTCCCCCTTTTCTATCTGTTTTTTGTTTTTAGTTTAATTTTGTTGTTGTTGATGCTGTTGCCGCTGCTGCTGCTGTGATGTCTGTTTCTATTGGTTGAAAAGGATGACAAAGATCCGGACTTCTGTTGATGTTGTTTTCGTTGTTCCGTCATGCGTGCATCTTTGCATTTCTTTGGTCTTTGTTCGGGTTTCTTTGTTTGCTTTGTTTTGTTGGTTTGTTTGTTTATTTGTTTTTTATGACCCAGTCTGAGTTTGCTTTTTGCAAGTACTTACAAATTTGTTTTGTTGCTATTGTTGTTGTCGTTGTTGTTGTCGTTGTTGTTGTTGTTGCTGCTGTTGTTGTTGTTGTTGTCGTTCATCCACGAAGGTTTTGTCTGTGTTTCTGTGTTTGTTTTGTTTTGTTTTGTAGGTTTATTTGTTTACTTGTTTGTATCAGTTTGATTGTTGTTAGTACTTACGAACGTGTTTTATTGTCATTGTTGTTGTTGTTGTCGTAGTTGTTGCATGAAGCGTGAATCGGTTTGTCGCTGGAGATCATATGCATTTGTCCATATCTCCTATCATCTTCACAGTTATGGTAAATTGCACCATGCACACAACAAAGCCATAAAGAAATCAGCTGACTGATAGATGTAAAAGCTGTTGGGGAATTTGAGCGAACGAGTGTGTGTTGTGTGTGTGTGTGTGTGTGTGTGTGTGTGTGTGTGTGTGTGTGTGTGTGTGTGTGTGTGTGTCTGTGTGTGTGGTGTGTGTGTATTGTGTGTGTGTGTCTGTTGTGTGTGTGTTGCTGAGGCAGCTTGTGCATTGAAGTGAAGAAAACGCTCACATAAGCGAGGCAAAAACTTCATAGCGATTCCTATGGATTGTTTTAAAATTCAAGTAATTCCAGTGTTGAAAAGGGACATCTTTGTACAAAGGGCATCAATGCGTACATTTTTTGTTTTTACAGTGGAGCTGTTTTGCTTAAAAAGTCAACTTGAAATTTGCCTGTGATGTTCTAACTCTCTCCACATTCTT
>CM065731.1:70310725-70313225 GCA_033310375.1 Conus canariensis | reverse complement strand
CATTTCGCGCGCGTGCATGCTCGTGTATGTGTGTGTGTGTGTGTGTGTGTGTGTGTGTGTGTGTGTGTGTGTGTGTGTGTGTGTGTGTGTGTGTGTGTGTGTGCGGGCACGCGCGCGCGTGAAAAGACATTACATTAACCAAAACAGAGAGAGAGAGAGAGAGAGAGAGAGAGAGAGAGAGAGAGAGAGAGAGAGAGAGAGAGAGAGAGAGAGAGAAAACACAAAATGAAAACGTGAAATACGAGAAATTTAGAGCAAGAACCAGAAAAGGACAAAACGAAGAAAGACAGAAAGAAACAAAAACAAACAAGAAAAAACAACAACAACAACAATAACACAAAGAAGACAAAAGTTACCAAAGAAAGGAGGGAAGAACAACACGGAAAGGAAAGATCATTTTTCTGTCAGACGCGTTTCCAAGTGCAGTGGCCACACGCCAATGTGAAAATCGATCTCAAAGACTTTCTCTGCTGGACGAATCTCCTGGCCTGTACACAGTGTTTAAGGAAAAAATGCAACCCCAGATCCCCCTCTCCAATCACAACGTTACCCCGGTAAGGAAAGAAGGAAGGAAGGAAGGAGCGCGTGAAGAATGAGCCACAGAAGTATGACAGTGAGGTGGAGTTTAAAAGGAGAGTCTGACTGCAATGGGTTTCATTTTCCCAAAGGAGAAGATGGAGGTGAAGTTCTATGGCTTTTTCTTCAGGTTTTGCTTTGACGTATTTATTCATCTATACTTTGGAGTACGGAGCGATTGCTGCGAGAGGAATGAGGGATGGGGAACGGGAGGAGGAGGAGAGTTTCGGGAGACCGAAGGAGGTGGGAAAGGGATTTTTCAATCCCTTGTGTAAACAGGGCCAGTCTGTTAAATGTGCAAAAATGGTAATATGTATCACACTGCATTTTTACGAAAATCAAACCATTCTATGCGATTTATCGAGAGCAATGGAGCAGGTATGAATAGAAGTATTACGAAACAAAATTCGTGTAAGCCAAATATAGGTAAGTGACAAATTACGGGTTGATCATTTTGCATCAAGCATATAAAGCCACATTTAAGTGCTTAAGCAGCCGATACAACTGTTTTACATCTTTGCACCATGAGAAACTACACCAAAAAAAAGAAAAGCAAGAGAAAAAAAAAACGATGCATTGCGAATTCTACTGTTTTGAAAACGAATAAAAAGCAGATACTGATCGTGAGGACATCCCAAATCCAAGGACCAAAGAATATAAAGGTCCCATAGACTAACAGCTGTAGAGCCATAAGTGTCCAAAATCCAAGGACCTAAGAGTATAAAGGTCTGATAGTCTAACAGCTGTAGAGCCATGAGTGTCCAAAATCCAAGGACCTAAGAGTATAAAGGTCTGATAGTCTAACAGCTGTAGAGCCATAAGTCTTCAAAATCAAAGGACCAAAGAATATAGAGGTCCCACAGACTAACAGCTGAAGAGCCATAAGTCTTCAGAATCCAAGGACCAAAGAATATAAAGGTCGCATAAGCTAACAGCTGTAGAGCCATAAGTCTTCAGAATCCGAGGACCAAAAAATATAAAGGTCCCACAGACTAACAGCTGTAGAGCCATAAGTCTTCAGAATCCAAGGACCAAAGAATGTAAAGATCCATGGTCTAACAGCTGTAGAGCCATAAGTCTTCAACATCCAAGGACCAAACAATATAAAGGTCCCATAGTCTAACAGCTGTAGAGCCGTAAGTCCACCGTATATGGAGCATGATATGATGGTAGCCATACTCCTCCCTCTCTTTGCACTGTCTGTAACCTGCCCTGACCAGCAATCAGGCACCTGTTGATTGCCAGGTGGCTGAGAAAGGTTCAAGGTGCAAAACATCCGACCCCATGAGAGGTTCGAACTCGAGATGGAAAGCTACTCTGGCGAACGCTCATACCATTCCACTCAGAATGGCTACATCAAATAAAACAGAACGTCGTGGATAATTTTATGTGTTGTTCTGAAAAAATAAAGTCACATGTCATATGTTGAACTCATAAGTCAAATCAACATTAACTGGTGCGTCACTTGTGGATGACCTTAGCCCTAAGGTGTAAAGAAAAGGATCAGTGATACAGAGGGTCTGTTGAACCTACGTCAGAGGCAGCACTTTAAAATTTCATTGGCCACAATTGGGAGTACACTCGCCATGGTAAATCTCTCTCCACAGTCGCTCTCTCCAACAATCACTGACTACTCCACTAAAGTAGAGAAGGGGAACAGAGCACCGGGAATTGAAACTTCAGACAGCGTGCTCAGGAAAAGCGTGCCTTGCACTGCTGCAGGGAAATGTTGCAGAACAGCCACAGAGCTCAGACGTTGTAGTGAATGACACTGTCAGAGGTTTCCACAGAGCTCAGACGTTGTAGTGAATGACACTGTCAGAGGTTTCCACAGAGCTCAGACATTCTGGTGGATGACACTGTCAGAGGTTTCCACAGAGCTCAGACGTTGTAGTGAATGACACTGTCAGAGGTTTCCACAGAG
>CM065731.1:70303225-70305725 GCA_033310375.1 Conus canariensis | reverse complement strand
TACACACACGACGACGTGTCCATCCAGATGACACACAAGACGATGTGTCCATCCAGATGAGACACAGGACGATGTGTCCATCCAGATGACACACAAGAGGATGTGTCATCCAGATGACACACAGGTCGATGTGTCCATCCAGATGATACACAAGACGATGTGTCCATCCAGATGAGACACAAGGCGATGTGTCATCCAGATGATACACAGGACGATGTGTCCCTCCAGATGACACACATGACGATGTGTCCATGCAGATGACACACAGGACGATGTGTCCATGCAGATGACACACATGACGATGTGTCCATCCAGTTGACACACAGGACGATGTGTCCATCCAGATGATACACAGAACGATATGTCCATGCAGATGACACACAAGACGATGTGTCCATCCAGATGATACACTTTCTAGGCAGATGAATCTGGGACATGATAAAGTATATGTAAATAACTTTTTGGCTGTTTTTAACATCCTGTAAGAAAAGAAAGACTGAATATAAACGGTAATAAAACAGTAACACAACCGACATTAACAAGGCAGAGGGCACTGCAATAGGGACAGCTAGTGCCCTTCTGATTACTTACAATCTTACCAATTAGTTGTCATATTGCGACAACAGAGCTCGCATATACAAAATCCCTAACGGGAGCGTATATAAGAATTCATATTACAAATCATTATTGAACACCTTGCAAGCAGTCTTTGTCATTGGTATTCGAATAAGTGTTGTAAAAATGGTCTGCTGTGTTGAGGGCATAGAAACGAGACCTTTCTTTCTCGGCGTTTCATGTCAAGGGCTGGTGTCTTATGTTGTTGTTTGTGGCGACTGACGGCAACAGAAATAATCTCTCGTCGTCTCTGGCTGGCCTTTGGGGAAGAAAGGGCAGTTGGAGACCACCAGATGTTTAATGACCACATCACGGTGGAGAAGCTGATCGAGGAATTAACAGACCAGTTAACTGTGCCGGCTTCTACTGCCAGGATTGAGCACTGGTTCCATTTCAAGTGCCAGAGAAGGGGCGCACACTGCCGTCAGGAGAATGCCAGGTTATGGGCGTGTTTACCGGTCAGGAGGATGGAGAGACGTCATGAATAGGGGACAATCAAGGGACACCATTCAGCACAAACAGTGGGGAGCTGATAGGAGAGAGGAGCTACATTAGCTGGCTCAAAACGAAATCCTCAAGGAAATAGTGACAATTGTTGTGATGTGCACGTATTTTTCCCTCCCCTCTCTGTCTTTGCCAAGGTCATGAACACTACAACATTTATTTGCCAATGGAAGGAGTGTGGCTTAGCACTGATTTTACAGAGTATATTTTTTCATGTACCGATTTGGAGTGACAGAGTGCACGGTGAGCTTTCATTGTGTGTGTCTGTGTGTGTGTGTGTGTGGGGGGGGGGGGGTGCGTGAGTGCGTGTGTGTGTGTTTGTGCGTGCGTGCGTGCGTGCGTGCGTGCGTGCGTGCGTGCGTGTGTGTGTGTGTGTGTGTGTGTGTGTGTGTGTGTGTGTGTGACGGAGAGGAGAGAGAGACAGACAGACAGACAGACAGACAGACAGAAGAGCAGAGACAGAGACAGCGATGCCCTACTGTGTGTCTGGAATAAAACGGACATTCAATGAAGACAAACAAACAAATAAAACCTCTCAAGTAATAAAAAAAAAATCCTATCAAATAAACGCCTGAAATAATAAGAACCTTATTAGAGTAGTTTTTGGTATTTGGAGAATTTCCATTGAGTTGCTTCCCAATGGCGGCCATGTTCAACAAACAAGACAAAGACATGGGCTTAAATGTCAGAACTCAGAAAACCTTAATTCGATCAAGGTTTGAGATTTTAAGAGGAGCCTATTCTTCCAATCTGCCCTTGCTAATCTAAATTATGCGATGAGATTAAAAAAGAAACAAAAAAAGAAGGGTGAGAAAACAGCATGATTCTCTCTCTCTCTCTCTCTCTCTCTCTCTCTCTCTCTCTCTCTCTCTCTCTCTCTCTCTCTCTCTCTCACACACAACACACACACACACACACACAACACACACACACACACACACACAACACACACACACAACAACACACACACACACACACACCACACACAAACACACACACACACACACACCACATTGTATGCAAAGGCTTAACAAAGAGCATCATTGATATACGCAATCATAAAGTAGTCGATGTTTGGGGGGGGGGAGGTCTGGATAGAAGGGGAGGCTGAGTATATGGTGGGCAGTGTAAGAGGAACAGAAGCCTTGTGAACAACTGATTATGCCTATAGTATTGTAGTATTCCTTTTGGGATTTCCAAAAGTGATTTTGTGTTTTGCCTATAGTATTGTAGTATTCCTTTGGGATTTGCAAAAGTGATTTTGTGTTTTGCCTATAGTATTGTAGTATTCCTTTGGGATTTGCAAAAGTGATTTTGTGTTTTGCCTATAGTATTGTAGTATTCCTTTTGGGATTTCCAAAAGTGATTTTGTGTTTTAAAA
>CM065731.1:70258225-70293225 GCA_033310375.1 Conus canariensis | reverse complement strand
CTCTCTCTCTCTCCTCCTCCTCTCTCTCTCTCCTCTTCTCGTGTGTGTGTGTGTGTGTTGTGTGTGTGTGTGTGTGTGTGTGTGGTTGTGGTGTCGCGCGCGCTGTGTGTGTTTGTGTGTGTGTTGTGTGTGTGTGTGTGTGTGCGCGCGCGCGCGCGCGTGTGTGTGTGTGTGTGTGTGTGTGTGTGTTGTGTGTGTGTGTGTGTGTGTTCCGGGGAGGGTAGATGTGCTCATCTGAAGTATTCCCACGCGACGTACACTCGGTGAGCTACTTTTCGTCAACACTATTCATACGGCTACGTTTTCAAGAATGCAAGACGTAGGAGTACATCGTGTGGGGGGAAAATCGCTCCACGCTTCAAATAGTCATACCTCACACGCAAAAGGTCTTTTTTTATGCCAAACAGATTCTGGATCTTTGAAAGGCAGCAAATCAGCCCCGTCCTTATGAAACATGGAAAGTCTTTTCCTGTCGTTAGTCAGCGAGTGCTTTGGAAACAAATCCAGATCAGCTTAGAAGGAGCAGAATCACTTGAGTATCTCACAACTTGATATTAATCACCGTACGGTCTAAGTTTGAGGAAGATATGTATTCTGGATCTAAGACAGATTGAAAAGCATCGACTACAATTTTTTTTAAAGTTAAGAAGATGTTAATCTTTTTCCTACTATAATTTGTTACTTCTTATCCAGATAAGAAGATGTGTAGTGCAATTGTACGATATGATTTCCAGTGTTATAGATGATGCATTCCCATAGTAACTTTCACCCATCTGCCCATTTCTTCAGCATTTGTCAATGGAGCCAATGATCACGGAAGATGTGAACAAAGTGTCCAAGAATAAAGGCGCCGCAGTAGAGGACAGTGACATTCTAACATAAATTGTCCTTAATTTAGAATATTTCCCGTCTTTTCTTTTCTTTTTTTTTTTCTTCTCACTCAAAAAATGGTGGGCGCATAAACGTCTGTGTCAATGAACCGATAGACTTCAGTTTAAAGGGCAGTTCCGTTAAAACTTGCTCACATCATTTTTTTACGATGTGGCGAGCTCATTTTCTTCTTCTGACAAATTGATACCGTATATGCGTTGGGGATTCAACAAGGGGATCCACTGTCAGTCTATAATTTCTAAAGCGGACTTGACTCAGTAGTATTACAGTGTTCATTTTAAACTACTGTACGTTGCAAGGCTTAGATGAGTGGGTTTTGGACCCCCCCCCCCCCCCTCCTTCACACCCCCACTGCCCTATCTTCATTGGCAAAAATACATTTTGGTCACGTTATCTCTCCCGCGCAAACGTGATCGAATGATTTCTTTACAAAGTGGCAAGTACATTTTTCTCTTCTGGCAAGCTGCCGCCTTGCACGCGTTGTGGATTTGATAAGATGTTCAACTGTCAAACAACACTTTATAAAATTCGACCTGACGCACTGGCATTACAGTGAACTTGTGACGCACTGGTATTACGGTGAACTTGTGACGCACTGGCATTACAGTGAACTTGTGACGCACTGGTATTACGGTGAACTTGTGACGCACTGGCATTACAGTGAACTTGTGACGCACTGGTATTACGGTGAACTTGTGACGCACTGGTATTACAGTGAACTTGTGACGACTGGTATTACGGTGAACTTGTGACGCCCTGGTATTACAGCGAACTTGTGACGCCCTGGTATTACGGTGAACTTGTGACGCCCTGGTATTACAGCGAACTTGTGACACCCTGATATTACAGTGAACTTGTGACGCCCTGGTATTACAGCGAATTTGTGACGCACTGGTATTACGGTGAACTTGTGACGCACTGGTATTACGGTGAACTTGTGACGCCCTGGTGTTACAGTGAACTTGTGACGCACTGGTATCACAGTGAACTTGTGACGCACTGGTATTACAGTGAACTTGTGACGCACTGGTATTACAGTGAACTTGTGACGCACTGGTATTACGGTGAACTTGTGACGCACTGGTATTACAGTGAACTTGTGACGCACTGGTATTACAGTGATTGGAGCACTGTATCGTGACAGTACGCTCTGGTTTTACAGTGAACTTGTGACGCCCTGGTATTACAGTGAACTTGTGACGCACTGGTATTACAGTGAACTTGTGACGCACCGGTATTACAGTGAACTTGTGACGCACTGGTATCACAGTGAACTTGTGACGCACTGGTATTACAGTGAACTTGTGACGCACTGGTATCACAGTGAACTTGTGACGCACTGGTATTACGGTGAACTTGTGACGCGCTGGTATTACAGTGAACTTGTGACGCACTGGTATTACAGTGAACTTGTGACGCACTGGTATTACAGCGAACTTGTGACGCGCTGGTATTACAGTGAACTTGTGACGCACTGGTATTACAGCGAACTTGTGACGCACTGGTATTACAGCGAACTTGTGACGCGCTGGTATTACAGTGAACTTGTGACGCATTGGTATTACAGCGAACTTGTGTGACGCCCTGGTATTACAGTGAACTTGTGACGCCTTGGTATTACAGTAAACTTGTGACGCCCTGGTATTACAGTGAACTTGTGACGCCTTGGTATTACAGTGAACTTGTGACGCCCTGGTATTACGGTGAACTTGTGACGCCCTGGTATTACAGTGAACTTGTGACGCCCTGGTATTACAGTGAACTTGTGGAAACATTGTGAAAGCAGGCCTCAACGAAGGGGCGAGATCCACGGAGAGGAGGGGGGGGGGGGGAACCACCAGTCTTTCCTCCCCACTCCTTAACCTTGACTAGCAAAAGATGCATTCTGGGCACGCTTTTCCTCTTTCCACAAGTGGGTAAGACCTAAGTCTTTCCTGCGAAGCTCCCAAAGAGTGACTGTGGACCTGCACCAGAACTCTTCCCTGCCCTTTTTCAGAACCACTTTCTGTTGAGTGATTCGGGACAGGGCCCAGAAACGTTCCATGGAGTGAGTGTAGGTACGTACCCACGTCCACCTCCGTGTTACACGGGACATGTAAGTTTGGGGACGTGCTGATATTCCCTCTATGGGCCCTGCACTATGGTGTTTGGACCATGCCCTCATTCACTCACTGGGCAGTGACACCGGAATAGGGAGAAGGTAGATCAGATCCATATTTCTCCTCGTCAAATTCAGGTCAGATGTGCATAGATCAATATTTGTTTTGTCGTTAGCAACACTTTGAGAATGGTCAAGTTCGGGAGTGACTTTGGAAGAAAAGTAAAGGTGCGTCTGGGTTTACTCCCCCATGGGATGAGTCGGGGAACGTGCCCTTTGTCACGCGCAGAGGAGTGAAATGGAGAGTGGAGTGATTGCAGAACGTTTCTCCTCATGAGACGTCAAGGCAAAAGACAGTTGTGCTGATTGTGTAATCCACACCTAGTTTTCTTTGTCTGAGAATTCCAACATTGTTAAGCCGTTTCCATAACAAAGACGTCTCTCCATTAGACTAGAAAGCGTGTAAACATTTACACAGAAATACTATGTGAAAAACTCTGGAAACGTTTAAGCATTTCATTAGGCATAAAACCGGATCCGATTTACTGGTGTTTTTTTTTTTTTTTTAACCATGTGGGGATTTAACGCTTTTCCATTCCTTCAAAGTAAAGAAGCATTTACCTAATGTGAACTATGTTATGCGTGGTCATTTACGTTTAATCCTCGGTCCCTTTCCCTTTGTGTGTGTGTGTGTGTGTGTGTGTGTGGTGTGTGTGTGTGTGTGTGTGTGTGTGTGTGTGTGTGTGTGTGTGTGTTCTATTCGGTATATATCGAATACGCTATTTTGGCAAAGTGACTCCTCGTACTTTTCTGTGAAAGCTTTATTTTTTTCCCCCGTGTACTTTAATATGATAATCAAGAAGCTTAACACTGTCTTCGTATCACGAACTAAAAAACAAACAGACAAACAAAAAAGTTAATGCTTACTTTTTTCTCATTTAATGAGTGTTGTCTTTTTGCCCCATTACATTGGTGCGATGATTCTGTGTCTATTATGTTTTTCTTCATCATGCTAATCTCCTAGGTACACTTTACACTTAAGATTCTTCTTTTGTCTAGCATGACGAGACCGATTCAACCATACATCGGTGAAGAATTGATTTTCATTTCACTAGTCTGCATTTTGACTTGTTGGTTTGTG
Organism: Conus canariensis; assembly: GCA_033310375.1. NCBI lineage: Eukaryota > Metazoa > Mollusca > Gastropoda > Neogastropoda > Conidae > Conus > Conus canariensis. The sequence continues at coordinate 70,289,095 of CM065731.1, read as the reverse complement.
GCTATTACAACCCGTATTCGCAAGTAATCACCGTGGAAAGGTTTGATAGATGAAAGAGTCGTTGATAGTTTCCTAGTGATGTTTTGAAAAAGCAAAATGGGAAGATAGAAAGGAGATCGACGGCTGAGGTTCTGCGTTGTGCTAGTTCTGGAAATCTTGTCACACTTCCATTATTCATTTGGCAGAAGGAGGCATCAGGTTCTGCGTTGTGCTAGTTCTGGAAATCTTGTCACACTTCCATTATTCATTTGGCAGAAGGAGGCATCACAAATAATGACTTTTCAGTGAAGCCCTTGATCACCCAGTTTTGCAATCACTGTCCTCGAATGGACAGTGTGTCCTCAAATCACCCCGCTAGAAATGTTTATCATTCCAATCCTGCACGATCTGTACCCAGTGATTTTATTCATTATCAGGAACCAGAGAAAGGTTTGAAAAAAAAGATAGTGTTCATAGTCAGAGAATCAGGAAACTTCATCCAGGCCGCGCAGGCGTCGGCGACATGAGTCTCTCTTCATTTCAATGAGCAAAAACCGTCTGTTTATAATAAAACTCTCCTTGAATTCACAAAAGCTGCCTTTGTTTTGTCCTTTTCATCCTCAGGTGGTTGCGCCAGAGGACAACAACACGCGTATGGTTTCGGAATTTGCGCTCATTCGCATTCGGTGACTTTTGCGAAAGTAGAACTTTATATTTCAACAAAAATGGTGTGCAGGCTAATGAAAATCATTTGTTGAAATGGGTTTACAGTTTCACTGAAAGGTGGTGACATCACAGCGTTTATCCATTGTCTGTTCTGTTTTCTTCCAGAATAACTTGACATCACAGCGTTTATCCATTGTCTGTTCTGTTTTCTTCCAGAATAACTTGACATCACAGCGTTTATCCATTGTCTGTTCTGTTTTCTTCCAGAATAACTTCACACAAATCCAGCTTGATTACAAAAATAGGACTGATGTTTCCACAAAGCCCAAGAATCCGCATCTCAAAGAGAGAGAGAGACAGAAAGAGAGAGAGAGAGAGAGAGAGAGAGAGAGAGAGAGAGAGAAAGAGAGAGAGAGAAACAGAGAGACAGAGACAGACAGAGAGAGAGAGAGAGAGAGAGAGAGGAGAACGTATTCGGCTGCAACCAAAGTATAAGCACACACACACACACACACACACACACACACACACACACACACACACACACACACACACACACACACACACACATGCGAAAACAGTAAATAAGGAATATTCGTCTGAAATCATCGACTGAATTTTCGCCTAATCGACCGTGTTCTTTCCTCCCACTTACCCCTGCTCCTTCCTTCATACTCTACAGATCATGGTTCACCAGCGGTATCACGGAACATCACATACTGAGCAAAAGTCCAGGAACTACTCCACTGCAGCGCCGAAGACAAAGGAAGAAACTGTCGCATTATGCTGCTGCATCTTGCTGTCTTCGTCGCCTTCGTCCAGAAAAGGTTCTTGTGATGTCTGCCGATATTTCAAGTGAAGGCTGGCTCCTCTATTACTTTCTTTCAGTGGAATCTGGTCTGTCTTTGAGCGGCCCCTGTTTAGCGTGCTAGCATGATGCTGGCAGTACACGTTTCTTCATCTCATAAGGTTCCTCAGTTCTCCATGCGTCAAGGAGATCGTTTTCAATTTGCATCATTGGGTATATACGATCACAATGTTCTCGCTGGGATGTTTCGAAGCAAATGTCTTTACTACATGCATTGGAAATTATTTTCTGTAAAACTTTTTTTTTCCCATTTTTTGATGCTGTAGAGACCTTAATGGAGGAGTACCTCATCAACTTGCTTTTTGACTGAGATGGTTGCTGCTTGCAGTGTTGGTTTAAGGTCTGCTGCGATGTGACCTGTGATATAGGCAGAAATGCAAAACCAAACCCTACCTGACCCTAACCACATCGTAATAGACTCTGACCCTAAATCTAAGCCATAAAGAAAACCCTTTTTAATTGTTTTTAAAAGCTGTCTGTGGTTCACACTTTGTTTTGTGTGCTCTTCTGCTTTTTTTGCTGTGATATAGGATTATTTCAAACTGTTTGACTCAGTGAGTCTGCTGTCTCCATTCAATCTGCTTAACTCCAAGTTTCAAAGTTTGTAAAAACAATTATGCACTTACCACGTTATTAGGCACAGAATCTACCTACGAAATCACTGGCTTGAGTTCCTTAAATGACGAAAAAAAAGTCGACAATTTATACTACCCATTTAGTCTAGTCTTTCTAGACTAGAGTAAGGGCTGATATAACAGAGACGTTTCAAATTCTATATGGCTGTCGCAATAACCAAATAACAATCAGGTTAAACGATTTACTCTAAATAACCCTGACACCTGAGTTAGACTTTATTCTCTGATATTTGATAAACCATTTGCCCAAACTCAACTTTATTCACACTTTCATTTTACCAAGGGAAATATGAACATTTGGAACTTCTTATCTGGCACAATCATAGCTGCAGAAACATTAAACATTTTGAAATAAACTGAAACATGAACATTTGGAACTTCTTACCTGGCACAATCATAGCAGCAGAAACATTAAACATTTTGAAATAAACTGAAACATGAACATTTGGAACTTCTTACCTGGCACAATCATAGCAGCAGAAACATTAAACATTTTGAAATAAACTGAAACATGAACATTTGGAACTTCTTACCTGGCACAATCATAGCAGCAGAAACATTAAACATGTTTAAATCAACTGGATAAGCTTGGGTAAAATATTTTGGAAGAACATGACATCACTACCTAATCATTTTTGAAATTGTAGATTTCTCGAATCATGTTGTTATGCATCCTCCTGTTATGCGTTCTATAAAATCCAAGATCTGATGGATAAATCAAAACGCTCTAAAGCCTATATACCAAATTCTAGAATGAAACAAGCTTAATTCAGATTCTCAAACATGTAAAGGCGTTAGTAATTTCCGTCTCTTGTGCATCTGGGGAAGCTTACTCAAATCCAAACCCTACCTGACCCTAACCACATCGTAATAGACTCTGACCCTAAATCTAAGCCATAAAGAAAACCCTTTTTAATTGTTTTTAAAAGCTGTCTGTGGTTCCTGAACCTTAAGAGTTATGTTCCCTAATCGCAGAATTAACTTTGCACTGGACCTAACTTTTTGTGCATTTTTCCTGTTGCTTGCTTCCAACACTAGAGCATCTTGTTTGTTTAGCCGAATAGAAAATGACCTAGAACCAGTACACTGTCTTTCAACGACACTGGCACTGTTGACGTCAAATTCCAATGCAGCTTAGAATATTCCTCCCTCCTCTCCTCTCGCCAAGATTCTGCTCCTTGTGTTGTTGATCATCTCTCAAGAGCGGCTGAAGCCTTCTTCACTGTCGATTCCCGCTCTGTCTTTCGATCGTTTGTCAAGAATGGAGCTGTTGTTGTTGTTTTCTTCAGTTTATTGTTGTTGTTGTTTGCCGTGGCTGTTGCATAGCCAGGGAACTGGAAGGCAGAAGACTGTAGAGCGTTAGCCTCCGGGGGTAGCCCCATCTCATCTCCCTGAACTGAAGAGTTGCAATCAGTTCACTTCGCTCCGTCATGGCTTCTTCCGAAAACAAAACTCGATGGCGGAATAATATCTGGAGGATCGTTTTAAGTCCTTTGATAACGCTGTGTTTGGCTTCATTTTCCCTGCCGTTTGTGTTTCTTTGTTCTGATTCGGCTGGCCTTTTGGCAAAGTTTGACTGGCAATGGTGTTGCTGTCACTGTTGAGGGACAATTGTCTTCGTGGCTCCAAAGCTTGACTGACAATGTTGTTGCTTTCAGTGTGAGGGGTAGTGTTTCTTCGTGGCCTGATTTAGTTGCCGGTTAGTTCGGCTTCCACAGCGTTCCTTTTCCTTTCGTTGTGTGGTGTTCCTCCACCGGCAAAGACTGCTGAGAAGTGATTTCTACTCACTCTTTCCACCACCTTGGCTCTCTGTCTGTCTGTCTGTCTGTCTCTCTCTCTCTCTCTCTCTCTCTCTCTCTCTCTCTCTCTCTCTTCTCTCTCTCTCAGTCTGAGATGTTCATATGAATCTCTCTCTCTCTCTCTCTCTCTCTCTCTCTCTCTCTCTCCTCTCTCTCTCTCTCTCTCTTTGTGATGTTCACATGAATCTCTCTCTCCTCCCGTTTTCTCTTTCTCTGTGATGTTCACATAAATCTCTCTCTCTCTCTCTCTCTCTGAGATGTTCTATAATCTCTCTCTCTCTCTCTCTTCTCTCTCTCTCTCTCTCTCTCTCTCTCTCTCTCTCTCTCTGTGTGTGTGTGTGTGTGTGTGTGTGTGTGTGTGTGTGTGTGTGTGTGTGTGTGTGTGTGTGTGTGATGTTCACATGAATCTCTCTCTCTCTCTCTCTCTCTCTCTCTCTCTCTCTCTCTCTCTGTGAATGTTCATATGAATCCTCTCTCTCTCTCTCTCTCTCTCTCTCTCTCTCTCTCTCTCTCTCTCTGGCTGGCTGACTGGCTGGCTTACCAGGCATCTGTCTATATAACCATCTGTCTATCCATCTCTCTCTATCTGCCCTGTGAGTTGACTTCAACATGGTGACAGCCCTGATATGGCCCTTTGCGGACGGCTGGGCTATAAGCAACATTATACCTTACCTTATCTTTCTATCTCTATCTGCCCATCACGCATCAAAACAATGTTTAAAGGTTTTCAAACATTAGGCGCAAAAAAGGAATTGTGTATGCAGTTGATTTGAAGACAGATGTCAATATTCGATTCTCTGTACAGCAAGTTAAAGATCAAATCGTGGAATCCCTTTTGTTGCTGCTAGAGTACAGTGTGGTAAAGTTAGCACTGCGTCAGTTCTGAGCGAACAAAAGTCCTCCTAACAATGTATTTGTAGGAAACGATAATAAACTACTATTTGGCAATAAGGTAATATAAACAGCAAGAAGCTTCAGATTTCATTTAGTCAACAAATCATGTTCTGAACCGTGCTGTGTGAATTTTTGGAACAATAAATTCAATATCATTACCATTTCAACATAGCACTGGAACATCATCCGGACTGTTTCAAAAGAGTCAGGACTAAGAGAACAACACTGGAAAATCCTGCATAATATCTATCCTACTAACATTATAATAAGTAAGATTGGGACTACACGGGCAAACAAATGCGCGTTTTGTTTAGATAGGGCTGATTATGTGGAAGATTGTTTTCGTGGAATATCGAAAAAAAAAGGAACTATGGACATTTGTTGAGGACAAGATTATAATAAAACGTCATTTGAAAACATACAACTTGATTTGAGAATGAAATTAGATTATCTGGGTGTTTTGCTTGGTTTCCAATAAAAAGATGGAATGATAAACCGGGAAATAAATTGTATTAACTACTTAGTCATTGTTGCCAAAATATGCGTCCGTAGATTTAGACATGGAACTCCAGCAAATTTGACATGCATGTTTGAGAAAGAACTACAAATCTGAACCAAAACCAGACGGTGAATATGAAGGGAAAATTTAGAGGCTCTTTAACGAGTCAACAATTGGTATGTGGGTATATGTGCTTTTGAAACTATCCTTTGGTTTATTTTGTATTTCCTTTTTTCCTTTTACTCCTTGCATAAGCCCAGACATCTACATTCTTTTAAAATCTCTCTTTGTCTCTCTCTCACGCGCTCGCGTGCGCGCGAGCACACACGCACACACACACACACACACACACACACACACACACACACACACACACACACACACACACACAACACACACGCACGCACACGCACACACACACACACACTGTGATACTTACATCTAAATTCTTTTTAAATCTCTCTTTGTGTCTCTCTCACGCGCTCGCGTGCGCGCGCACACACACGCACACACACACACACACACACACACACACACACACACACACACACACACACACACACACACACACACACACTGTGATACTTATTTATGCGCTGCGGGGCTTTCCTTGTGTCTTCCTTGTAGTTTCCTCGCTCATTATAAATTAAAGCTCCCTGGGCAAAAGGCCAATTAGCGAGACAGATCTGTTACTCATCTTCTTAACTCCACCTTTTTCTTTTTTCTTTTCCTTTTTTTCTTTTTTTGTGTGTCTTTTCTTGTTCGTACATTTCTGGTGTCACTCTTGCATCGCTTTTTTCATTTTTTGTCTTAAGGATGACGGGGGAGGGGCGGTAGGGCGGGAGAGGGGCGGTATGTTCGGTTCTATGGGGGAAAGGAGAAATTTTAAAAACCTAAATTAATTCAAATTTAGTTACATTTAACCTACTCTGGGTGGCTAATTAATGTGTTTTTACGTAGGTACTATAATACATTTGCTTACGTGGTTTTATTTTTTCATCCTATTGCCTTTCTACATTCTTTTCTCTTTTTTTTTGTTGTTTCTCTCTTTTTTTTCTCCATCTTGTTGTCTGTCTTTCTTTCATTCTGTTTCTTTCTCCCTCTCCGTCTTCATTTCTGTCTTGTCCTTCTTCCCTCCGTTCTTTCTTTGTGCTTACACAGAGTGAATGTGTCACGGACACCCCAATGATCAGGCCATAAACCCCTAAAGCTTTGTATCAAACGCCGAAACACGAACACTCCACCAGAGATGGTCGATTTGTCATGGAACATGCAGGTGTGCTTGGTGCACAAGGGATGTGGTTACTTATTGCAATAAATAAAATGGGAAAAAAGAGCACGACGGAGATCCCACCTACAAAAAAAAAAAGGGGGGGGGGGTAGAAGAATATTTCTTAATTTGAAAAAAAAATAGAAGGCTGGAGAACAAAAAAAAAACTTTGTCTGTGTATCTGTCTGTCTGTCTATCTATCTACTCATATATCCATGTGTGTGTGTGTGTGTGTGTGTGTGTGTGTGTGTGTGTGTGTGGTGTGTGTGTGTGTGTGTGTGTGTATTCAAGTCAAGTCAAGTCAAGTCAAAATTTTATTTCCAGATGGAACATTGAATAAGCAGAGAAACTGCTTTTTGTGTGTGTGTGTGTGTGTGTGTGTGTGTGTGTGTGTGTGTGTGTGTGTGTGTGTGTGTGTGTGTGTGTGTGTGTGTGTGGAGAGGGAGAGAGAGAGAGAGAGAGAGAGAGAGAGAGAGAGAGAGAGGAGTTGGTGAAGAGGGGGACTGAGGGGAGAAACCGGACAGGGGTAACAGCTATAGAATGAACACTGAATTTGTAATAGTGCCCATTTTACCTTTGGAATCATACTTATGCTTGAAATAAGCAAAACGAAGAAAGACTTAAAGAAAGAAAGAAAGAAAGAAAAGGGAAAAAAACTGTGTTGTGATGCCTGTAATAAACCGCTGTGAAGGACGGTAAAGTAAAAACTGTGTGTGTGTGTGTGTGTGTGTGTGTGTGTGTGTGTGTGTGTGTGTGTGTGTGTGTGTGTGTGTGTGTTCTTGTCTGTCTGTCTGTCTGTGTCTGTCTGTTTTGTGTGTGTGTGTGTGTGTGTGTGTGTGTGTGTCGCGCGCGCGCGCGCGCGCGCGCGCGCACGTGTATGTGTGTGTTCATGTGCTTGGATGCGTGCGTGCATGCGCGTGTGCGCACTGGCGCCTGGATGTCATGTATCTCTGGGATGCAATTCACGCTGGAATATGTCCAGAAAGAACTCATGGAGCACATCCGGGGCGTCATCTCAGACCAGAGAAACGCTGCATAGCGTCCTCTTCGTCATTCTCAGCGACTTCTCTTAAAAAGAAAGGTATCAGTTTCCCTGGCTTTTCGTGCCCTTTTCTGTTGATAATCTCGTTTTCGATTTCCTCTACTTGTACTCGCCCTGAATGATTTTGGATCGGAGTGTTCGGTGTCGGCAAGCTTCGGGCATTGATGTTGGATGGACGTGGTGGTGCCCTTCAGAGGTGGCGCTCTCTCACACCGGATGTGAAACGTTAGAATTTTGCTGTGCGAGTAACACAACCGCTTGCTACCCTTCAAACACAATTTCCTTCCCCTGTGAATCAGAGTGAATTTAGATACAAAATATCTTGATGTTGAATATAGTCGCCAAATGATCATACAGGTTTTCACCTTTATCTCTTGAACGACTCCGAATTTCGTATTTGACTTCAAACGAGCCATATTTCAAAGGGAAGTTATCATGTGAAGTTCCGTATACGGATCGGAACCTTCTATTAAAAAAAACCATGAGAGAATTTCCCTTGTGGCGTTTACGGCATGTCAGATCTGATGTATGGCTATAGAGAGACAAAATACCTATAAGCGTCATGAAGTGCTGAAGTCAGTGGTTCATCAAAGCTTTCATATGGCTCTTGCTATCCAACGTATAGAGCACAAAGCAACGCTTTCCATTTTATGTGGAGGAATAAAAAGATGAAAATGTTATATACAAGAAAACGGTCGCAAGGTACATATAAGACGAATGACCATGTGGACACCTTCACTTAAGCATAACGCTCTGAAGCTCACATGCATCAAGAAACAGTCTGTGTAATCATATAAGGAAATCGTTAATACTGAAATGAGTCCGTTTGTAAGAGGTTACAATATACATTGACCTGCTCTGTCGTTTTAAACCTACAAATTGTATTGCTGTTTGGAACTATACATCTTAGGCAATATTTTGGTGAACGAAAGTCAAAATCAGTTCTCCAAATATGTGTGAAGATAAATATATTTTAAAACAAAAAGCATTAGATTCATCCAAGGGACAAATGTTGTCAACAACAGCAGATACAGTTGTTTGAAAATTTGAAAGGAAAAACACATCGTTTTTTTTTTCAATACGGTTAACAATACCATTTTTGCATAACATCTCAAAACTCTGATGTTAACCAGTGCGTATTATCTCGCCCTGTCATGGAAGCTTTTGTTATTTAAATGTGACTAACATTGAAAACATAGTAGATAATAATATAATAGATAGATAGATAGATAGATATATATAGATGTATATTTGTGTGTTGGTGTGAGAAAAATTCTTTCGGCACAAATGAAAACAGTCCTCCACTTCCATTTTTCAGAAATTTTTCTGAATGTGCACTTTATAAATCGCAAACATAGATATGCAGTACATAGCGTTTACCTTTCCCTGATATTATCATAGACTCAAACTGACGAGCGACGAAGTTGCAAACAGAACCACTTTCAGCGGGATCTCTTTCTCCTTCTCTCTCATGCCCCCATCACTGCTGTCTTCACTTTCTCTTCCCATATCCCTTCATTCGTTTCTGCTCCCAGGCGTTAAGCGCTGTTATTTGGCCAGCCCACCTCCACCTCCTCCTTCTGCTCCCCTGCCTTAACATCCCTTCCTCTTCTCTCTTCTTCAAATCTATTTTTCCATTCTCCCCCCCCCACCCCCCACCCCTTTTTCGCATCCTTGGGTCCCCCTGCACTGACGTTTCCCACAGCAAAGAATCAACCTTTCTCTCTCTGTCTGTCTGTATCTGTATGCCTGTCTCCCTGTCTCTGTCTCTCCTCTCTCTCTTCCTCTCTCTCTCTCTCTCTCTCTCTCTCTCTCTCTCTCTCTCTCTCTCTCTCTCTCTCTCTGCATTTTCTTTCTCTCAATCTGCTCCTCTTTTTCTCCTTGCTTTTTCAAAATTGTCAACGTAATTCATATTTGTACATGGGGACATTTGAATTCTCTAAGAAGTATCGCTCTCAGTTGCTAAACCAACCAGCCGGAAGCAAGCGTACACCACGCTTAGAAGCTTGTGCTGTGTTTATGCAGAGTGCGGGCAAGCACAGGGAACGCCAGCAAGACTAAGTTGCTTCCAGGCAGATGCCATTGTGTGACCACCGGGCGCGACACAACAGAACTTCCATAGAGTCGCCCATGGTGCGTCAGTCTGTATTTCATGAACGCAGAGCTCGCCGGCGAAAGACGCCACGACCAAGCCAACTTCTGTGCATTTCCTACAGCCCCACGCGACCCCGTGCCATTGACAGATGGAAACAGTACAACTCCAGACAATCAAGCTTTTCCCGCATGGTCTTACGTGCCCTCTGAAGACGATTCCGTGTTGCAGTCTGTCCCACTGTCAACAGGACTTTCACTGTGCTCATTGGGTCTTTCTTTACCCTCAGAGAGTCGACCAAACCGAAAGTAAACCGAAACACTCGAATGTACCAGCATGATACCACTTCATAAGTGATGTAAATCACAGTCATTGGTTTTATATGTTTAAATTGAAAATACGGGGAACACACACACACACACACACACACACACACACACACACACACACACACACACACACACCACGCACGCACCACGCACGCAAACACACGCACGCACGCACGCACCACACACACACACACACACACACACACACATACACACACACTTTTCTACAGACAGCTCATGCATTGATTACTAATCTATGCATTGTGCGTGTACTTGCTGTCCGCCATTATTTTAGTGACGTATGTTTTTGGCTTAGCAGACCTTCTTGGTTTGGTTTTAAAAAGTTCATTTGTTGCTTGTCTTCCATTTTGCGCTTTCTTTTTAGTGGTTTGCTTCTAAATTTGCTTACTTTAATTACAATTTTTTCAATTGTATTAAAAACCACGCATTTCTGCACATGAATTCTTGTGACGATATTGACTGGGAGATAATGTTTGAATTGCCGAAAAGGCCGAACCAGCGTTTTCATCTATGGCAACATCGTTTTGTACGTGTTCAGTTTTGACCGTTAAAAGAAAAGTGAGGCATTGTCATGTTCCCTGTGGTAATTCGCCGTTCATACATATCAAGACTTTAGATAGCTCTCCATATGTGTTGATATTCTACATTCAAATAGAGGTTACATGTGTGTAGCTGAAGGAAACGAGCTGTTTTCTAACTGAATTTTATCCTATTCATAGCTTTTACTCCTCGCATCTAAGAATCGTTAAAGATGGACATCAGTACTCAACGTCTTTTTCGCCCCTCAAAGCTTTCTAATATTCTGTCTGGAATGTTTTAAACGTCTTTCTTTTCAGCCTACTACGATCCGCCCCCCCCCCCCCCCCCCCCCAAAAAAAAAAAAAATACTGAAAAGGAACGCACCTTTTTTAATGTTTTAGATTATTATCATTAGTTCTATGGATTGTTTCGTTCATCCCCAAAATCTACAATTGCGCCCCAAAAGACCAGCATATTAGTTCCGCTACCTTCAGGCGGTCGACATTGAACTGGCTTTGCACCACAGGTTTAGTAATGTAGAGAGGGTTTCCTAGCGCCGTTCATGGCTCTGCAAATGACAAATCAATTGTCGCTCGTATGGAAATCGTTTCCTTTTTCATTGTGAAGTTCAGAGGGCGGAAATGGATATTATCAAGACATAAAGGGTGTCATCAAGCCATGAACTGTACATTCTGTACAAGAACAATAGCTGTAGTACTGTCATCAAAAGCCGAATGGTTGAACCATCCAGCTCCCTTTCTGGAAGTGTGGGGGTTGAGCCAGGGCAGTGTCTACTCATGCACACCACAGATATCTTGGCTGGTGTACATTAACCAGAGAAAGAAGTCTTTCAGGGTAGATAATTCATGTTTTTGAAATAAATGTAAAAAGTCATAATAAGATTTTTATCAACAAGCATTCAATAGAGTTTTTATAATACAACTAACAGTGACTAGACATCTTGCATTGCTTGATAGAATGTCTTGTAAGTATCGTGAAACAGAATCAGAAACAAACCAACATGTGTAGTTGTATATATTGTGCGTCAATTGATTCATAAGATTCTCAACTATGTCAGCCTTATATAGAAGAAGTTTAACATCACAAAATATTATTGTTTGGGAGGAATTTATTCTGCAATTAACAGTGGGTTTAAAAACTAAATAGAAGATACGTGTACATGAGACAGCACATTTTAACAGCAGTACCCACACTCCTCATATCTTTGCTTCTGCGCTCACAGGTGGTACTTGTATACTTATGGGGTGACTGCCGTGATACACACACAAAGCAATCTTCATCATGCATGGGGATATCAGCACAGGACTTTGACACTGCAAAGATTCATCTAACCACTGCAATGCATTATCATCATAAAAGTAATTAATAGAACCTATAATCGGTTAGAGACCAAACTACAAACGTTTTACAGTCCACGCTTCTATGAAAACAACGGGGTGCCTACGTGTGTGGATGCAACTGACGGATCCGTCTGTGGCGCTACATTCAATCCTTTCCCGTTTCATTCTTTCTAAAACCAGTCCCTATTTCAATTTTCATCCATGGGTGGTGCATGCATTGAGGCCGGAAATGCTGCACTAATTGCATACGGGACGAAGAATAATAAACGCTATGAAACAAATAAATAATTGAACGAATCATTCAAGAATATCTGGAAGCTTAGCTGTCGTAGTAGTGGCACACAGAAAGGGGGTGAAAGGGAAAACTGAGAACAGTGCAGGTCCTGGTTAATCTTTCCTGTTTATCTGTGCTGTTCTGTTGATGGGCAGAGAAGTCCCTTCCCTCAAAAACTCATTCATCTAAAGTATCATGTTTTACAATATGGCTTTCACGTTGATCCGTGTGAACATGAGCGCATCGATTCTCTTTGATGATAGACCTGTAAATATACTACGCACAAAAAGTTAAGGATCGGTATGTGAAAACAGGTGCGTAATAAACTCAGTTCGCTACTGTTATTTATTTCTTAGTCCAGCCAAATTGTCATGAATTCTTGTTCAGCTTGTAAGTGGGCGATGTTGTGTTAGTGCGAAAATTGCACGGGATTCTCTACTACTGAGCTGGGCCGCAAACGGAAAAGCGGAAACTTGCGAAAAATGACCTTGTTTTGGACCGTTCTGCCTGAACACATTGCACTTGCCAGATGGAAAAACCATTATGCACGTGCAAGCACTGCTGTTTATGTGTGAGATGCTGTCGCTCGCTTGGCTATATAAGAAGACATTCCACCAGTAGTACGCCTGATCTGACAATGCCTCCACGACGAAATTAAGCGAGTTGGATAGGGGACGAGCTGTTGCATGGTTCCAAGATGGTGTTCCCAAGCGAGAAGTGGCCAGGCAACTTCATGTGTCCATCTTGGTCATTGTCTGACTGATTCAACGCTTCACAGCCACTGGGATTGTCCATGAAAGACGCAGATCTGGTCGACCGAAGAAGACAACCCCACGTGACGATCGTCTCATTGAACGACAAGCCCTGCAGACAAGAACAGCCTCTTCCAGCATAATTCAAAGGCAGTTCAGAGTGGCTACTAACATCAACATCAGCCAGCAGACCATACAGAACCGCCTACATGGGTTTAATCTCCGTTCTCGTCGCCCAGCAGTACGGCCACGCTTAACTCCAGCCCATAGGGCAGCACGCCGCGCCTTCTGCGCACGTCACGTGAGGTGGACACGTCAGCAATGGTCCCAGGTCCTGATTCAGTGATGAATCACGCTTCACCCTTCACCACAACGACGGCCGACTGAGGGTCTGGAGGCGCCCAGGGCAACGCTTTACTGATGCCACTGTCCAAGAAAAGGTGGCCTTTAGTGGAGGTTCTGTAATGGTCTGGGAGGCCTTCAGCCTTCACCACAAAACACCCTTGTATCATGTACAGGGTAACCTGACTGGCATCCGATACCGGGATGAGATCCTTCAACCGCTGGCTGTGCCTACACTGCAGCAGATGGGACCGAGGGCTGTCTACCAGGATGACAATGCTCGCCCCCACAGGGCAAGGGTGGTCAACGACTTCCTGCAGCAGTCTGGAGTCAACAGAATGGAGTGGCCAGCATGCAGTCCCGATCTCAACCCGATTGAGAACCTCTGGGATGAGCTGGATCGCAAAGTGAGGAGCCACCCCCCTCCCAGGGATGCCCAACACCTCTACCAGATGTTGCAGGCTGAGTGGCAGGCGCTTCCACAGAGGATCTTCACCAACCTGGTCAACTCGATGAGGACTCGCTGCGTCGAGTGCCAGAACAGCCATGGTGGTTACACGCATTACTGAGCTTTTGGGAGCATCAGTATGCCCTGTCTTGTGATTTCAATGACTTTGGGAAATCAAATTTGGATACGTACCCACTTTAATCAAATGTACACACCAAACGATTGCTCGAGATTGAAGGCAATTGTGTATCGTTATCACTAAAGAATGGAATTAAATGTTGGCCAAACTTCAACGCATTGACTTTCTTATTTTGACAGTTATGAATGTTTGTGAAAGTGATCCTTAACTTTTTGTGTGTAGCTTAGTATTTGTGCAATTTTAAGAGAAAAGTTTGCCTCTTTTAATCTGTTCGTGTGTTGTGTTGTTCTGTTAGTATTTCTTAGTACGACGTTAAAGTTGGTATCAAATGGTACATGGTCCACAGTGGGCTACCTGCGTTTGAAAGAAGGGCTGATTTGCAGGATGGTTTGAAAGAAGGGCTGGTTTGCAGGATGGTTTGAAAGAAGGGCTGGTTTGCAGGACGGTTTGAAAGAAGGGCTGATTTGCAGGATGGTTTGAAAGAAGGGCTGGTTTGCAGGATGGTTTGAAAGAAGGGCTGGTTTGCAGGATGGTTTGAAAGAAGGGCTGGTTTGCAGGATGGTTTGAAAGAAGGGCTGGTTTGCAGGATGGTTTGAAAGAAGGGCTGGTTTGCAGGATGGTTTGAAAGAAGGGCTGGTTTGCAGGATGGTTTGAAGCAGGATGGTTTGAAAGAAGGGCTGATTTGCAGGATGGTTTCCCTCGTTTGTGGGTGGATCTCTGGCTGTCAGAAAGCATTAACACGGTGTGGGTGGATCTCTGGCTGTCAGAAAGCATTAACACGGTGACTAATCTTACTGTCATGCCTTCGCTTCTGTAGGTAAATCATGACGTTGCTGCATTTTGTAAAGTTTGTGAGAATACTAGTACATCTAACAAATTGTCGTCCCCCACCCCACATTCCCCTTCTTCCCCTGTCTTCCTCCCCCTTGCTCCCTCCTCCTAACCCCCCTCCTGTCTCCTCCTCTCCCTCCTGTCCCCTTCTCCCATCATCACCTCCCTCCCCCGCCCCCAGTCCCGTCCTTCCCTTCCCTCGCAACCACCCTCACCCGCCCCCATCCCCGTCTCACCCTCTCCCT
Organism: Conus canariensis; assembly: GCA_033310375.1. NCBI lineage: Eukaryota > Metazoa > Mollusca > Gastropoda > Neogastropoda > Conidae > Conus > Conus canariensis. The sequence goes on along the minus strand of CM065731.1, from coordinate 70,274,090 downwards.
TCCCCGAAATCCCCCTGTTTCCTCGTCCCTTTTCCTCCCTGTTCTCGTCGCCTTCCCCTTCCACCACCCAACGTATTCGCCCTTCCTTCCCCCGAACTCCCCCCGTTCTATCGTCCCACCTTTCCACTTCCTAGTCGTGTCTTTTGTCGCCAAGATGGTTCAGGGAAACGGCCCTCTTGTCAGAGAACCAGTTCATTTAAGAACACAGGTGATGTACGCAGTGTGTTTTCGATACGCAAGCGAAAAAACGATCATCTTTCACATGCGCAAAAGGTATTCAGAACACATTTAGGATGGAACAACAGCAAACAAAAGTAAACTAGGTGTGTGAGTATGGGAAAGGGACAGTTTCGTGGACACAGCCAATAAGGGTTGTATGACATTCTGTCTTCTGCGCATCTGCCGAAAGTTTACCTTGACCCTAACTCTAACCGGACTTTAATGATGCTTGTGATGTTTTGAAGAGTGACGTCCCCTGATCCATGACATTCGCACGTCCAAGAAATTGTCCCCTTTTTCTGCTGTGCAGCACTGGAATCTAGGTCAAGCTTCTCGATGATCACGTGCACCTGGATCCATATGGAGCCGCTGGTGGACGGAGAGCTTGACACCCTCCCTAAGGCAGACAGTGGCCCCGTGGACGTCTGCGCCATTTCCGCTTGACACCCTGGTCAGCATTACGTGCACTGTCTGCTCAGTTTTAACCTCAGCCGTGATCCTCCTTAGAGAGGTGATCATAGCCGCCCTCACTGTTGCAGTTGAAGGCATTGGTTTCCATGCCTGTGCAAGTCCTTGACTGGGGCTGAATTGGAAACCATCAGACGAACCAACCCCCTAGGCGAGTCTCCCAGTCGCCCAAACTTCTAGAGAAGTTCCTGTGATCCATTTTTAATGAGGACAGCCGATGACTGGAACACTTGTCAGTGAGGACCCAGTAGCAGCGGGACGAAACAAGTCTGTCTTGTTATGGGCACTGCTGCCACTCGCGCCCCATGTAGACCTGTGATACCTCTACCACCCAGCCTCAGAGAGGGAGAGAGGTGGGGGGGGGGGAAGAGAGAGAGAGAGAGAGAGAGAGAGAGAGAGAGAGAGAGAGAGAGAGAGAGAGAGGTGACGAGTGACAGGATGGATGACAGACGGAAGGAAAGGAACGCGCGCGCGCGCGCGCGCGCACACACACACACACACACACACACACACACACACACACACACACGCACACGCACACACATACACGGACGCACAACAGAGAGAGAGAGAGAGGGTAGTAGTAGTGGAGGGGGGGATAGAAGTTGGGAAAGGGAAAGGGAGACAGACGCCAAGCTCAAGAACACAGATACAAAGATAGAACAGAGACACGCTGATAGACAGGCACTAAGACAGTCAGAAACAAAGAGAAAGGCATACAGTAAAGAGGAGACAGGAAAGTACACGTCGTGGTTGTTGTCAGGCTCTGAACAGCTGTCCTCCATCAGAAGTGAAGCGGGCCAGGCCTCTACGCAACATTGATTTTCACAAACTGTGGCTCACAACAGCTGGAGTCGGCCCCCTCTGTCATGTGTGGCAATCGAACAACACGGAGGCTTAGCCAGCATACCATCGCGGCCCTATTACTGGTTTGGGCCCAAAGGAATGAACTCACAATAACTTACGCATAAACACACACACACGCGTATGTATATGTATATGTACACACATACACACACACAAACACACATATATAGGCACGCATGTACGGACACATACGCGCGCTCGCGCGCGCGCGCGCACACACACACACACACACACACACACACACACACACACACACCCCACATGCACGCACACACACACACACACACTCACACACACACACACACACACACACACACACACACACACACACACACACACACACACACACGTCAAGTTTTGTTGCTTGTAACTTAATCGACCACGAAGAAGCTATGACAGTTGTGACTGATATGAGAGAGACAGACAGAGAGAGAGACAGAGACAGATAGACAGAGAGAGAGAGAGAGAGGGGGGGGGGTAATATAGTAAAGACTGAGACAAAGAGATACAGAAAGACAGACAAGAAAACTGACTCGCAAGCACACACAGATACACACACACACACACACACACACACACACACACACACACACACACACACACACACACACACACAGAGTCACACACACACACACAGAGTCACACACACACACACACACACACACACACACCACGCACGCACGCACGCGCACTCACACACACACACACACACACACACACACACACACACACACACACACACACACACACACACACGACATATCTACATCCATATAGGCAAACGTACATACATACATATGTTCAAGCAGTACATTACATTTAACTGGATCAGATATTACTACGTAAGCTGTGCTAAATATAACAAAAATGATTAAAAGCAATAGTATTTAAACGAAAACTGACAAGCTACTTATGAACCACCCATATTTTGTTGAATTTCAACGAATATGAGATATACATGCTAGCCATCGCTGATCAAATTCCTGTTTTTTATCCTTGATACAAAACAGGACGTCTTCTGTTTGATGTCTATGTTTGAGCTGACAAAAATACCTAAACTGAAGGCATTACACCCTATAATCTGCATTTATAAACGGGCAAATAGCTGACAGTAAAAGACAATCCACTGATTCGTCAGTTTTAATAGTTTTGTTGCGCCTCCGAAAAGAATCAACTTCTCTTTAGACGCAAGATTTTCAGGCATCATATTTTTTTTTTTGTAACACCATCAAAAGTCCTCCCCCAGTAAGATGGAAAATGTGGGAATGCCACAAAAGGTGAAAAATGATCTCCACTTGTTGTGGACAGAATTTACATACTGGGAAGTCTGTTATGTTACACCGCATGTTTAATGTTTAAGTCAAATACATCAACATTGAATGCTTTCTTCTTTGGGTTACTTTGTAGTTTTTTTTTTTTTTTTTTTTTTTTTTTTTTTTTTGTTTTTTTTACAAGTTTCGTTTAGTGGTTTTAGCGTAATCGTGATTACAGACATACAACTCAAATAAGGTAAGAACACAAATTTCTAGGTGGAGATCAATCAAGTTCAACGAACAGACAAATGCACAAACAAACAAACAAACCAAACACACACACACACACACACACACACACACACACACACACACACACGCACATACACACACACACACACTCACACACGTACACACGCACGCACGCACGCACGCAACGCACGCACGCACGCACACACACACACACACACACACACACACACACAGACGAATAAAAGAAAACTGGACTTCAGAACGTAAACACATTCAAACTTACCGTCGTCGACAATGTTGGGCTGGTGAAAGGGGTGGTAGTAGTCACCTTTGTGGACACGTTTACGGGTTGCGTTCATGTCGATCTCCACCACCTTGGCAAACTTCGGCTGCTTCTGCGGGACTTCGTCGATCACGTCAGGAAGAGACTCGTCGAGGGCATCTGCTAGTGCTTCCTCCTCCTCCTCTGCTAGTGATTCTTTAGTAGTCTCCTCCTTTGCTATTACTTTCTTCGTAGTCTCCTTCTTCTCCTGCTCCTCCTCGTCTCCTATGTCCACAACTTCTTCCACGTCATCCTCGTCTTCCTCTTCGTCGAACTTAGCGTCATCTTCCCAGAAATCCTCCTCCTCGTCCTTCTCATGGTTTATGTTTGAATGTAGTGGCGAATCTAATTGATCAGAATCCCTGTCTTTAGCACGTAGAGCATCCTCGATGGAAACGTCCTGAGAACGTTGGGCAGACAAAGGGTGGAGAGAGCAGAGAAGCCCGAACAAAGTGAGGCTGAGAAGACATCGCGCGGTGTGTCGCCCACGACTGGTCGCCATGTTGGAAGTGAAGTCGGAAACGATGAATAGCGGTAACCGCGCCAGGTGTGGGCGAGTTGTTAACGATTGAGGTGTGTTTTCTCCCTGCTTCGGACATCGATTACGGTGTACGTAAGGCTTCAAAATGAGAGTGGAAACGTGGACTAGCCTACTTGACACGTTGGCGTGTGTTTTTTTGTTGTTGTTTTTTTTTTTCGGGGGGACGGAAGTGTGAAGCTGAGATGTGTGGGAGTTATATGCAGAAGCGGTGTCGCGTGTGTGTATCCGCGTGTGTGTGTGAGTGTGTGTGTGTGTGTGTGTGTGTGTGTGTGTGTGTGTGTGTGTGTGTGTGTGTGTGTGTGTGTGTGCGTACGTGCGTGAGCGCATGCGGGCGCATGTGTATGTGTGTGTGTGTGTGTGTGTGTGTGTGTGGAGAGAGAGAGAGAGAGAGAGAGAGAGAGAGAGAGAGAGACGGTGGGTTGGGAGAAAGAGAAAGAGACAGAGAGAAAGAGAGGGTACATGAAAGGGAGAGAGAGGAATGTGGATGAGACAGACGACAGACAGACAGACAGACAGACAGACAGACAGACAGACAGACAGACGGATAGAAGAGCAGACGGACAGACAGACAAGTAGAGACAGAGACAGAGAGAGTACATGAAAGGGAGATAGAGGAATGTGGAGGAGAGAGAGAGAGAGAGAGAGAGAGAGAGAGAGAGAGAGAGAGAGAGACAGACAGACAGACAGACAGACAGACAGACGGATAGAAGAGCAGACGGACAGACAGACAGGTAGAGAGACAGAGACAGAGAGAGAATTTTTGCTAGTGTTCATAGTAAAAATTGTTCGCATATTACACTCAAGATCAACCGTCTTTTTGGCATCACTCCTTTTTTCATTTATTGATCATTTATTTCGTTTCATTTCAAACTAAAGGATCGAACAACGAGAGCTCGTCAGCTTCAAAGCTTGAAAACATCTTGAAAACAATAATTCACATTTAGGAACTGATGGCACGTTCTATTGGCGTAATAAAGCAATTATTGTTGTGTAAAAACGGCAATGATGACATGAATACGCCCATCTTCGTATGAATAGAGTTATTCCCGCTGATTTTGATCCGGGGGGAGAGAGAGAGAGAGAGAGAGAGAGAGAGAGAGAGAGAGAGAGAGAGAGACAGAGACAGAGACAGAGACAGAGACAGAGAGACAGAGAGAGAGTTTGCTCATGTATGAAATTGAAAATTGTCTCCATATTACATTTAAATCGCAACTGTCTTTTTATTACATTCCTTTCTTTCTTCACTCTTCATTCAATCATTATTTATACTGTTCTATTCACGCCAGTAAAGGTATGTCTGATTGTTGTCTCGATGGTGAATTGAAATAGATGTCATTTGCCTTTTGCAATCCAGAAAGGTCTATTACGAACATTAGACTTCGAACTAGATACATTAGACCTTGCATGCATTCACACACACACGCACACACGCGCGCGCGCGCGCGCGCGCACACACACACACACACACACACACACACACACACACACACGCACGCACGCACGCACGCAACACACACACACACACACACACACACACACACACACACACACACACACACACACACACACACCGCGCTAGTTGTCTTTTCATTTTATCTATATTGATATACATGTATAGCTATGTGCATGTGTATATGGCACATCTCTCTCTCTCTCTGTGTGTGTGTGTGTGTGTGTGTGTGTGTGTGTGTGTGTGTGTGTGTGCGCGCGCGCGCATGCGTGCGTGTGTGTATGTGTGTGTGCGTGTGCGTGTGCGTGCGTGTGTGTGTGTGTGTGTGTGTGTGTGTGTGTGAGAGAGAGAGAGAGAGAGAGAAGATAGAGAGAGAGAGAGAAATTAACTGTTGTCATTACTGCAAAGAAACTGCCTGTCGACAACCTTGAAGAGATCAAAGAAACTTGTTATGGTCTTTAATGTTTGCTGCTGTGGCTGAGGTGGTGGTGGTTAGGATGATTGGAGAGATGACAAGGACAATGATGGTGACAACGAAGACGATGACGACGATGACGTCGAAAACGATGACAATGATGATGATGATGATGATGATGATGATGATGAAGACGAGTAAAGAGAGAGAGAGAAGAAGATTGAAGAGGAAGAGATTGGTCGTCAGAAGATTCGTTTATTTCTGTGTTTATTCAATCGCAAGGCAATATAAAAGGAAGAACAAACAATCACTTACCTCTTCAAATGCCACTCAAAATGAGGAGATAAGTGAATCTTCGTTCTTCTTCTTCGTTGTCTTGAATGTTGTTTGTCTTATCTTCGTTCTTCTTCTTCGTTGCCTTGAATGTTGTTTGCCTTATCTTCGTTCTTCTTCTTCGTTGTCTTCAATGTTGTTTGCCTTATCTTCGTTCTTCTTCTTCGTTGTCTTCAATGTTGTTTGCCTTATCTTCGTTCTTCTTCTTCGTTGTCTTGAATGTTGTTTGCCTTGTCTGAAGAAGACCTAAGAGGTCGAAACGCGTCGTACTGTGTTTTTTTTTTTCTTCTTTCGTTCGACAGCACAGTATTTTTTTCCTTTACAACAACCAAGCCAAGAAGCAATTGTTGAGCTGTCTAATCTTGGTGTGACATCAGTGACTTTCAGTTTCAGTACCTGTGCGTACAGAGTAGTCCGTATAGGCTACACCACGTCCGCAAGCTACGGGACCATAATGCACAGATTTACAGCTGATGTTTAAATAAATTAATAATGAAAATGAAAGGATTTAAGACACCCAGCGGCGCAGGTTATATAGCAGTGAAGTTTCTGTTGTTGATATCTATCTGCAAAGTAATGCAGTTTCATGGAATGTCAATACATTTTAGCGACACAAACCAGAACATTTTGTGTTTTACATGTTCTATTAAACATTCCATTGAATTCCCAAGGGGAAGTAAATCTTTCGGTGCGCAACAACTATTACTTCCCTTGGCTTATTTTTGTTTTGTTTTCATCCATGAACTGATCGATTCAAAGGGTGGAGCCAAGATCCCTTCGACCTTGACTGAGGTCAACACTCTGACACAACGCTAAATGTAACAATTCAATGTCCACGAAAAACGCAGCTATGTAACAGTATGGACAACAAAAAAATGATGAAAACATTTTCGTGCAAGAGGTTGTAAAATTGTAACATCTTTACACCTTTTTTTCCCGGAATGTCCGAATCACTATTTAACCAGGTTTTATCCCTCGATAGCTACAGAACCCGACGGGAGAATAAGACTAAGGTCTCTCGCTTTTGATTAATAATATATTACTTCATTACCTTCTCTCTCGTACTGTTCGACAGCGCTGAGATTTTCGGTAAATGTATGTCTCTGTAACATTTTCCGTCCGTTTACATAATAGAAACCTTTTCGCCAGATGTTTTAAGTTGATGATCGCATTGGGATGATAACTTTGATTTTTTCAGCGAGGCTATCGACCACTGCATTCACAATTTTTCAATATTGTGTTGCTCTCAGATCCTGATTTTTAAACATGTTTACTCTGAAGAATGCTGATTCAGCATTTCCAAAGGAAAATGTAATTTGTTAATCTTCCGTGCTTGCTGCTACAAACAAACAATCAAATTCACAAACAAAAACAAGTACAAGCATACGCACTCTCTCTCTCTCTCTCTCTCAGAGAGAGAGAGAGAGAGAGAGAGAGAGAGAGGAAAAGGAAAGCTAAGAAAAGAAGAAAAAACTTTAACAATTATCAGACTAAGCACTAGAAATATAGGGACTTTACATTTTTTTTAGTAGATAACGCATCCAGGTCGACTCAGCTCACTTTGTTTGGAAACCCAGCCGATTACGCGTCCGAAAATCGTAGCACGATCACTTTTTGTTACGTGAAGACTAATGGATTGTTACATTTCCCGTTGGATCTGCAGTTCAGTGCGGGTCTTTCTAAGTGCTTTCGAGATCCGTGGACGTTAGAGCCTTATCACCACATTCCATATGGAAGATTACAGGGCCTCCGTCCCGTTCTCATTAGAAGGAACTATTAATTCACATGACAAGATGGCGGACTTATGACCACCCGTAGCGTGTTTCTTAATCCAGCTGACGAGCTGCGTATTTTTTGTGTGACCATGTTGTTTGTTGCGCCGACAATCTATTGATCTTTTTCTTTCTGTCCAATCTTCTGTGCAACATCGGAGTCCTCCCCCCCCCCTCCCCCCCACGCCGTTCATTTCGGCTGCTAGTCCATAGCCACACAGTGGCTTGTCCCACCACAAGCCTGCCACCGGCAATTCATCAGAAACAATCGGTGTCAACTCGCCATGGGGCAGCCCACCAGAGGACACCCCGCACTGCTGCCGAGTCAGTTCGCTGTTGTTCAGTTGTGGATTTTATTATCCAACCTACACAGGACGCTACCTACTAACTCCTCTACTCAGTCGCTGTGCCTGTTTGAGTGAACATCCCTCCTCCCCCCCCCCCTCCCCCTTCGCAACATTGCATCGATCAGCTTAGTATATAGCACGCCTTTTGATTTCTTGATAAATGTCTGTCACTTCGTTTCTGCCAACTCACTATAGCACGCCTTTACATGTCAGGATAGACTGTTCTGTGACATGGCTTCTGTCACCTGACTATAGCACTCCTTTACATGTGATAGACTGTTCTGTGACATGGCTTCTGTCACCTTACTATAGCACTCCTTTACATGTGATAGACTGTTCTGTTCCATGGCTTCTGTCACCTGACTATGGCCCTCCTTTACATGTGATAGACTGTTCTGTGACATGGCTTCTGTCACCTGACTATAGCACTCCTTTACATGTGATAGACTGTTCTGTGACATGGCTTCTGTCACCTGACTATAGCACTCCTTTACATGTGATAGACTGTTCTGGTACATGGCTTCTGTCACCTGACTATAGCACTCCTTTACACGTGATAGACTGTTCTGTTCCATGGCTTCTGTCACCTTACTATAGCACTCCTTTACATGTGATAGACTGTTCTGGTACATGGCTTCTGTCACCTGACTATAGCACTCCTTTACACGTGATAGACTGTTCTGTTGCATTACTTCTGTCACCTTTCTATGGCACTCCGTTCGCTCTCTTGGTAGACCGCTCTGTCACATTACTTCTGACAGCTAAACAGAGCACTCTTTTAGCATTCCTGATTGACTGCTTTGTCACAGTTCTATTGTTATCTTTACGTAGCATGGCTTTAGCTTTCTGGCTAAACTGCATTTCTACTGTTATCTTTATGTAGCACGCCTTTAGCTTTCTAGCTAAACTACATTTCTACTGTTATCTTTAAGTAGCACGCCTTTAGCTTTCTGGCTTGACTACATTTCTACTGTTATCTTTACGTAGGACGCCTTTAGCTTTCCGGCTGAACTGCTTTGTCACATTTCTTCTGTCTCTTTTACATAACACGCCTTTAGCTTTCTGGCTGAACTGCTTTGTCACGTTGCTTCTGTTACTTTTCCATAGCACGCCTTTAGCTTTCTGGCTAAACTGCGTTGTCACCTTTCCATAGCACGCCTGTAGCTTTCTGGCTAAACTGCTTTGTCACGTTGCTTCTGTCACCTTTCCATAGCACGCCTTTAGCGTTCCAGCTAGTCTGCTTCGTCCCACTGACTCAGTCAATAGCAGCTGTTGCCCAATGCCCGTATGGCATGACTCAGTCAATAACAGCTGTTGCCCAATGCCCGTATGGCATGTGGCTACGATAACATTGATTTGAAATGTCGACAGGGCGCTTTCTTTATGACCAAGCACTGTAAACTACATTCTGACGGTGTGTGTGTGTGTGTGTGTGTGTTGTGTGTGTGTGTGTGTGTGTGTGTGTGTGTGTGTGTGTGTGTGTGTGTGTGTGTGGTGTGGTGTGTGTGTGGCAGCATGTGAACGTGTGCACTAGGATTTCTATTCTTGTGTGAACATGTATGTGTGTTTAATTATACGCACGAGGAAAGACAAGAATAAACCTATGTGTTTCTGCGTCTATAACAAGCGTGTGTAAGGGAGACGGAAAGACTAAATTCGGGACTTTGATAGGAAGGAGAAAGAGAGAGAGAGAGAGAGAGAGAGAGAGAGAGAGAGAGAGAGAGAGAGAGAGAAGAGAGAAGAGAGAGAGAGAGAGAGAGAGAGAGAGAGAGAGAGATGATGATGATGATGATAATCTTTATTTCCAAGGGTAACAGATAAGCAAACACATGCTTTTTTTCATCCGGCCCTTGCCCCGTTAAGGGACTAAGTATGACTAGTGACTAAGACTTACAAAACTTTTAACAAACACACATGTCTTCACAACATTAAAAAGTGCATCCATTAACAGTTAAGGCGTAATGACTTTAAAGGGAAAAAAAGAAACGATTGAAACAACAAACAATAATAAAGAAATTGATTACAAAGAAGAAAAGAATCAGTACACAGAGAGAGAGAGAGAGAGAGAGAGAGAGAGAGAGAGAGAGAGAGAGAGAGAGAGAGAGAGCGTGTGTGTGTGTTTTGTGCAGGGGTGAAGTTGCAGAAAAGGTTGAGGGGCATATGGAAAAGAACGTGAGTATGAGCGATTTCTGAGACTTAATTTACGCGATAGTGATTTTAGTGGGAAAAAAACCCCTGCCATTTGAGAAAAGAACAATAAGCAAAATTAAAAAGATGCATAAAAAGAAAACCTTAGAGTTTGAGGCATGTTACACATTCAAACGTTCGCTACGAAATGCAGTCTTCGAGCAGTGTCTATGCATCATCACCCGTGGTCCAGGTAATGCCTGAAATGAACTGGTAGTGGCACCCCCGCCCCCGCCCCCCCCTCCCCCCCCCCCCCCCCCCCCCCCCCCCCCCCCCCTCGCTTTGGGTCCCGTTTCGTTCCGCCCTTCATCACGCTTTTCGCAGTCAACAGATTTCAGGGCGGACTTGTCAGGTTGTCTCATATCTGAGTTTTAAGCGAGGAAGTTTAAATCATCTGCCCACAGCGCCATTCGTGGCCTCATGGTACCGATTTCACGGAACACTTCGCTCATCTGCGGCATGTTATGAATGGGGAACACAAGCGAAACCGCCTCGAGACCTGTAGACTGTAGAAAAGTTTGTGACATGGGGAACAGTGTTGTCTCAACACTGGTGCTATGAAGACAACCTCGGTGGCATTAGGCCTTTTTCCATCCCGCTCGTTCCGATTCCACATTTCACAGCGACACCAAGGTCAGTGCCGTCGCGTCGCTAGGCCTTCAATCCACAGGAAGTGATCAGTATGAAGTAGCGGTAGGACACCCCACTGCAGGAGACGCTGCACAACCCTGTGTTACTTCGGTGGTGTTCAGTGACAGTTGTTCAGAATCAACGCACGCAGGATACTTCCATTAATATGCTGACGACAATAATCACCTAGTTCTCCAACCAACATGTGTGAGCGCTCCCCTCCGCAGTGCATCATCAGAACAGTCTGCCAGGACTCGAACCTAGACCTCCCTGCTCGCAAGCCCGCGGCGCTATCCACTGAGCCACAGCGGCTGGCCGCACACTCATTTCGGCATTAAATTCGCTCTGGAGTGACACAAGTGTAAGCGATGCTTTAACAGCTAGTAATTTCTTCCAATCGTGTATCAATTTTAAGCTGGACGATGCGAGCTGTTTTTGACACAATTATTCAGGAAACGTCATCAGTGACACCCACTGAAGTGTCCTGTCCATTTTTAAACCTCCCTCCCTTCCCCATGTCGACCTCAAGCAGGCTTTCTGAGTGCATTCTGTCCCATCCTTTTTTTTTTTTTTTTTTTTTTTGCTTTGTTTCAGTGATGTTTCTACGCGTCAAATTCTACAACATCATCGCAGCGCGGTTGTTGTCTGTAAAGCACGAACTTGAATTTGTTGAGTTGGCTCTGTGTGCCCCCCCCCCTCCCCTCCCCCTGTCTTGTCCTGCTACTCCTGCCATCAGCCAAGACAGTCCAGAGAAAACAAAGCTCAGTGACGTGTGTTTGTAGGAACATGTGTTGTTTTATGTAAACTGTCAAGTATGTGATGGTATTACATTGTATTATGACAACAGAATTTTTCTTTCTTTCGTGAAATTTGCGTTCACGCTCCCGATGAAGAATCCGCCACCGAAAAACGGCACCACACACTTGTTATTCGTCTTTGATGTTCTGTTTGTACATCTATCTATCAATCTATATGTCTGTATAATATTTGTCTGCTTGCCTGCCTGTCTGTCTGCCTACCTGCCTGCCCGTCTTGTGTGTATGTCTGACGTCTGCCAGTCTGCCTGCCTATCTGTGAGTCTGTATGTATGTATTACGCTTAGAATTTCCCAAACATCGGACACCGCTATACAGACTTGAAGAGGTGATAAGCTAATTCAGGCCATGCAAAAACAGAAGTGATGTAATGATAGCTGGGCCCAAATGCCTTTATTTCCAGATAGGTAGTAAAGCAAACGAAAAATAGATTCATTCCAGTCAAAATACCTAAGTTTCAAAAATGAAACCTGTGTTCCAGACGTAAGAGGCGTGAGATAAAAGCATTCTCCAATGAGTGCTTTCATTGGTGTATCGTAAACTGAGAATATTTCTGTGATATGTGTCTCTGGGTTTTGCCTAGAAATAAACGGGCGCTCTTTTCAATGTAGAGTTCTGATGTTCTAGATGAGGCATTACTAATACTTCACCAGGTCACACTACATAAACATTGTCTCATATTTCGTCTTTTTCTCGTTGTCTTTATAGAATATTGCAGTCGACGTGTGTGTTTAGAGCAACAATATTTATAACAAAAATCGACTGTAAGTCATTGCATACAAAATCGATAGTGTGACTTATGCTAGTATACAACGCACCTAAAATCGCTCGTTGATAACAATAACAACTATAATAACATTAACAACAACAACAACAACAAGCAACAACAACAACAGCAGCAGCAGCAGCAACAACAACAACAACAACACCAACACCAACAACAACGTTAAATAAAAAAGACATGAAAATGCAGATAACTCTTTGCCTTCTGGGTGAAACTGTTGCATGCACATTACTCAAAACAAGGCGCTGTTTAAAGTAATGCTCACCTTGCACACACTCAAGCAAGAGGCACACAAAACAAACCATGCACTTTTCCTTAAAAAAAGTCTGACTTTCCAAAAAACCCTGAGCTGACTCATGCACACAACAACACCAACGGTAGAAAATGTAACAATTCTGTTGGGTCCATTTCACTCTGTGGCATTCGAGTCACATGAATGGGCCAATCGAATGTAGAGGCACCAGGAACGCAAACGGCTGTGTAAATGTAAAGATCCCTCAGTAAATGACTGATTTCGCCTTTTAGAAGCATTTACCCAGAACCCAACGACAAAGTCAAGACCTCTGACTGTCAAGGCTTTGGAGACAAAACACTTTTTATTAAGTTTCAAAACGGAGTGACTGAGGGCAGAAAATGAAGCCAAATTTAGAAAGAGAGGGGTTAGTGACCGCCAAGGACATAGACAGACAAAGCACAGGACAAGACACAATGCAGTTCGACCTCTTGGGTCTTCTTCAGGCGAAAACAAATAACATTTAGGACAGTGAAAACGAAGAACGAGAAACCACTTATCTTCTCTTGTTCGCCGCACGACCCAATCCGTTTCCCTTTGGTCATGTGACGAACATGAGAAGATAAGTGGTTTCTCGTTCTTCGTTTTCACTGTATTTGTTTTCGCCTGAAGAAGACCCAAGAGGTCGAAATGCATTGTGTTTTGTCCTGTACTTTGTTTGTCTATGTCCTTGGCGGTCACTAACCCCTCTCTTCTAACCTTCTATTAAGATTCACGAGATAGAACCATCTAGTTACAGACTGCAGCTTACTGTATCAAGAGTCAACATAGCAAGGGCATGAGTTTCCTGTGGATAGACCATGCTGCGCATCATGTGTTGTTCCATCGTCCCTTCACATCAGGTTTCCATCGTCCCTTCACACCCTGTGTTGTTCCATGTCCCTTCACATCCTATGTTGTTCCATCGTCCCTTCACATCCTATGTGTTCCATCGTCCCTTCACATCATGTGTTGTTCCATCGTCCCTTCACATCCTATGTTGTTCCATCGTCCATTCACATCCTATGTTGTTCATCGTCCCTTCACATCCTAGTTGTTCCATCGTCCCTTCACATCCTATGTTGTTCCATTGTCCATTCACATCGTGTTTCCATCGTCCTTCACATCTATGTTGTTCATCGTCCCTTCACATCCTATGTTGTTCCATCGTCCTTCACATCCTATGTTGTTCCATTGTCCATTCACATCATGTGTTGTTCCATCGTCCCTCACATCCTATGTTGTTCCATCGTCCATCACATCCTATGTTTTCCATCGTCCTTCACATCATGTGTTGTTCCATCGTCCCTTCACATCATGTGTTGTTCCATCGTCCTTCACATCTGTGTTGTTCCATCGTCCCTTCACATCCTATGTTGTTCCATCGTCCATTCACATCCTATGTTGTTCCATCGTCCCTTCACATCATGTGTTGTTCCATCGTCCCTTCACATCCTATGTTGTTCCATCGTCCATTCACACCCTATGTTTTCCATCGTCCCTTCACATCATGTGTGTTCCATCGTCCCTTCACATCCTATGTTGTTCCATCGTCATTCACATCATTTGTTCCATCGTCCCTTCACATCCTATTGTTCATCGTCCTTCACATCCTATGTTGTTCCATTGTCCACATCATGTGTTGTTCCATCGTCCCTTCACATCCTATGTTGTTCCATCGTCCCTTCACATCCTATGTTGTTCCATCGTCCCTTCACATCCTATGTTGTTCCATTGTCCATTCACATCATGTGTTGTTCCATCGTCCCTTCACATCCTATGTTGTTCCATCGTCCATTCACATCCTATGTTGTTCCATCGTCCATTCACATCCTGTGTTGTTCCATCGTCCCTTCACATCCTATGTTGTTCCATCGTCCCTTCACATCCTATGTTGTTCCATCGTCCCTTCACATCCTATGTTGTTCCATTGTCCATTCACATCATGTGTTGTTCCATCGTCCCTTCACATCCTATGTTGTTCCATTGTCCATTCACAAAGTAGGCTGTGCCTGATTCAATGGCGACCAACACCTATTCTGAACACGAGTTCATACCTTCACAAAGTAGGCTGTGCCTGATTCAATGGCAACCAACAGCTATTCTGAACACGAGTTCAAAACCATCATTTCACTTCTTTTCAACACAGCCAGTTTTCTTTTTCAGGGGTTGGAGTTGAGGGGAAAAGACAGGAGGATGGGGACATGACAATTGCGTAAAATACTCTTGTAAATCACTGAACAAACTATAGAAATAAGATCCGCCTAAGCAAAGCGTCTTTGTCAACACGCCGTAAAAATGAAAGAAATCAATGCGATGTATACAATATAAAAAAACGAGCAAACACAAAATAACATTTATTTGACATTAGTGTTGGGATTTCATCCAGAGCTTTGTCACACAGAACATAAAGACGAACAGAAACAAACCTAGGTAACCTTCAGAAGATTAATACGAGAGGAAATCTTAAAAGATAGCTAGAAAAATGCGGTCTCCGCCTCGTTGAAGACTCCCTGTCCAGACAAGAAGAAAAGAAAGAGTTTCTTCCCGAGGAGATGCAATGAGTCAGCAAATCATTTTCCACATGATGCTCTTTCTACAACTTGTGAGGTTTCACCAACATGATATTTTTGTTTTGTTTTCTTACCGACTACTTTTTTCTTTGTGCTGCTTGTACAGGGCTTCACTGTGCTATGTCATAGAGCCCGTCTGTTACAATGTGGCAAGCAGACGCAGCATCAATCGTATCAAAAAGTGTTCTCTGATCTTTACTTGATGCAGCAGCGTTGGAATAGAAACACACACACACACACACACACACTCTCTCTCTCCTCTCTCTCTCTCTCTCTCTCTCTCTCTCTCTCTCTCTCTCTCTCTCTCTCTCCCCACCACTGTACCGCACAGGTTAGGGCTAGCAAGTCGTTGGTTCGATTCCCAGC
>CM065731.1:70230725-70238225 GCA_033310375.1 Conus canariensis | reverse complement strand
AAGAGAAGGTCAGTTTGGCCGTTGGTATGGATGGCACGTTGCACATAGCATGCACCTTCCACGAAGTTGGAGTATGGCTGCCTTAATGGTGGGATTAAAAAAACTGTCATACACACAATACTCCAATCCCTGTGTTGGGTAGATGGGATTAATCCTTGCCTGTCTATACAGGGAGTGTCCGCATGAGTATCAGCCTGCGTACGCGGAAAAAAATTACCTTTTCGGCTAAGAAGGGGTTGGGTGGATACAAGGGTAGGGGTGGTGTAGCAGGGAGGGGATGGGGAGTGAGGAGTCTCTTTTCTGAAGACCTTCTGTCGTCTGGTTGTCGAACGAGGATAAAGGTCTGCAGATGCAATGGTTCCGTTCTGAGAGTTGGCTCGCACTGGGTTGAACTGTGTAGGGTGGGGTAGTTTTGAACTGTGCAGTGCTGCGCTGGGATGCATTGTGTAGTATTGGGGTTGGGCTGAATCGTGTTGAACCGGTAATGCTGGGTTGAACTGTGTTGGGTTGAATCGTGTAATTTTAGGTTATGTACAGTTGTGTCATGTGGTGTTGGGTTGAACGGCATAAAGTGACGTTGGGATGAATTGCGCGACAGAGATTCAGGTAAAATTGTGTAATGTTGGTTTGGGTGGAAATGGGTGATGTTGAGTTGGGTTGAGTTGTGTCATGTTGGGGTGTATTGAATATATAGTAATGTAGTGTAGCGGGTTGAGTTGTGCCATGTTGGGGTGTATTGAATATGTAGTAATGTAGTGTCGCGGGTTGAGTTGTGCCATGTTGGGGTGTATTGAATATATAGTAATGTAGTGTAGCGGGTTGAGTTGTGCCATGTTGGGGTGTATTGAATATATAGTAATGTAGTGTAGCGGGTTGAGTTGTGCCATGTTGGGGTGTATTGAATATATAGTAATGTAGTGTCGCGGGTTGAGTTGTGCCATGTTGGGGTGTATTGAATATATAGTAATGTAGTGTAGAGGGGTGCGGATGGGAGGTCATAGAGTTGAGTCTCCTCAGAAGGCTCTCTCTCTCTCTCTCTCTCTCTCTCTCTCTCCTCTCTCTCTCTCTCTCTCTCTCTCTCTCCCGGGACCTCTTTTTTCCTAGCTTTAGCCGACTTCTACCCAGATTAATGAGTATTCTCTAGGGCTCAAAAAGAAAGATCGAAATCAAATAATCATGTTTCGTCCGCTCAACGGATTCAACCCTGAGAGCAGTGCTTAAAATTCCCAAGCAACACGGCAGGTGTCTGTTTTTCTCAGGCCTGATTAAGTGCAGAATGAGCGGCGAAAGGACGCGAAGACTACAGCCCTGTCATGTATTCTCCCGACACAAATGCAACTATATGGCTTCATCTTCATCATTTGCGATGACGCACTTCGAACGCCTAATTCTGTGACCCTCATATTCTGTTGTCGGGGTGATCTCAGTTTCAGTTTCTTCTTTAGATTCGCGCCCGTGGCGATTTTCTGTCAAAGCTGTCGGCATCAACAAGTTCAGAGACTGCCGTTGATTGAAAAGTGGTAGCGCCCACCAAAGGTGGGAGGGGGGGGACAGAGGAGGGGGGAGAAGGGGGGGGGGGCGAGCTGCCATTTACTGCCATCAGTAGGGCTCAGTAGCTGGCGGATGGTATCAAGCCCGTATTTGATGAGAACACCCACTGTGGTGGTCACTCAGCGACAGTGCAGTGTTTCCGGTGGCGGGGTGTCTCGTGGCAAGGTGATGTCCAATGTTCCATGAGGACACCCGCTGCCAGGGCTGTGGGGATGGGTCTGGGTGTAGCTGGTCATGACGGAGCAGAGGGTGTGGACAACATAGAGGTTTGGTGCCAGGGCTGTGGGGATGAGTCTGGGTGTAGCTGGTCATGACGGAGCAGAGGGCGTGGACAACATGGAGGCTCGGTGCCAGGGCTGTGGGGATGGGTCTGGGTGTAGCTGGTCATGACGGAGCAGAGGGCGTGGACAACATGGAGGCTCGGTGCCAGGGCTGTGGGGATGAGTCTGGGTGTAGCTGGTCATGACGGAGCAGAGGGCGTGGACAACATAGAGGCTCGGTGCCAGGGCTGTGGGGATGGGTCTGGGTGTAGTTGGTCATGACGGAGCAGAGGGCGTGGACAACACGGAGGCTCGGTGCCAGGGCTGTGGGGATGGGTTTGGGTGTAGCTAGTCATGACGGAGCAGAAACGAGTGGGCATGGACAGTACTGAGGCTACTAAGGGTAGGATAGCAGATAGATTACTGCAACTCACTTTTGGCCGGCCTTCCAAAATACCTGATAGAAAGATTACAGTGAATCCAAAATCATGCAGCCCGAGTCGTCTGTAGAGCAAGAAAACATGCTCACATTTCGCCTCTCCTCCACTCTCTTCACTGGCTATCTGTCTCAAACCGTATCTCGTACAAAATCTCAACTCTCACTTTCTCTGCTCTCTTTGAAAATGGACCTTCTTATCTCTCAGATCTCCTTAAAATCTACACACCCTCTCGACAACTACGCTCCTGTGCTGACGACCGCCTTCTGCGAATGACTCGCTTCAGGACTACTACTGGTGAAAGATCTTTCTCTTTTCAAGCTCCAGCGACGTGGAACAGACTGCCAGACTGTCTCAGACATTCAGATTCTATCTCTTCTTTCAAGTCTAAACTTAAAACCCATCTATTTTCTCATAATTAGTCAATGATGTGGGGAGAGGGGGGGGGGGGTACAACCTAACTCATAGCCGTCTGGGCCTTTTCAAATGTAGCGTATGTGTATGTTCTCTATTATATGTATTTGTTGTATGATTGAACGTTATAGGATTAAGTTTTTGCAGTGATATTTGAAGAATAAGTGAATGTCACATTGGTAGGATTAGGATTTGTTAGTTATTGTAGTAATAGTATTTGTAGTTGGGTGTAAGGTGTATTATTGTATATGAGAAGGGTGAATGTAGTATGACTTTCTAAAGCGCTTAGAGAAATTCGTTTGATTAAGCCTTATTAAATTATTATTATAGCATAAAGAGAGAGAGAGAGAGAAGAGACAGAGAAGAGAAGAGAGACAGAGAGAGACAGAGAGAGAGAGAGAGAGAACAGAGAGAGACAGAGAGAGACAGGAGAGACAGAGAGACAGAGGACAACGAGAGAGACAGAGAGAGACAGAGACAGAGAGAACAGAGAGACACACAGAGAGAGACAGAGAGACAGAGAGACACACAGAGAGAAAACAGAGAGAGACGAGAGACGAACAGGGGGTGGGAAGGGGAAGAGAACAGCACACTGAGAGAGGCACAGGAAGTGACGGGGTGTTAAGGGGTTAAGAGAACCAACACACATCTCAGAGCACACTTCACTCCCACAAGTGACACTCACAAACACACACACACACACACACACACACACACACACACACACACACACACATACACACACACACACACACACACACACACACACACACATACACACACACACTCACAACACACACACACACACACACACACACACACACACACACACACACACACACACACAAACTCCTCACCTCACTACACCCACACGAAAAACTCCTCACACCTGCGATGACTGCTGCTTGCAAGGGAAAGGAAGTGCCTTCACATGAAGAAGGGAGAACACCCACCAACTGTTTGTGACTGCTGCTAGCAATGGGAAAGGAAGTGCCTTCACATGAAGGAAGGGAGAACACCTACCACCAACTGTTTGTAACTGCTGCTAGCAATGGGAAAGGAAGTGCCTTCACATGAAGGAAGGGAGAACACCCACCAACTGTTTGTAACTGCTGCTAGCAATGGGAAAGGAAGTGCTTTCACATGAAGGAAGGGAGAACACCTACCACCAACTGTTTGTAACTGCTGCTTAGCAATGGGAAAGGAAGTGCTTTCACATGAAGGAAGGGAGAACACCCACCAACTGTTTGGGGGGAAAACCTCACAGGGCCACAGACAAACCAGATTAAGTTTACAAAGTAAATACGCTCATTAACATTCAAGGCAGATGATCCGCTCATTAACATTCAAGGCAGATGATCCGCTCATTAACATTCAAGGCAGATGATCCGAAAAAAAATTCATAATGATGATAACAGGTCAAGTAGCTGATATTTTGCAACAACAATGGGTATGTGTTATCTACGCGTGTGTGCAGGGTGCACACACACACACACACACACACACACACACACACACACACACACACACACACACACACACACACGTGCGCGCGCGCGCGCGTTTTCTGTCTGTCTCTCTGTCTGTCTGTCTGTCTCACACACACACACACACACACACACACACACACACACACACACACACACACAACCACGCCCTCATGCACGCACGCTCACACACACACACACACACACACACACACACACACACACACACACAGAAGAGAGAGAGAGAGAGAGAGAGAGAGAGAGAGAGAGAGAGAGAGAGAGAGAGAGGGAGATCGCAATTGTTTTAAGTTTGGATGCCTGATTTTAATTTTCTTTTCTTTTCAGCAAAGGCCAGTATAATACAAACAAAACGTGTATTGTGATTCTAAGACTGCGTGAAGTAAGAGAGACTCCTGTAATTTAAGTATGGCAACATTTGTTTTATTAAAGAAAAATGCCAACACATCCTAAAAGGTCGCTACGTTTTGCTCTCTCTCTCTCCTCTCTCTCTCTCTCTCTCTCTCTCTCTCTCTCTCTCTCTCTCTCCTCTCTCTCTCAAGGTCCTTGCTTGTTTTAGTACATATTCCGTTTATTTGTATTTCATTAAATAAAAAAAAATAAAACGATCATTTCTTTATGTGTATAAATAGTTCGAAACAAATATTTCAGCTGCTTAAAGGAAATTATGTCTTCTGTACATGGTACACGCATATGTTTCACAGGCCAGCATGACTTGCATGTCGGCCTGATTTATTTATTTATTTGTTATTCATTTGTTTCTATATTTATGTACTGAAAAAAATCTGCCTACTTATTTATTTGTTTATTCATTGACTCTTTTTGAAATTTTGTTTCATAATGGAGCGGAACAGTTTTAAAAAAACAAACTTTGGGAAGTTTGCTCTCGATGTCCTCTCTGAAATTATTACTTTGATATTTTTCTGTTTTTGTTTTGTTTTGTTTTGTTTTGTTTTTTTTGTTTATTCCTTTCATTTATGTTGGCTTGATTTGTGGATTGTTAGCTTTTCTAGACATTTGTTTTGTTTCGGATTTGTTTACAGAGCTCGTTTTGTTGTTTCATGTACCTGTTTACTTTTCTTTCCTTTTCTTGAAAATGATTTTAATGTGCTTTTGCTCCTTGCCCTCCTTTCCCTCCGCTGTCGCTTCACCCACCTCTCCTCCCGCACCCATCTTCTCTCTCCCTCTCTCTCTCTCTCCTCTCTCTCTCTCTCTCCCTCTCTCTCTCTCTCTCTCTCTCTCTCTCTCTCTCTTTCTGTTATGTGGGTGATCACCTCTCATCGCATGGAAAACGATTCTCTTGAAACATAGAGGGCAAGAACGTTAACTCATGCAAGTACCTAGGAGTGATATTTTCGATGAAATAAAGTTCAGAATTACGTGTAGGGGAATCATGTAGAAATGAGAGAGCAGGCGGCACTGAAGTTCTGAAATCATGGATAAAGCTTAATGCCATTAACTGTTGCTTATTTCTGGAAAATGTTTGATGCTCAAACTGAATCCTTATATACATAATGATGGTGGCGGGACATTTGGGGATTCCACCTTAGTTCACAAACAGGAAAAGTTCATACATATGTGTCCTGATTCCGTTTTTATACAGGGGAACAGGATGGTGTCCTCTGTATAGAAGATCTACTGCGAAATGCATAAGACACTGGGAGAAAAACGTTGAAGCTTCCATAGTCTTACGTATGCAAACAAGCTCAGTATGTAACGGTCATACCATTGAAATTTAGCCAAGAAACCTGGATTGACAAAGTTCAGTGCACACTATCGGAACATGGGTCTGGGAATTACGTGAATATGTTAAGGAGTGGGAACTGACCAGCAGTTTGTTTCAGAGTTTAAACACAGACCCATCTCTTTCTTCAAACAACACTGGCGCTGTCATGGGCCATATCAGGGCTGTCAGCACGTTGAAGTCAACTCACAAATCTTCAAACAACACTGGCACGGTCATGGGCCATATCAGGGCTGTCACCAGTTGAAGTCAACTCACAAATCATCCACCAAAAACAAAATCCAAACATCTCTTTAAAATACACCTAAAAACGCACCAGAAGCTTTGTGAAAAATCTTTTATTCCGTAAAATCTTAGATCAGATGAAAAATGTTGTTTTTTTTTCTTCAGAAATTCAAAGATCACGTCATGTGAGATAACTCTGAATATTATTTCCATGCATTCTGCTGTAAAGTGTTTATGTTTCACGTCGTGCAAGTCCCAACACGCCAAAAGAATATGTTTCACTGTGAGTGGAACATGACATGGAATGCACCACGGCGCTTCTTCACCTTTTAAAAGATAAGAATGAGTGTAAAACGAGTGGCTTGTATGCAAACGGCATTCAGATATGGAAAGTGAAGAAAAATAAAGTTGGTTTCTCTCATTTAAAAGTGTGTTCCAGCTTGTCAAACATCTTAATGTCATATCATATGAATGACACCGACTCAGTCACGCAAAATTTCGGGTAAGAACAGCTGATTTAAATGGTAAGAAGCGATGGTTGCATTCCAGCACGTTCACAGAGTCACCATGCCCTTTTTAGTCGATCCAATGTTGAAGATGAACTTTTTTTTTTTTTGGCTTCAGTGTACCACGGACGAAGCAGTGCGAAAAAAAATGTTTGTCGTTCAGGTTTGGTAGAAAGACATGACTTTGTTTCTGTTTTACCATCAGGAGATAACAAAATCATCAACTCCGTTACTCGATTTATTGAGGAAGACCAAACAACAAGACCTGAAGGCATGCTAACGTAAACCACAGCTATACTGTGTCATCATGTGGCAATTACTTGGACCGTATTGGGCCTAGTACTGATATATGTTTAACACATTCTGTAATACATGATAGTGTATGTCTGTGGGGATGGTCCAGTCTGTTTATCATTACTGTCACTGTTATATTTGTGTGTGTGTGTGTGTGTGGTGTGTGTGTGTGTGTGTGTGTGTGTGTGTGTGTGTCTGTGTGTGTGTGTCTGTGTGTGTGCGTGCGTACGTGCGTGCGTGCGTGCGCGTGCGTGCGTGCGTGCGTGCGTGCGCGCGTGCGTGCATGTGTGTGTGTGTGTGTGTGTGTGTCTGTCTGTGAGAGAGAGAGAGAGTGTTTGTGTGTGTGTGTGTGTGTGTGTGTGGTGTGTGTTGTGTGTGTGTGTGTGTGTGTGTTTGTGTGTGTGTGTGTGTGTGTGTGTGTGTGTGTGTGTGTGTGTGTGTGTGTGTGTGTGTGTTTGAAGTTATAGAGGTACTTGAAAAGGTGAAAAGCTTTCGCAACTTTCGTTGGACTTAAATGAACCTATTTCTTAAAAAAAAAAAGCCAAGTATTTTAAATGCCAATTA
>CM065731.1:70218225-70225725 GCA_033310375.1 Conus canariensis | reverse complement strand
GGTCCGAGACGACTTGCCGGGGCAGTATTTTCACGCCTCTTTTGATAGAATACCTCGCTGTCAACCAGACCTGACAGGCACATGCATCTGCAGTGTTGGTCAGGAAATTTGACAGCCAGTCTCAGAGACGCCACAAGAAGATGGATGAAACTCGGCTGTGTGGTTCCAGACTTTCCCTACGACACCGTAAGATCTCTACACTGAATAAGAAAAGAACCAGGGCCAAAAAATCAAGCACATAAATGCGTCTTTCTTTCTTTCGCTCATTCTTTTCCTTCCTTTCCTTTTCTTCTTTGTCCTTCTGTGTGTCTTTGTTTCTTTTTCATTTGTTTCTTTCTCTCTCCCTTCTGTCTTTTTTTTCTTTCTAACTTTTTTTCTATTTACTCTCTCTCTCTCTCTCTCTCTCTCTCTCTCTCTCTCTCTCTCTCTCTCTCTCTCTCTCTCTCTCTTCGTACCCTTCCTTTTTTCAACCTCTTTTTTAATATTTCTATTTCTTCTTCCATTCTTCTTTCTTCTTCCTTTT
The DNA here is from genome assembly GCA_033310375.1 of Conus canariensis. Classification (NCBI taxonomy): domain Eukaryota; kingdom Metazoa; phylum Mollusca; class Gastropoda; order Neogastropoda; family Conidae; genus Conus; species Conus canariensis. The sequence goes on along the minus strand of CM065731.1, from coordinate 70,225,202 downwards.
CCGAAAGGCTAAGATCGGTTATTTTCAGGTTCCTCTTCATACTGAAAGCCCTTTTTTTGGGGGCCCGGTACGCGGGAATAAAAGAACCGTTTTTGCCCACTCAATTTTCCCCAGGGCCCCCCCCCTTCCTGGGAAAAAATTTTTTTAAAAGAAACAAAACCATTCCCCAAAACGGGGCATGGTAAAAAAAAAGGCCCCCCCAAAACATAGTGAAAAAAAACCCCTTTTTTTTTAAAAAAATTTGAATGAAAGAATGGATGTGTGATTTTTGTAGTCTCGGGAAATGTAAAAAGGGGGAAGGGGGGGGGGGGGGGGGGGGGGGGGGGGGGGGGGGGGGTTTTGGATTTTTTGGGGGGGGGGGTGGGGGGGGGGTTTTTTTTTGGGGGGGGGGGGGGGGGGGGGGGGGGGGGGGGGGAAAAAGGGGGGGGGGGGGGGGGGGGGGGGGGGGGGGGGGGGGGGGGGGGGGGGGGGGGGGGGGGGGGGGGGGTGGGGGGGGGGGGGGGGGGGGGGGGGGGGGGGTTTTTTTTTTTTGTTTTTTTTTATTTTTTTTTCCCTTTCCCCCTTCTTTTTTTTTAATTTTTTTATTTTCCCACTCCCCCCCCTTTTTCTTCCTCCCCCCCTTTTTCCCCCCCTCCCCTCTTCCCTTCCTTTTTTCCCCCTTTCCTTTTTTCCCCTTTTTTTTAAAATTTTCTATTTTTTTATTTTTTTCTTTTCCTTTTCCAAAGGAAGTCGGGTTTTTTCATTTTATACTGGCCCTAACTTTTAACCCCTTGGGGGGTCATAAAAAAAGGGGACAAAAATTCCTTTTTGGGGGGGTTTTAAAAAAAAAAAACAAAAAACAACTAAATGATGGTTTTTCGGGGGGGGGGTTTAAACGGGCCTTTTCAGGGGGGGGTTTTTAAAAAAAAGGGGGAAAGGGGAAAAGGAAGATTGGGGGGGGGGGGGGATAAAAGGATTAAAAAAAAAAAAAAGGGGGGGAGTTATGTGTTGGATGAGGGGGGTTTTTTGAAGGGGTTAAATAAATTTTTTGAAAAAATGAATTGTCCCCCCCCCCCCCCCCAAAAATGTTTTTAATAAAAAATGTTTGTTTATGTATGATTTTTTTTTATTAAAATGTTTAATTTTAACAGTTTTAATTGTGAAAAGTTTGAAAATGAAAGGTCAAAATAAAAAATAAAAAGGGCACGGGAAATCCCCGCAGTAAAGGACCGGAATTTTCCCTTTTTTAAGGGCCCTAGCGCCTGTCCAAACCCTCGTTTAATTGAACCCCTAACCAAACTTTTCCGGCGCAACGGGCCCTTTCCGGGGAAAACCCTACCCAAAGGGAAAGATTCGGGGCTCCGTCAATGGGGGGGGGGCTGCAGGGAAACCTTTTGGCTTTTGAAAGTATGGGGGGGGGGGGCCCCTGGAGTTTTTGAAAAAGGGGGTGGGTTTCAAAGGGGGGGGGTTTAAATGGTTGGACGGGAAGAAGGCGCAAAGGGGGGGGGGGGGGGGGGGGGGGGGGGGGGGGGGGGGGGGGGGGGGGGGGGGAAATTTTTTAAAAAGGAAAAAAACTTTGGGACCTTACAACCTCCCAAAAAAGTTTTACCCCCTACCAACAAAGGGTTTCAACGGAAAAGTCCCCCACCCCCCCCCATCCCACCGCCCTGGCCTTTAACCATAAGAGTTTTCTTTAGTTTTTCCCCCCTTTTTCCCCCGAGGGGGCAACCCATTGGGGTTTAAGCCGGGGGCTCGGGAAAATTTTGAACCCCACTTACAGGGCCCAAGTTGAAAAAAAAAAATGCCCGGGGGAGTTTGCCGACCCGGAAAACGGGGAATCCCCGAGCGGACCACGGGGCCCATTTTCCCCACTGGATTTCCGCCCCGAGTGGGAACCTGATAAAACGTAAAGTCCGTTTTAAAAAAAAAATGTAAAAGGATTTTTGTATGCATGTAGTAAAAAATTATGTTTTAGATGTATTTTGTATGTTGTAGGAATATATTGAAGTATGTATGTTGTAGAAAAAGGTTGTGGTATGTTGTTTAGATGGTATGTATGAGTGTAGTATGTATTATAGATGTAGGGATCATGCAGTAAATGGCTTATGTAGGGGGTTTTTAAGGTTTGAATGTTGTGTAATAGTATTACTGCTATTCATGAGCCATATAAAAAATGCCGTGGAAAGGGCCCGACGGTTTAATTTGAGGGGTCGCAGGGTTTCCTTTATTTTTTTTCCCCCTTTTTCCCCCTGGAATAATAAAAACCCAACAAAAACCACCCAGGGCCGACCCCCCACGGAAAACATTACCCAAAACCCCCGTCCCCCAAACCCACCCAAAAAAACCCCCCCGGCGTCTGGAAACCAGACGAAGTCAAAAGGAAAAAACCCCGGGGGGTCAATGGGTAAAGGGAAAAACGACAACAAAACCGGCTGGGCCCCCTTACCCCAGTCCGGGCGGGGGGGGCAAAAACAAAACTCAAAAAAAAAATGGGCAAGGCTCCCACCAAAGATGCCACCTTTGGATAACCCATCCCCAAAAAAACCCAGCCCATCCCCCCCAAAATTTGGGTCTTCTCCTAGTTAAATCGAAACCCCCAATCACGACACACCCCTGAACCTTTTGTAAACAGATGCTTGGGGCTCTACCACAGGTGGCAGGACAAAAAAAAACGGGGAAAAAAAAGAGCCCAGAAAAAAAATAACCCAAAAGGGGCCTTTGGAACCCCCAAAAAGGAAGTTATTTGGAGGAAAAGAAAAAAAGGGGGCCCGCCCCCCAAAATAAAGGAAAGGGAAAAACCTGTTTTTCCTGGGGCCAACGGAAAGGGCCCCCCGGGGAAGGCGAAAAAGGCTCTGAACGCTTTCTTTTAAAAATTTTAAACTGATGATGAAAAATTTTGAAAGGGGAGAAAGATTCCAGCTGATTAGAAGAGAGTAAAGAAGTGAGAAAAGAAGAAAAAAGAGTAGAAAGAAAAGGAGAGATGAGAAAGAGTTTGGGAAGATGTTTGAAAAGTAGAGAAAAAGAAGAATAAAATTTTTTAAATTAATTAAAAAAAAAAAAAAAAAAATTTTTTTTAGTTTTAAAAAATAAAAAAATTCACTTAAATTTTAATTTTTTTTTGGGGGGTTTTTTTTTCCCCCCCAACCTTTCCAAACCCCCCCCCCCCCCCCCCCCCCCCCAAAAACCCCCCCCCCCCCCCACCCCCCCCCCCCCCAAACCCCCCCCCCACCCACCCCCCCACCACACCCCCCCCACCCCACCCCCCCCCCCTTTGAAACCCCCCCCCGGGCCACACCCACCCCCACCCCCCCCCAAACCCCACTTTCGCCCCCCCCCCCCCCAAACCCCCCCCCAAACCCCACCCCGGGCGCCCCCCCCCCCCCCCCCCCCCCCCCCCCCCCCCCTTCCCCGGGCCCCCCCCCCCCACCCTTTTTCCCCCCCCCCCCCCCCCACCCCCCTACCCCCCCTCTCCCCCCCCCCCCAACCTTTTTCCAAACAAAAACCCCCTGAAAAAAAAAAAAAAAAAAAATTTTTTTTCAAACCCCCCCCCCCCCCCCAAAAAACCCTTCCCAATCACCCTCCCTAAAAAATCCACCGCTTTAAAAAAGGGGCACCCCCCCCCCAAAAAAAAACCGGCCCCCCCTTTTTTTTCCCCCAAAAAAAAAAAAAAAAAAAATTTTTTGGGGGTGGGGGGGGGTGGGGGGGAGAAGAAAGGTTAATCAATGTTCCATTGACGCATCTCCTACAGTGGAAAGGGCGAACAGGGAAAAGTAAAGTAGAAAATACAACGAGGGTTCGTTTGGTTGGTTGTTTGCTTGGTTGTTTGCTTTTTCAATAATCATATAAGGGTAATGAAGATGAGGCTACAAGCAGTTCCATTAGCCCACGAAAACAGGGAGTGAGGGACCAGATACTTGCTGACCTTTTTTTTTTTTTTTAACCATTTAGCAACCAGTGGGTGTAGTGCAAGCACGGCTACGTTTTTCCATTCTGTTTTAAGAATATGTGGCACCGATGTATTCTATGCCCCACCCCTCCCCTTGACAATAAAATCTAAAGTCAACCAAGTTGAAGAGATACAGACACAGCAGTGCTTGTCAGGAACTTGGAGCAACACTGTCAGAGTCGCATTCATTAGGTGGATAAACACGATTGTGTGGTTCTACTCTATTCATTACAGTCCATACCATCCTAAAATACTCGTCAAGAGATATTTTCAAAAAATCGACCTAATCTCAAAAATGATCATAATCATGATTTTCTGTTAAGCGGAACTCGAATTTACACATCCGTTATGTGAACCTTTGCGAAAGCGAATGCTGGCGAAAACAAAGCCATACTCTCTGGTGAAAGCAACAGGTGTTTTCGCAAGACGTTTTGAATTAGGGAATAACAATGAGTGAATAAATGAAAACACTTCTCTGCACCAAGCAAAAGAACGAAAACAACAATACTATCAGACACAATTGTTAAACGCAAACGTTTTGACATATGTTGATTAACACCTGCATTTGCTATGTTGATTAACACCTGCATTTGCTATGTTGATAAACCTGCATCTATTATTAACACCTGCATTTGCTATGTTGATTAACACCTGCATTTGCTATGTTGATTAACACTGCATTTCATGTATACACCTGCATTTGCTATGTTGATTAACACCTGCATTTGCTATGTTGATTAACACCTGCATTTGCTTTTAACACTTTGTAAGGTGCTAAAATAAGCGTGAACACATTTACACAATCCCTGCATAGTTCCGGCCCCCCCCCCCCCCCCCCCCCCCCAAAAAAAAAAAAAAAAAAAAAGGTTAAGAAAATAAATTAAAAAAAATAGATTAATGAATAAAAAAAGAAATAAACAAATAAATGTATTCGGATTAAACAAAAATGCATTGTAGACTTACGGGACACGCCTTACTTGTCGTAGCGTGAACATGCACAACGTAGTGGAGGTTGTATCTGTTGAAAACTATCCTGCCTGAGACCCGTTCTGTTGTGAAGAAGCTGCCTTCGGGACATTTGTGTCGCTTTGGCCTTTAGACTGTGACAAACTCCTTTGTCTTGAAACGAAACAATATAGTGTATGGAAACGACCCTCGCTCTAGATCTGATGGTATAGTAGACTTTATTCTTCTGCTTGGGGGTTCGCTATGCCTGCAAAATAAGAGAATAATTTCTGAGATGAATGTAGTTAAGAAACTGTTGAAAGTAAGATCTGAAACCAAACATTTTTTTTTTTTAATTTTGAGCTTAATATTTATTAAACAGACTCGCACGCGCGCGCGCGCACACACACACACACACACAATATATATATAAAGAGAGAGAGAGACGTACACACACACACACACACACACACACACACACACATATATATATATATATTATATATATATATATATAATATATATATATATAATATATTTGTTGAATTAAAACCAGTTAAAAATCAAGCTTAAAACCACCTACAAGCTTGTTTCGCGCTGTGCGGTCGTCAGGGTGTAGTGAGCTTGTGCTGTCAGTGCATATATATATATATATATATATATATATATATATATATATATTATATATATCACTGAGGAGAAACAATCAGGTTTCGAAATATCGGTATCTGACCAGGAGTTATATGTTAGTGGCTTTCCTCCCCATTGGAGATTGTCTCCTTCTTGGAGACTATAAGCTTGCTGAAGGCTCATTTTGAGAAGCATTTATTTTATTTTTCCCCATTCACCCACTCAAGCACATACTGTAGTTAGGCAGAATGATCTACCACTGCAGATATGAATGCTTATCTCCCCCTATTTCTTCAATCTAAGACATAAGAGCAAGCTTTGTTTATAATTGAATATTTCTTGCAGTCATTGCAACACCAAGCTGCTCTGTAAGTTGCTGGAATGGTGCTCGGTACTTATCCTTGGAATTTATTAGTTTATTGTAATTTAGTCCATTGCGGATTCATTCCAAGAACTGGCCCTCAGCACTAGTGTCTTAAGATGTTATCTTTTTATATTTTCTACTTTTCACAAGAAAATGTAGCTTGTTTTGCTCTTCCATGATTTTCTTTTGCTTCTTAGGTGGCACCTTTGGTTGGTTTTTTGAAAACTCAACAAACATACTACGGTATTGCACACCAGCCTTTTCTGGGATAGCATTCTTCTTAAAACCGAAAAGGCAGAGAAGTCAAATTACCACTTTCCGCGGTCACTGAGGAGAAACAATCAGGTTTCGAAATATCGGTATCTGACCAGGAGTTATATGTTAGTGGCTTTCCTCCCCATTGGAGATTGTCTCCTTCTTGGAGACTATAAGCTTGCTGAAGGCTCATTTTGAGAAGCATTTATTTTATTTTTCCCCATTCACCCACTCAAGCACATACTGTAGTTAAGCAGAATGATCTACCACTGCAGATATGAATGCTTATCTCCCCCTATTTCTTCAATCTAAGACATAAGAGCAAGCTTTGTTTATAATTGAATATATATATATAGCTAGCTTGTTTGTTTTTTTCCCGTGCTACATGTGTTTCTCAGGGTGTTTTTGATTTTATTCACTGATAAGAACTTCCATCTGTGTCTGCAATTGTTATCCATTTCTGTCCTAACATTTAAAGTTGGTAATTGTGGTTTACATAGTATAATGTATTTCTCTGTAAGGCATAGATTACATCTTTTTGAAATGTTATTGTATAGTGCTGCTCTATTTAAGAATTTCCAAGATATGTTGTAGTCTGTGTTTTTATCTTCAAGTTTCCAAATGTATTTACTCAGTTCTGTTTGGTTTTTATATCTTTCTTTGTTGAATGATTGTTTATGGTTTGCATATCTAGTTTTGAATTGGTTTTCAGTGATACCTACATATGTTTTTTTCTGCGTTCTCTGATGTTACAGTGGCTTGGTACACAATGTTGTTGTAAAGGCATTTGTTGCTTAGGGGACACTGTTCTTTTTTGGTGCGGTTACAAGATTTCCTTTTGTCACCCTCATTTTTCTC
>CM065731.1:70208225-70213225 GCA_033310375.1 Conus canariensis | reverse complement strand
CTGGTTCGCCTCTCAAGGCTTTGTAATTGTATGAATCACAATTTTGTTAGTTATGTGTGCTCTACCCACTTCTAATAGTAATGTTTACTAAAACTCTCTTGAATTGTTTTTTTACATTTTGAAGAAGTTAACTGCGCTCCCGAGATCAACAAAAGCAGGAAAGAACTAAGAGACAATACCTGTGACAGAAGTGCTCTCTGTGAATTTAATACCATGTTCACTGTTCCTCGATGTCCGATTTATGCAACTAAAGCTAAAATCTTTTCAACAACAGAAGCGAACTACTTTTTAACTCTTTAACTCTAGAAATGAATTAGCTCTGCACTGTGGGATGCCTTGAATTTCACGTAGCATATACATATTCTGTCAATGTTGTTCGCGTAATTATTACCTTCTGGAATCAATCCGTTTTGCGTTGAACGTATTCATGGAAGAATTGATACATTCGACGCCCAGGTTTTCCCATACATAGTGGAAACCATAACCACTAAAAAAAAAAAAAATTCCTGTAACGGCCAAATTTAGTAGCACTGTATGCGCTTTGTGAGGCGATTTATGTTCTTGCAATTTGAATTAGTGTGCACAATTGTCTAAAACAACAACCACTAGAAATAATATTTGATCGAAACTGATCCTACTCAGAAAACTCACCATCATTTGGTGTTTCGTATCCAAAGCAAAGATACTTTTTTTTGCAAGAGGAAAAAAAAAAGCTTATTATTTATGAATGATCTTCAAAACCTGTATTTAAGAACCTTATCGGAATATGCGCTGAATGTGGTAATAACATGCTTCAAACAATAAAGCCAATGAAGAACAACTGCAACGAATGTTATGTAATTAATGCAATCTATAGAATAATACCGTTAGCAGTTCGTTTCATTTTGCGCAATGTCCACCTGGAGAGAGAGAGAGAGAGAGAGAGAGAGAGAGAGAGAGAGAGAGAGAGGAACTGGAAAGGTGTAAGTAGGGATAGGGAAAGAATAAAAACTGCAATGAAAAATGCTTGCCTGCCAAATGAAATCTCGCACAAGCAAGCGCTCGCACGCGCACAGATTGATGTTCATCTGAAAAGCCCCCAAACCTTAGAAGGCGTTAGAACAGAAACAAAAAGAATCAGCACTAGCACTATCAATTAACCAGCGATGAAGACAAAGGGGTCATGCATCATGCAGACACATGCCACTCTGTCGTATAGCTTTCCCATCGGACGGTGCTGTGTCTAAAGGATGAATTAACTGGTCGGTATTAAACCTCTTATAATTCACACACACACACACACACACACACACACACAGATAGAGAGAGAGGGGGGAGGGCAGGGAAGAGGTGGGATGACGCTAAGAGAACTTGTAAGAAACATGTTACGCATTGCGTAAAAGGAAAGAAAGAAAGGAAAAGAGGAAGAGAAAGAATAAAGGAAAGAATGAAAATTCCAAAAGACAGAAAACAAAGAAACGAATAGTCCATCTGAAAAAGAAGAAAAACGGAAAGAAACGAAGAAAAAAATGGAGAAAAAAACTTAAAGAAAAGAAAACAGACACGATGTTAGACAGAAAGATAAAAAAACAAACAAAAAGAAATCAAGCAATAAGAACGAAAGAAAAAAAGAAATAGTAAAGAAACTCCGTATGAACGAAAGAAATGAAAAGAAATATGAAAACGCGAGAAAGAATGTAATAACGACAGAAAGAGCGAAAGAAAAAAAGAAGCAGCACACCATGTTGAAACTAACCTGGAAAAAACCGATATGGGGCAAAGGCGGAAAGGAAAGATCCATGCAAAGAAAGAAACAGAATGAAAAGAATGAAAGACAAACAAATCAGAAAACAACAAACAACAGAGAAGAAAAATAAAAAACAGAAATACATACAAGAATAGGAACAGACAGACAGCAAGCCAGAGAAAAAGAAAGACAGATAGAGTAATAGAAAACAAATAAGGAAAAGAAAGAAAGAAAAGACAGAAATACATACAAGAATAGGAACAGACAGCAAGCCAGAGAAAAAGAAAGACAGATAGAGTAATAGAAAACAAATAAGGAAAAGAAAGAAAGAAAAGACAGAAATAAAGACAGGCAGAGAGACAGACAGGCGGAGAAAAAGAGACAGACTGATAGACAGACAGACTGACAGACAAACAGATAGATAGACAGAAACAAAGAAAGAATGACCAAGAGAAGAAAGAAAGAAAGGAAGAAAGAAAGGAAGAAAGAAAAGAAAAGAAAGAAGGTAGGAAACAAAGAGAGAAAGAAAGAAAAGAAACGGAAAGAAAAGAAAGGAAAGAAAGAAAAGAAAGAAAGAAAGAAAGAAAGAAAGGAAACAAAGAGATAAAGAAAGAAAAGAAACGGAAAGAAAAGAAAGGAAAGAAAGAAAGAAAAGAAAGAAAGGAAGAAAAAAGGAAACAAAGAGAGAGAGAAAAAAATGAATGAAAGAAAGAAAACCAATACCTGAAACGGCTGAAGACGCTGAGAGAGCGCGGACCTGGGGTCGCTGTCCATCTGGTCTCCTCCCAAGCTGTTGGCTGCCGACAGACTGACCAACGCACAGGCGACAAGCAGGAGAACGCACTGGCAAACGGATGGAGACATGATGACTCTGAGACAAGGGGGTCTGGAACCAGAGAGCAAAACGAGACGATCACGAGAGGTAACTGACTTCGAGTCAAGAAAGGGAAAGCAAAGAGAAAATACTCTTTGTTAACTCGAAGAACTTACAGCAAAAACGAACTTGCTGAAGGAGCTAAAGAAAGTGGAAGTGAGCTGAAAACGGGCTGCCTTGATGGTCGAAGAGTCTCGTCTGGCACCAAGATTGTTTGCAAAGGCAAGCGAGAGTAAGGAGTGACAGAGAGGGAGAGAGACTAGTTCTTCGCGTAAAGAGAACGGTGGTGGAGTGAGCGTCATTATATATCGCTGGCCGCTCCCGGCTTCATTGGCTATTGGTTAAATCTGATTGGTTAGAGAACCTTCGACGTCATCTCTCTCTCTCTCTCTCTCTCTCTCTCTCTCTCTCTCTCTCTCTCTCTCTCTCTCTCTCTTTTCTCTTTGTGCGAGTACGTGTATGTGTGTGCGTGCGTGCACGTGTGAATTTCTCTTTCGTCGCAAATTGATCTGCTATTGGTCGCTATCCACATGGGAATCCAGGGCTGAGAAAAGACGTGGGAGAAACGGAAGGGCGAGGGAGGAGGAGGGGAAAGAGTAGGCGAGAGAGAGAGAGAGAGAGAGAGAGAGGGAGGTAGAGAGAGGGGGGGAGAGAGGGGGGTAGATATGTAAATGGAATACAGACATCTTAAAAGTCAGAAAAGGTTAAACAAAAAAGGGCAGAGTGGGGGGGGGGGAGGATGAAGTTGGAAGCAGAATACGGGTGAAGAATAAGGAAGGGGAGGTAAGGAGGGAGGGGGGAGGGGAGGAAGACGGACACAGTTTAGACTTCCCCAATTACTTTAAAAGAAAAATCAGAATTCCTACCACATTAGATTACCCATGGCTACATACGGTAAACAACCATGAAAAAAAAAAAAAAAAAAAAAACCAGACGGAAGAGAGACAGAAAAGAGAGAAGAAAGGCACGACAAATACAAAAGGAAAGAAAGAAACGAATGGCCGGAGATAAGAAGGAAGAGGGGGGAAAGAGAGGTATGGGAGGAAGGGAAAGAGAGGTATGGGGGGAAGGGAAAGAGAGGTATGGGAGGAAGGGAAAGAGAGGTATGGGAGGAGGGAAAGAGAGGTATGGGAGGAAGGGAAAGAGAGGTATGGGAGGAAGGGAAAGAGAGGTATGGGGGGAGGAAGGAAGAAAGAGAGGTATGGGAGGAAGGGAAAGAGAGGTATGGGAGGAAGGGAAAGAGAGGTATGGGGGGAAAGGAAAGAGAGGTATGGGAGGAAGGAAGAAAGAGAGGTATGGGAGGAAGGGAAAGAGAGGTATGGGAGGAAGGGAAACAGAGGTATGGGAGGAAGGGAAAGAGAGGTATGGGAGGAAGGAAGAAAGAGAGGTATGGGAGGAAGGGAAAGAGAGGTATGGGAGGAAGGGAAAGAGAGGTATGGGAGGAAAGGAAAGAGAGGTATGGGAGGAAGGAAGAAAGAGAGGTAAGGGAGGAAGGGAAAGAGAGGTATGGGAGGAAGGGAAAGAGAGGTATGGGGGGGAGGGAAAGAGATGTATGGGAGGAAGGGAAAGAGAGGTATGGGGGGAAGGGAAAGAGAGGTATGGGAGAAAAGGATAGAGAGGTATGGGAGGAAGGGAAAGAGAGGTATGGGGGGAAGGGAAAGAGAGGTATGGGAGGAAGGGAAAGAGAGGTATGGGGGAAGGGAAAGAGAGGTATGGGAGGAAGGAAGAAAGAGAGGTATGGGAGGAAGGGAAAGAGAGGTATGGGGTAGGGAAAAAGAGGTATGGGAGAATGGAGAAAGAGATGTATGGGAGGAAGGGAAAGAGAGGTATGGGAGGAAAGGAAAGAGAGGTATGGGAGGAAGGGAAAGAGAGGTATGGGAGGAAGGGAAAGAGAGGTATGGGAGGAAGGAAGAAAGGAGGTATGGGAGGAAGGGAAAGAGAGGTATGGGAGGAAGGGAAAGAGAGGTATGGGAGGAAAGGAAAGAGAGGTATGGGAGGAAGGAGAAGAGAGGTATGGGAGGAAGGGAAAGAGAGGTATGGGAGGAAGGAAAGAGAGGTATGGGGGGAAGGGAAAGAGATGTATGGGAGGAAGGGAAAGAGAGGTATGGGGGGAAGGGAAAGAGAGGTATGGGAGGAAGGTAGAGAGGTATGGGAGGAAGGGAAAGAGAGGTATGGGGGAAGGGATAGAGAGGTAGGGAAGGAAGGGAAAGAGAGGTATGGGAGGAAGGGAAAGAGAGGTGTGGAGGAAGGAAGAGAGGTATGGGAGGAAGGGAAAGAGAGGTATGGGAGGAAGGGAAAGAGAGGTATGGGAGGAAGGGAAAGAGAGGTATGGGAGGAAAGGAATAAAGAGAGGTATGGGAGGAAGGGAAAGAGAGGTATGGGAGGAAGGGAAAGAGAGGT
>CM065731.1:70203225-70205725 GCA_033310375.1 Conus canariensis | reverse complement strand
CTTACTTATGAAAAAAAAAAAAAGGGGGGGGGGGGGGTATGGGGGCGGAAAGGGGGGCGGGAGTGACGGACGGGGGTTCGTTATGTAGCGGAACGGAGAAAAACAACATGACAATATGATACTATTTTAAGTGAGACGATGATGTTGAAGCTGTCAACTCCAATACAGTTCCAGTTTTAGAAACTTGTTCTGCTTCGAGCAAGTAACGATAATGGCCCTCCAGCAGGAAACGTGGCCTTTTCATACGGAGATTTTCCTGCTATGACCTGATATGACTTCTGCCAGACACAAAGAGTGCTCAATGAATGTTTCTTTCGTTCATGACAGTGATCTGGCAAAACAACCTCCGTGCAGCGCTCAGCTGGTTCAAAGAGGTTCACTTTGGAAAAGGAACGCTTAAACGAGTCAAAGATGATGACGGTTGTGATCTTCAGTAACCTTCGTTATTCCAGACAAGATGATGACTGTTGTGATCGTTCAGTAACCTTCGTTATTCCAGAGAAGATGATGACTGTTGTGATCGTTCAATAACCTTCTTTTCCAGAGAAGGTATTGCAGGTAATGCCGATGACTGAGGAGAATCCAAGAATTACCCGTGATGAATGAAACAGAGACTGCAACGAATATTTCAAACTCATGTTCCATTTATATTTTGGCGTTCGGAAACGTTGTCCCCGTAGGGTCCATCGTTATTTGAATTATGATAAAGAAAAGAAAGAAAAAGGAAGAAGATACACATGCTACACAATCAGTTGACTAGGTGTTTCCAGATGAGGATCCACCTGCAACACGTAAATCATCTAAAAGTGCAGACAAACAAATGATGGTGCGTTTCTTTTCAGAATCTGGCCAATGAGCCGTCATATCACTTGACAAAGACAGTGATCTCACACTGGAATGTCAACCACTACCTATCTAGAACATCGGATGTTTGACCAGCCGCTGTGGCCCAGTGATCAGAGTCGCGGACTCCCTGCTCGGAGGCCATGGGTTCGATTCCATCAAAGCCATTTATTTGATGGGTCTTTTTTGCTGAGATCAGCTCCTACCCAGAGCGGAGTTCGCTTTGGGTCTAACTCAGAAGACTGGGACTTACATAGCCGAGTTTCGTCCTCTTGATGTGTGTGTCTCTGAGAATGTTGCTCACATTTTCAAACACTTCAAGTGTCTGTATCTCTCGGGCTTGTTTGACCCTGAGATATATGAAAGTAAGCGCAGAGTGCCCTGTAATGCAGTCTCAGACCACAAGAGATCGTCAACATCATCCTCATTCTCATCGAAATGCAGAACAAAAGTCTCAAGTCCAGTGGCCCTCCATGCTGTACGTTCGTGGCCACCTCAGTGTTCAATTCTTCTCCGAGTCTCTGCTGTTGGTGAAGTTGAGTCAGGGTCGCCCGTATCGACATGTTCTTGGGGATTGTCTTTGGACGGACGTTGTGGTGTCCTCCTAAGGTAAAACTCACTCACGCTGGCTCCGACACTAAGCAGTTGTCGTCAGCAGGTGGGTTAGGAGTGTGTTCTATGTATATTGGATCAGAACAGGCACCATTGAACACCGCCGACATTAATTGCTCTTTGCTTATCTATTTATTGATTTTCTTTTATTGTGCTTCCTCTTCTTTTTTTCATTTCCCTTTTCTACCCTTCGTTTACGTCTTTGGGATACTGTACAATATGACTTTATTCCCTTGACGTATGAAATATCACAGATTTTTACCTTCGTTAGACACCAAGGTGCATCAAGACATGAACTGCGACTCACTGATGAGTCTGATTAGGGAGGCGAAAGGCAACTCGTTGAGGCGATACAAATGGTTCTGTTTTCAAAAGACTGCAATGGCACCAGTGTGCTGCTACAAAAGATGTTAAGATACTCTCTTTATCCTCACTCTGGATCTCATTTTCTGGGCTTTTCTTTCTATAAATCTTTACCGGGTCTTTGGCTTGATAACGGAAGAACTGTCAGCCTGCACTAAGTTTCCACAACTACTCATTTGATCAGCATATCATCGGCAGCCAATCAGTGGCAGGTTGCATCCAATTGCAGGGTATCAAAGAATAGGGTGTTCGGCACATTTCTGAGATAATGTCAACACTGATGTGCCTGAGAACAATTGACTTGCTAAACAAAAGGGCTGACAACTCTGACTGCTGGCACTCTTGAACTGGCTCGCATCCTTTGATGGGTCCTCTAATACAGACTCCAATATGTTCTCTTTTATTGATAACTCTTTATTTATTGATTCTACTTCTGTGCAGTTTATTTTCTTTTAATATTTTGTTCTCATGTTCTTATTGTAGCCTTCGCTGCCTGCTTTTGGAGTCTGTTGGGTTATTGCTAACCCGTGGTGGAATGTTATAAGAAGTATACCTTCATTTGTTACGAGGTTGGAAGACACCTGAATCAGGTTCCTCTGCTAAGTCCTGTGGGATAAAGACACAAAGTCAACTCTGGACAGGCAATACAACGCATTCTGTTTACAATTGTCCCATTCACTGC
>CM065731.1:70193225-70198225 GCA_033310375.1 Conus canariensis | reverse complement strand
AAGGGAAACTACGTGACACTTAAGGATGGACTATTGTCTCGTATCGTAACCAGTGAAGCGAAATCACGGCAATGTTTGGCGCACAGTTCAGATGATGTATGAGACAGTGAGATCAAAGATGAATGTCGTCTTCATAGGTGCGTGAACAAAAAAGACGTGTCATCGTGTGATGATTGTGTGTGTGTGTGTGTGTGTGTGTGTGTGTGTGTGTGTGTGTGTGTGTGCCTGCATGAGTGCGGGCGTGCGGCGTGCGTGCGTGTGTGTGTGTGTGTTAATGGCACCTTTATTTCTTTCTACCAGGCTTGTTGTATTTTCGCTGTAAATTTACCTACCAGTTTCTCATATAGTGCGAGTTAACCACTTCAACATTTGTTCCGCTCCACAGAACTTTAAAACTCGCACAGAAATTAAAACAGTCAATTTCAGAGGGCTCAGAAGACAGTTTTGTAATGCACCTCTCAATCATTCTTCTATGCTTAGACTCATTTAGGACTGATATCTGCTACGAACACTTGTTAAATCTAGGCAGGTACAAAATCAGTTGTACACAAAAATATGTCCACCTTGATGGCTCGTCCGATTCTTTCGGCATGCGATGAGTCTTCAAATTAAAAAAACATGTTTTCAGGTGACTGCAAAGCTTAAACCATTTTGTACATTATGTTGAGGCTGATTTGAAAAGGTAGTAAAAACAAAGTTCATCACAGACTATTATGTTAAGTTTGCAAACATCCTAGCTCAGGAACTTTACAAGCAAATCAGTGTACTTTATATGCCTTCGCTTTTTATCCTCAGATTTCAGAATCATAAAAAGGAATTGGAACGATCGGTCAAAAGCTTCAAATTACATGAAAATGATGTTTTGAAACCAGTTGAAAATACACTTAAATTTAGACCATTCACCTTCCACAAACTTTAAGCATACTAGTGATACGTTTCTTAACTCTTGTAGGGTTTGAATTTCACTCAGGCAAGACATGGTACAATCCATTGCACGTGACACTGTGGGTTTAAAGTGAAATCTTGATATATATGAGAACATAAAAAGTAAATGAAAACTTCAGCCCTCTGATTGCATTCAAACAGAGCTATATTTCAACTGGTAAAAAAGGGCTTGTTAACGACCAATCTGTCGCCCCTGCCCAATTTGTCGCCCGGCGACAGATTGGGCCTCAACACCAGGACCAATTTGTCGCCCAGGCGACAGACTGGTCCTCAACACCAGGACCAATCTGTCGCCATTCTAAGTTTTTGAGGGCGACAGATTGGGTCGCACTTCACTGTCCAATCTGTCGCCCTTGGCCAATTTGTCGCAACTTACCTTGCTCTCAATAAGTTGATGTTGGGCCACAGTTTCCTATTCCCACACTTTCTCTCACTTTAGGAGAAAGTGTGGGCCTCACTTTCTCTCATTTAAGAAAGGAAAGTGCGGATTGAGAGAAAGTGTGGTCCTTCCCCTTTCGCACTTTCTCCCATGTGAGAGAAAGTATGAGGGCGCCCCCAAACTTTCTACGATTGTGAGAAGAAATGTGGGAAGTGCCCCATATTTTTATTTATTTATTTATTTTCAATTTCGTTACTACTTTCTTGTCTTTCCTTAACATCAAACTAAGAGCCAAATGATGATAAAATCTAATAAAAAGTGATGGAACGAGACAGGAGTTTATAGCTGTTTTTCTATTGAATGGTCACATTGAGAAATCTTCAAAGTGCATAATCAATCAGAAAAATCAAACATGCAAGTGTCAAGTAGTTAAATCAACTAGTTATCAAATCCAAATAATATAATTCACGCTGGAAAGTAGGCAAACACACAAAAATGTTGCTTATGTTATTTTGGTAAGTTTATATGACATGGTATTAAACATTGGCCATAAACGTTACCTGTCCAATACTCTCCCTGTCGAACGGGGATGACCACAAAATAGTTCAGTTTATTGTAAAATCCAAATGTTCACTACTTAGGCTGCGTATGTTCTAATGGTAATTTTATAATATTCATAACCTAGATAACTTCTGGTCAGTGCCAAAACCAGTGGTCAGCTTCATGAAAATTTCACGTGTTCACTTTTTCACTGCATATTGGTGTGTTATAAACGCTTCTGTACAGTTTACAATATAGATGCCTGGTGGTCAACAAGATGACTGGTCAGTTTCATGTAAATTTAATTTTTCCTGAGTTCACTCCATATTGATATGTTTAATGCTTTCTTTTTCTTAATGTAGAAGACAGTGGTCTGCAAGAAAGACTGGTGGTCAGTTTTATGTCACTTTATATATTTTTACTATCTCAAAAACAAAACGTGCAATAATGAATGGTCTCCACTTCTTCTCCCCCCCCCCCCCCCTCCCCCCCCATCACCTCTCATCCCCCCACCTTTCTGCCCCTTCAATCAACCCCCACCCTCTCCCCGCTTAAAACAAATGAGGATAAGAATTTAAAAAAAAACAAACTGATAGGAAGTAAAAAAAAAAAATCAAGCGAAAAAACAAACAAACAAGTATGAAAACCATTAACCTCGGATCAAAAATATCAAGAGCAGAATGACCAACAACCACACATACATCAATGTAAAAATCAAGAACAGCAGCAATCTATTGCAGCAACCTGTTTAAGAAAACTGCAGTCATTCGGAAAGGAGTTAACACACCCAACACTGACACATTTTTATTATCCAGTAGCTGTACAGCCCTTTTAGACAAGGATGGGGCGGGGGGGGGGGGGGGGGGGGAATCATATATATGACTTAACGTTACATCATAAATGATCTCAAATTTCCTTTAAAAAATGTATACACCCACTCACATGCACGACAGGTGCAAATGCATACACACACAAGCGTGCGCGCGCACAGAGAGAGAGGAGAGAGAGAGAGAGAGAGAGAGAGAGAGAGAGAGGAGAGACAGAGAGAGACAGAGACAGAGAGAGAGAGAGAAGACAGACAGAAGCGGGTGGGGGGGGGGGGAGCGCTCACACGTATACAGACGATGGATCATATTGGGATTGGCTGACTTTTTTCAGTAAAGACTTTTCTTATCTTCATTGCTTCTGTTAAGATTCTAGCCAGCGATTTTGTTATCTTTTCATTATCATTTTGAAAGACTATTTGCTACCGATTTCTGATCAGGATTTCCTGTGAAGGAATTTAGAATATCACAACTCTGGAAAGGAGATGGACACAGCGAAGCGGGTCAGGGGGTATTTTCAGGGTGCAGAACTCACCGCGGAAGACCTCACAGGCAGTGCCACCAACAGTGCCATAGAACAGGTGTCGACAGACAGACAGCACCAGAGAGAGCCGTGACAGGTTCTGGCGACAGAAGCTGGGAAAGAATTAGGACCCGGGGAGGTTGACACGTTGAGGACTGGCCGGGTCAATTGCCTGGTGACCTGTGACAGCTGCACACGGTATTGGGACATTCTGGACTGGGGGGAGGTTGACACGTTGAGGACTGGCCGGGTCATTGCCTGGTGACCTGTGACAGCTGCACACGGTATTGCGACATTCTGGACTGGGGGGAGGTTGACACGTTGAGGACTGGCCGGGTCATTGCCTGGTGACCTGTGACAGCTGCACACGGTATTGGGACATTCTGGACTGGGGGGAGGTTGACACGTTGAGGACTGGCCGGGTCATTGCCTGGTGACCTGTGACAGCTGCACACGGTATTGGGACATTCTGGACTGGGGGGAGGTTGACACGTTGAGGACTGGCCGGGTCATTGCCTGGTGACCTGTGACAGCTGCACACGGTATTGGGACATTCTGGACTGGGGAGTTCGTTGGGTTGCGTTACCTCATTTGGCTCTCAGCCCCATACTCCTCGTCTTCTCCGTCTGTGTTTCTTCTTCTTCTACTTCTTCTTCTTCTTCTTCTTCTTTTCTTTTCTTCTTCTTCTTCTTCTTCTTCTTCTTTCTTTCCCCCGTCATGATGATGATGATGATGATATATATCATCAATCATCTTTTTCTTCTTCTTCTTCTTCTCTTCTTTTCTTCTTCTTCTTCTTCCTCCTCCTCCTCCTCTCCTCCTCCTCTCTCCTCCTCCTCCTCCTCCTCCTCCTTCTTCTTCTTCTTCTTCTTCTTCTTCTCTAACAAAGCGCTCTTGTCTTTTCTTCTCCGACTGTGTTTCTTTTTCTTCTTCTCCCTCTCCTCCTTCTCTTCTTCTTCATGATCATAATCATCATCATCATGATTATCATCTTCGTCTCTTTCTTTTCCTTCTTCTTCTTCTTCTTCTACTTCTTCTTTCTTCTTTTCTTCTTACTTTTTCTGGAAAAACTTTTTTCGTGTTTTGGTTTCTTTTTCTCTTTGCTCTTTACTGTGTGTTTCTTCCTTGTGTTTCTTTTTAATAACATTTTTTCATCCTTGTTGTGTTTTTCGCACCATGGATTTCTTTTTTGTTTCTCTCCATTTTGTCTTTCTTCTATTGGGTAGTTTTTCTTGTTGGTAGTTTTCTGCCTTCTTCTATTGGGTAGTTTTTCTGCCTTCCTTCTATTGGGTAGTTTTTCTGCCTTCCTTCTATTGGGTAGTTTTTCTGCCTTCCTTCTGTTGGGTAGTTTTTCTGCCTTCCTTCTATTGGGTAGTTTTTCTGCCTTCCTTCTATTGGGTAGTTTTTCTGCCTTCCTTCTAGTTGGGTAGTTTTTCTGCCTTCCATTTTATTGGGTAGTTTTTCTGCCTTCTTTCTATTGGGTAGTTTTTCTGCCTTCATCTATTGGGTAGTTTTTCTGCCTTCCTTCTTTGGGTAGTTTTTCTGCCTTTGAGTTTTCCCTTTCTTTGGGTAGTTTTTCTGCCTTCCTTCTATTGGGTAGTTTTCTGCCTTCTTCTATTGGGTAGTTTTTCTGCCTTCTCTATTGGGTAGTTTTTCTGCCTTCCTTCTATTGGGTAGTTTTTCTGCCTTACATCTATTGGGTAGTTTTTTCCTTCTTAGCTTCTTCATCTTTGGGTAGTTTTTCTCCTCCTTCTTTGTAGTTTTATTCCTTTTAGTCTTCGTTCTTGTT
>CM065731.1:70170725-70185725 GCA_033310375.1 Conus canariensis | reverse complement strand
GATGATGATGGAAGTATTATAATAATGATGAAGATGATTTGCAGAAGACAGAGGATGATGATTTCTTTTTATCAATGAAGTCCCTGATATATGACAATTTTGTTTTGTGAGTGTGTTTTTTGTTGTTGTTGTTGGCGGTGATGGTGGAGATGGTAGTGGTGGTGGCGCATCGTAACAGTCAAAACAAGAGTAAGCGTGAGAAAATCGTAAAGAATTAGTAAAACTGCCAATAAAAATGAAACACTGATGACAATATTAAGCGTACCTTCAATCAGTCATTAACATGAAAACAGCAAGAACGATTAGAAAGAGTATATTTTCTATAGTGAAACCAAGAAGGGTTAGAATGTTGTATCGTAATAGCAAGAAGGGTTGGAAAGAGTAGAATTCTTAAAATACACATTTCAGAGATTAGTTGCCCCTTGAGGCCTCGTCTTTTATTAATCCTAAAATAGTCTATCAATTAGTTTGCTGTCTGTTGCAGACTGATTGTTCTTCATGCCATCTTTGATGACCCATGCTACAACATATTTCTTAACAAATAAAAATCTTGATCTGGCTCAAAGCATAAACCAAACATCTAACAAAACACAATGTAGCAAGGATCCTTTCTTCGATCGAATTCGAATTATAACAAACATTCTCCTGATCTCCCCTCCAACCTTCATTTCCACTTTTCCATATTTTTCAACTCTACCATTATCTCCTTGGTTTCCCAGCAGTCTTATGCAGTGGTGGATTGTGTCTGTCCCACCTCTCACCTGGCAGACGGCATACTTCACACGGACAGGTTCAGAGCCGAACAGTCTGTCCAAACGGCTGATAGTCCCTTGTCTTGACGTTGTTGACTCGTCTGAGTTCAAGGAGGGACACGGGCACTCACTGCTAAAGGAAGGGGCAACTGCTTGGAATATACCCCGTTTGGGGATGCGTTTTTATTTTCTTTAAATCCGTTTGTTTATGTATTAGTATTTTTGTTTCTTTGTTTTTCCCCCTTTGTTCAACTGCAATTCCACACCCATGCCCCTAGATAAACCACACTCGCACATGCATGTGCAGATGTACAATTGCATGTATGGATACATGCTAGCGTACAGAGAAATACATATCCACATACATATACAAGCAGACGAATATACATGTCTGAGAAAGTGGAAGGCACGAACGAGTTTATGAGGAAGGCAAAGAAACAGGGGGTTCAAATTTGGAGATACAGACATATTTGTTTTTCTTTGAATCTGATGACACATGGGGTTCAAGTTGTATAACGCTTTTTTATTTGTTTCTTTCCGCCTTTGAGCAGGGCTCTAGTTTGTATTCACCTGAAAAAGAAGAATTTGTCCTGCAATGGATTATCTCCAATATGTTGCATGCAGCAAAAACAGATTTCATTTGTTTATGTAATTTACCACTGTTATAATCATGATCATCATCGTCATCTTAATATTATTATCATCCTCATCCTCATCATCATCATCATCATCATCATTGATATTATCATTATCATTATTATTATCACTAGTAGTAGTAGTAGCGGTGGTAGCAGTACCATCATCATTATTATTATTACTATGATTATTAGTATTGTTATCATTCAGTTTCTTTGACAAAAGCATATGTACTTTTTCTCTGGTATATGTCTGAAAAGTGTTTTCTGTCAAACTCTTCAAACTATATTACTTTCATAAATGACTGCAAATCACAGCCATGATTGCACACACACCCAGGAAGGCAAAAGAGGAGAAAGTGTTTGGGTGTTTGTCTCAGTACCATACTGTGCTAATAGACCCTTTTGAGTTTAATTTACCGTTTCAGAGTCTGCATAGCACACACACACACACACACACACGCGCGCGCGCGCGCGCGCGCACGCACACGCACGCACGCACGCACGCACGCACGCACACACACACACACACACACACACACACATCCCACCGGATGCTGTCAAAGCCAGTCCCTTTACTTTCACACTTGATTTCTCATCTAGGAAGATGCATTCCAGCATATAAAAGATTCTGGCATTCCCTCTGCAAGCCATCCGTCAAAATGTGAATCCCCAAAACGCCGTGAAATACCAGAAACATGTTCATAACTCTTTGCTCAGCAAGGAATATTGCGTCAGAGAAAGGGGATGGTTTTAGCTGCATTGTAGAGCATCTTGCAGAGGGGCATCGATCAAGAAGTGTCGTCATTGCAGTTAGGAATAGATTCTATTAAAAAAAAACCGATACAAACATACGGGGGAGATGCCAAACAGCTGTTGGCTCTCTGATGGAAGAGCTTTTCATTGTTTTGATCCGACTTTGTTGTGACCACGATGTTACACCAGCCGATTTTACACATGCAGCTACAGAAAATGAATGATGGATCGTTTGTCATTGTTAACTTATAGCCTTTCTTTGTTATGACCACGACGATACACCAGCTGATTTTTGACATGTGGCTACAGAGAGTGAATGATATGTGATGGATCGTTTGTCATTGTGGATGCTCTCCAGCCTATTTCAGACCATACTTCTTTCACCCACAACTTGTGCAACTCTGACCTATTGGACATGGTCTATGTAGTAAAACCTTATGGTCGATGGACTGTGTTGATGACCATCTCCAAACATCCAAAGCCAGAGCTGTGGTGACAAGAATGCAACTTGGTTTACGTGTTAAGGTGACAAAGTCAGATGGCTGGCCAAAAACTTCTGGCGCCCAAAACTGATGTTACAGCTGCAAATTTGACTAACCTGACGCCTTATAATAGCTCCTTCTCCCCATTCTTCAGTCATCCTGTTGGACGGACAGTACGGTGAAGGTGAGTGTATTGCTTGAAGGTCATCTCCACAGATTTTTTTTCTCTTCTTACAGATCCATGTTACCATTCCCTTGGTGGAATAGGAACAGGAAAACATCCTAGGAAGAGAAACGCAAGGCTTTAAGGATTTGGTGGAGAGAAAGAAGAAAATCATTCCCTGATCCAGCTATTGACACACAGATGAATCAAAAGACTGAACGGTTGTTAAGAGTTGCTGAAAAAGAAAACAAAGCGTAAATGGTCACAATCTTGTGGGTCACTTGATTGTGACACAACACTTAGTCAGTTCTGGCTGTTTTATCATGACATAGAAGGAAAATAGTACATAGGCCAATGCAGATAATTATATCAGACATTAATGGGACCACAAAGCTCAAGACAAATGAAGAGAGTCATCTCCCCTGTAAATAATATTTCTCAGGTGCTGAATATTAATTTGTACATAAAAATGGGAATTATTTCTCATTACATATAATTACATCATGTAACTTCTACATCATAACTTCTATTTCTATATTCTTGCCCAGAGGATACCACCAGTGACTTGGTGTAAGTGACCAGAGAGAGAGAGAGAGAGAGAGAGAGAGAGAGAGAGAGAGAGAATGATGACAATGATCATGATTATGACATGATGATGGTGATGATGATGATGATGATGATGATGATGATGATGATGATGATGATGATGATGAATGGCTTGAAAAGAAAGATAAATGAGGTGGAAGAGGGGAACAACAGATGGCAAGGAGAAGAGGGAAAGGGGGAGAAGGGTAGACAGAACGTCTCAAATGACAGCAACAGAGAGACATAACAGATGATTGAGACAGAAATAAAAAGAATGTTGATGTCTTCCTCCTAGGCAGGAGGCAGCAAATCATGGCCAAGAACAACAGTGCCACTCGAAACATGCAGGCAGAGTCTGCTGGATGGGGCAGATGACTGGGAGTGCACTGCAGACCTCCCAGAATGGAAGAGTCACCCAGAGATGATCATCAGCAAGAGTGGCATGAGACCAGACATAGTAGTCCACTCTCAGTCAACCAAGCAGCTGATCATGATCGAGCTCACGGTGCCATATGAGAACAGAATGGAGGCAGCTCAAATCTACAAGACTGAAAAGTATGCTGATCTGGCAAACAGCCTGAGGAGAGAAGGCTATCAGGTCAAAGTCCTCACTGCAGAAATTGGAGCTAGGGGGTTTGTAGGAACGTCTGCATACAGCCTCATGAAACAGCTCTCAGTTGCAGGGAAGGAAAAAAACAGAGCCCTGAAAGCAATGGCAGAAGCGGCAGAGAGGTGTTCAAGCTGGATCTGGTCAAGGAGGAACAAAAGTGAACTTCATAAGGCTTAATTTCCCTACAAATATCAGGTGTCCCTGTGGCTCAGTGGTTAAAGCGCGAGTCATTAAGTGGAAAATGAGCATGTCCAGAGGGTCATGGGTTCGAATCCCAGCCATGGCTTGTCCCAAGATGGGAAAAAAAAAGGGGCAGCAGAGGGACATCCGGAGTCATGAACCGGGTGTGGCCCAACCCCCCTAGAGTGTCAGGAGATAAGGGCCGAAACACTTGCTTGAAAGGGGGCTTCTCTTCTGAGGACTCTCTGCTGCCACGCTCTCCACGAGTTTCTTTCTACTGATGCATGGGTAAACCATTGACTTCCGGGAATAGGCCGGAGGACGTCCGGGAAAGACCGGAGGACACTGGGAAAGACCAGAACCGAGGGCTCTGTGGGCTGGCTCCCCACTTTGCCTTAAACATGTGGCTACTAAGAATAAAAGGAAAAGATGCTCCCAGCATTCACCGAAAGGGGGAGAGAATGATGAATCCATCGGTGCTCAACCAATCATGACTGCAAATCCCAAACGGACTATGAACATGGACCAAATGGAATATCCATGTGTCTGTGGAAAGCGTTTCGCTACCACCCGTGGCATGAAGATCCACAGAACAAAGATGGGATGTGTGAAGACTCATCTGAATGAGCAGCAGCGCACTGCATCAGCAGATAAGACGTCGGAAGACCAAGGCCAGGATTTAAACCACAGTGCCAAGGACATCCACGCTGTTGGTTCGGATGAGGAATTTGCACAGGCCCTCGATGCCAGGCGCCTGAAACTCAACCTGCCACGAGCAAACGAAACTGAAGATTGGGAGAAACTGGATGCAAAAATCGTCCAAAGACTCGATGCACTGATAGGGAAAAGCACCCTGGAACACAAACTAGCCACATATGGGGACATTGTGTATGCCACATGTAGAGACGCCTATGGAGCAAAACTACCCAAAGAGAAAACACCTCCAAAGAAATCCAGACGCCAAGAAAAGATGGACAAGATCAGGGTCCAAAAGAAAAACCTCAAGATGCAAATGAAGACCGCACTGCCAGCTGAAAACAAGGCTTGGAAAAACTGTGGAAAGACCTGAAAGAAAAACACAGCGCCCTCAGCAAAGCGGAATCTGCGAGGAAGAGGAAGAGCAAAAAGAAGAAGACACAAGAGCGCTTCTTCAGAGACCCCTTCCAGTTTGCCAGAACACTGTTTGAGCAGCCAAAATCTGGGACCCTAAGTGTGGACAAAGGAGTTCTTGAGCAGCATCTGAGGAAAACATACTCTGACCCACAGAGCAAAGCACCACTCGACATTCAAGGTCTGGTGTGGCCAACCAACCCTGAGGAACAGTTCAATGGCAAGCCTCCAACGTTGGCGGAAATCAAGAAGGTGGTCGACAAAGCCAGAGCCAAATCATCACCAGGGCCAAACGGAATACCTTACCAGCTTTACAAGAAATGTCCCAAGGTGCTGGAGTGGCTCCACAAGCTGCTGCGATCGGCTTGGAGAAACCAGAAGATCAGCGGCCAGTGGATGACGGCAGATGGTGTGTACATCCCCAAAGAGCAAAACTCAAGTGACATCAGCCAGTTCAGGCCAATATCACTACTGAACGTCGAAGGGAAAATCTTCTTCTCTGTCATGGCAGCAAGGCTGACCAAGTACCTGATGGAAAACAAGTACTTGGATGTGTCAGTCCAGAAAGGTGGCATCCCAGGCGTGGCTGGCTGTGTAGAACACGCCACAATGATCTGGGACGCAATCCAAAAAGCAAAAACAGAAAAGAGAGACCTGGACGTAGTGTGGCTTGATCTGGCAAACGCATATGGATCTGTGCCCCATGAGATGATACAGTTGGCTCTTGAGATGTACCATGTGCCAAAGAACATCCGCGACATGCTCAAGAAGTACTTCAATGGCTTCTCAATGCGGTTCTCTACCAAGGAGTACACAACAGACTGGATCAACTTGGAAGTGGGTATTGCAATGGGCTGTGCAATTTCCCCAATACTGTTCGTGCTGGCAATGGAACTCATCTTGAAAGCAGCAACAAACAACGCGAGACAAACAGACCTTGGCGATGGATACAAGATGCCTCCTCTCAAGGCCTTCATGGATGACACTACAGTGATTTCATCCAAAGAAGACGAGACACGTCATGTGCTGGAGAGGCTGGACGACATAGTTGCCTCATCCAGAATGAAGTTCAAGCCAAAGAAATCACGGAGTCTCTCACTGAGGAAAGGAAAAGTGGCCGGATCTGTGGTCTTCAGTGTTGCCAACCAGGCCATTCCAACAGTCACAGAAGAACCAGTCAAGAGCCTTGGAAGATGGTATGATGATACGCTGAAAGACACACAAAGAGCAAAAGAAACCAAGCAGATGGCGGAGGAAGGCTTGGAGACCATTGACCAGTGTGGGCTCCCTGGCAAATACAAGGTCTGGTGTCTGCAGTTCATGCTGATACCAAAGCTGCTATGGCCTCTGATGATATACGACATCTGCACCAGCATAGTGGAGGCAATGGAAGCCAAAATCAACAAGTTCACAAGGAAATGGCTTGGTGTCCCACCCTGTCTGACTGACATAGCGCTGTACTGTCGCCAAGCAAAGCTGAAACTACCACTGAAATCCATCCTGGAGGAATACAAAGCAGGGAAGATCAGACTTCAAAGCATGCTGGAGGACTCAGGAGACAAGGTGGTAGAAGCAATCAAGCCCCAGCTGAAGACAGGCAGAAAATGGAAAGTTCAAGAGGCGATGGATTCTGCAAAAGAAAGTCTCAAGATCAGAGAAATAACAGGACACACACAGACCAACAGACAAGGACTGGGGGTGACCAAAACTGAATGGTGGTCAAAGGCCAAAGGAAAAGCCAAAAGAGACATGATGATTCAGGAGATGAGAAAAGAAGAAGACCAAAAAAGACTCCAAAAAGCAGTCCAGCAGAGCCAGCAAGGGCAATGGACAACGTGGGAGAATGCACTCCAAAGAAGTCTCACTTGGAATGACATTTGGCACATGGCCCCTCTCAGGATCAGCTTCATTCTCAGATCTGCATATGACCTTCTGCCCTCAAATGCAAACCTGGTGAAGTGGGGGAAAACAGACGATCCTGCATGCCCCCTCTGCCATGAAAAACAAACAGTGGAGCATGTCCTAAGCTCATGTAAAGTAGCCCTGGCTCAAGGAAGGTACACATGGAGGCACAACCAAGTGCTCAAAGAGATTGTACAAGTAGTCTGGGCTAGTACCAACACCACAAAAGGGAAAATCAGGACTCCAAAAGCACCCGCAACATTCTTCACGGCAGGAGGCAGCAAATCATGGCCAAGAACAACAGTGCCACTCGAAACATGCAGGCAGAGTCTGCTGGATGGGGCAGATGACTGGGAGTGCACTGCAGACCTCCCAGAATGGAAGAGTCACCCAGAGATCATCAGCAAGAGTGGCATGAGACCAGACATAGTAGTCCACTCTCAGTCAACCAAGCAGCTGATCATGATCGAGCTCACGGTGCCATATGAGAACAGAATGGAGGCAGCTCAAATCTACAAGACTGAAAAGTATGCTGATCTGGCAAACAGCCTGAGGAGAGAAGGCTATCAGGTCAAAGTCCTCACTGCAGAAATTGGAGCTAGGGGGTTTGTAGGAACGTCTGCATACAGCCTCATGAAACAGCTCTCAGTTGCAGGGAAGGAAAAAAACAGAGCCCTGAAAGCAATGGCAGAAGCGGCAGAGAGGTGTTCAAGCTGGATCTGGTCAAGGAGGAACAAAAGTGAACTTCATAAGGCTTAATTTCCCTACAAATATCAGGTGTCCCTGTGGCTCAGTGGTTAAAGCGCGAGTCATTAAGTGGAAAATGAGCATGTCCAGAGGGTCATGGGTTCGAATCCCAGCCATGGCTCGTCCCAAGATGGGAAAAAAAAGGGGCAGCAGAGGGACATCCGGAGTCATGAACCGGGTGTGGCCCAACCCCCCTAGAGTGTCAGGAGATAAGGGCCGAAACACTTGCTTGAAGGGGGCTTCTCTTCTGAGGACTCTCTGCTGCCACGCTCTCCACGAGTTTCTTTCTACTCCTAAAAAAGACGCGCTTTATTGTAGCTTTTATTTTTTGTCCCATCATTTTGATCCAATAAACAGGCAGCAAAATGCAAGAATTAGCCATCACAATTCCTAGACTTCCCCTTCTCCACTCCCTCCAGGCCTATTACCTCTCTGCTCATTCTCGATGTACTTTCACATCCTAGCTGCACCTTCATCTTACACTCTTCCTTCACCTTCATTCTTCGTTGTCTCTCTTCTTCTCCCTTTCCTCTTTTTCCTTCTTAGTCTTATTCTTCTGTCTTTTTTGTTTGTTTGTTTGTTTTTAGGTGGATGGAAGGTGGGTTAAGAAGCAGAATGATATTAGCAGACAAAAGCACCAAATAATGACCTGGACGTTCTGGAGAAGACTCAGAAGACTCGTGCTGCCCTCCTGTGCCTTTGCTCTTAGACAGAAAAAAAGTCAGAAGAAGAAGAAGAGAAAGAATGATGGAATATGCGAAAGATAAATGAAGGAAGAAAAACAACATGGTGCAGAAAGAATGAACAAAGAAAGGAAGGAGAGAAGAAGGATAAAAAAATGAGACAAAGGCTCAAACAAAGAAAAAAAGGCAAAAACCAAACCAAACTGGCCAACACAATCTTGTAGTAGCCTGAAGGACATACTGTGTGTCTTCGGGTCAGTAAAGAGTGTCTGGATCGCTGTCTTCCAGTCGCTGTCTGCTCAGGTCAGTGTCAGTGCTGTGATGGCAAGGGTCTGATCAGATGTGTCTGCTGACTTTATAAAGACAGACGTTCTCTCTCTCTCTCTCTCTCTCTCTCTCTCTCTCTCTCTCTCTCTCTCTCTCTCTCCTCTCTCTCTTCTGTCTGTCTGTCTGTCTGTCTGTCTGTCTGTCTGTCTCACTCTCTCTCTCTGTCTCTCTCTCTCTCTCTCTCTCTCTCTCTCTCTCTCTCTCTCTCTCTCTCTCTTTGTAGGCGCGCACGCGCGCATGTGTTTGTGTGTGTATGTGTGTGTGTGTGTGTGTGTGTGTGTGTGTGTGTGTGTGTGTGTGTGTGTGTGTGTGAGTGCGAGCATATAAGCGCGTGTGAGCGCACATGCAAGTGTATGTGTTGTGTGTGTGTGTGTGTGTTTGTGCGTGGGGTGGTGGTGGTGGTGGTGGTGCGCGCGCGCGTGCGTGCGTGCGTGCATGCGTGCGTGCATGTGCGTGTGCGTGCGTGTGTGTGTGTGTGTGTGTGTGTGTGTGTGTGTGTGTGTGTGTGTGTGTGTGTGTGTGTGTCCATCTTAGCATGAGTGTTTATGTATGTATGTGTATTCTTGCGTGCGCTCGCAATAGTTTGTGTGGCTGCAACAGGATGCAGAGAACACTGATGAGATCATGACATGGGAAATCTATGCAGACTGCACGGATGTTTGAACTGGAACTGTGAAAGGAATTCAAGGACCAAAGCGCAGGAGGCTTTGCGTCCAAGCTCACTAGATAGAGACAGACTAAATGTTAGATACACAAACTGAAGGATTACAACATTCCAAATGCGATGTTATCGAATGACAAACCTACTAACTAAATGGCTGCATTGCAAACAACTTGCTTAAGTTACATTTAATAGAACAGCGATCTACTAATGAGCTGAGTCGGATTATATCCTAAAAACAACCACGTGAAATGCTCTGCAAGCGATCGACTGATCCCTGTTGCAAAGCAGAACAATGATTGCATACATGCATACATAAGAATGCAATATAAGGCTCGGAACTCGGAACTCCGAAAATTTTGATTGCAAAGGCCACCGACCTATCTGCAATGAGATCAAGAAACAAAATTGAAATCACACACACTGACGCTGTAACATTTCTACTGATCACGCTCATTTACAAAACTTGCTCACACCAACTGTATAATCGTAAAATTGAGAATACCGAAAGATACTTACAAAATCACCCCCGTATGTAGCACTCTCCCAGACTCGCACAGCTCGCACATACAATTTCGCTCGCACTTACAATTGCGCGCGCGCAAACCACACACACACACACACACACACACACACACACACACACACACACACACACCGTACACAAGCATACACAACACACACACACACACACACACACCACACACACACATACATACTCACGCGCGCGCGCACACACACACACCACACACACACACACACACACACACACACACACACACACACACACATACACATTTTTCATCATGATCCCTAAGTATACACAAGACGTATCGACCACGAAACAAGGTAAAACAGATAAATTTATGAAAACATATGGTACTCCTAATGTTCTCTCCCCAGTAACAATTCTTCTCTTTTCTTCAAGGCATAAAAGATATACATCGCAACAGAGCTAAAACATAGAGTTCTTTGTCTCAGTATCACTCCATGTCTATAGAACCTTTGGAGATTTTGTTACAGTTCCGGAGCCTGAGTAGGACACACACACACACACACACACACACACACACACACACCCGCGCGCGCGCGCGCGCACACACACACGCCTCACAATAAACAACACACACCACACACACACACACACACACACACACACACACGCCTCACACACACACACACACACACACACACACACACACACACACGCACACGCACACGCGCACGCACGCACACATTCACCCGCGCACGCACGCACGCACGCGCGCGCGCACACACACACACGCACTCACACACACATATTTCACAGGTAACTTTTAACCCAGTCCCTTTATTCAACACCTGATGTTTCATCCAGGGAGATGCATTTTAGCACGTAAAAGATATCGGCTTTGCCTCCGCTACATCATCTATCAAAATGGGGATCCCCAAGAGGCTGCAAAATACCAGAAAAATGTTCATAATTCTTTGTACAGCCAGAAGTATTGCGTCAGCGGTTGGGGATTGTTAACATTGTAGAGCTTCTTCGAACAAAGGCATCGTCATTGACGTCAGGAGTGGACACCGCAAAAAAAAAAAAAAGAAAAAAAAAAAAAAGAAAAAAGAGACAATTATTGACTGTCTGATGAAAGTGACTTTTTATACGATTGTTTTATTACCACAATGCCACACCTGCCAATTTCACACATATGGTTACAAAGATGGTTGAGGTGTCTATGGGTTTCTGTCTGGAACAGTTGAGAGTGTAGTCGTCGGTCCTTTCTTCTGGTTGTTCTTCTTCCAGCCTGCAATGGGAGTAGCTGTCACCTGTTGGACATGGTCTGTGTGGAACAGCCATGTGGTCGATGGTCTGTATTGATCAGTTTCATGTGATCGATGGTCTGTATTGACCAGTTCCTGCCAATCGCCCGCACCTGAATCCAGCGCTGTGGTGGAAGGAATATGGTTTGGTTTATCTGTTTCACTCACAAAGTCAGATGGCTAGTGAGACTTTCTTTTTACACAAGGTTCATGTGGCAACTGCAAACTTAGTACCTACAAGGTAGATGCATACGTTTTGTATATTTTTCAAAATCAATGGTTAGCGATGATATTAACAAAGATGGTGTCTGTTTGCTTTCTGCCCACACTGACTATTGACCATGATATGCTTTAAACGTATAATCTCTTTCACGTTTTCGCAACACAACGCGAGGATGATCGCGGCGCCCGACTTACCACTCGGTGACGTGGGGTGAAACTACTCGCGGCAAGTGATCTGTCACTCAGGACACGTCGCGAGAATGACAGCGACGGTCTTCTAAAAATGAAAATGACCGAATTTCCTGGAGACTTTTTTAACCAATCTTGTCAGCTTACAGATACAGTCTTTCCTACGTGATATAAAGCCAGTTAGCAGGCTACTAACAGTCGATTTCATTGGTTAGTTTGAAGAGAAAGCAACCAACCCGTTGGCGTCTTCAAACACGGAATCAGTGCTCCTTCTTCGAAGTATGTCATTTTCAACACAATCAAATAACAACAAAATAATTATTAAATTTGACTTTTAAAGCATTTATCATCAAGAACATGAAAGATAGCTCGGATCGGATCTGAGATTTTACAGTGGAAAGTTGGTTTTTTTTGTTGTTTTTTTTGTTTTTGTTTTTTTAAACAAACTTTCGGATGGATTTTCAGAAGATGTATTGTAAAGAATTGTGTGAATGAATGACTTGTGAGTTGATTTTAACGTGGTGACAGCCCTGATATGGCCCTTTGCGGTCGGCTGGGCTATAAGCAACATTATCTTATCTTAGCTCTACTTCACTGTACAAAAACAAAGTCACTGTTGGATTTAGGCTTTTAAGGAAAATGTATTAAAAATGGTCAACATCAGGTGTCCTAAGGGAATTTCAGTGCTGTGACAGTAGTATTAACTGGGCACATAGAGCAGAACGAGGGTTTCTGTTGATAGTGTTAAAGGCACCTGTGTAAAGGTCCATGGCTTGCTTAACCTTGCGTGGTATTTCTTTGCAAAGACATTTTTGATGACATTCTGACAAACTCCAGCTTTGGGATCTAGAAGAAGGACGCTCCTGTCCACTCCTTGACGTGATCCTCCAGCCCCCAGTCCACTGTCTGCCTCTTCGTTGTCATCCTCCAGCCCCAGTCCACTGTCTGCCTCTTCGGTGTCATCCTCCAGCCCCCAGTCCACTGTCTGCCTCTTCGTTGTCATCCTGCAGCCCCCAGTCCACTGTCTGCCTCTTCGTTGTCATCCTGCAGCCCCCAGTCCACTGTCTGCCTCTTCGTTGTCATCCTCCAGCCCCCAGTCCACTGTCTGCCTCTTCAGTGTCATCCTCCAGCCCCCAGTCCACTGTCTGCCTCTTCCTGTCATCCTCCAGCCCCCAATCCACTGTCTGCCTCTTCTTTGTCATCCTCCAGCCTCCAGTCCACTGTCTGCCTCTTCTTTGACATCCTCCAGCCCCCAATCCACTGTCTGCCTCTTCGGTGTCATCCTCCAGCCCCCAGTCCACTGTCTGCCTCTTCAGTGTCATCCTCCAGCCCCCAGTCCACTGTCTGCCTCTTCGCTGTCATCCTCCAGCCCCCAGTCCACTGTCTGCCTCTTCTTTGTCATCCTGCAGCCTCCAGTCCACTGTCTGCCTCTTCAGTGTCATCCTCCAGCCCCCAGTCCACTGTCTGCCTCTTCGGTGTCATCCTCCAGCCCCCAGTCCACTGTTCTGCCTCTTCCCTGTCATCCTCCAGCCCCCAGTCCACTGTCTGCCTCTTCCCTGTCATCCTCCAGCCCCCAGTCCACTGTCTGCCTCTTCGTTGTCATCCTCCAGCCTCCAGTCCACTGTCTGCCTCTTCGTTGTGATCCTCCAGCCCCCAGTCCACTGTCTGCCTCTTCTTTGTCATCCTCCAGCCCCCAGTCCATTGTCTGCCTCTTCGTTGTGATCCTCCAGCCCCCAATCCACTGTCTGCCTCTTCTTTGTCATCCTCCAGCCCCAGTGCACTGTCTGCCTCTTCTTTGTGATCCTCCAGCCCCCAGTCCATTGTCTGCCTCTTCGTTGTGATCCTCCAGCCCCCAATCCACTGTCTGCCTCTTCTTTGTCATCCTCCAGCCTCCAGTCCACTGTCTGCCTCTTCTTTGTCATCCTCCAGCCCCCAGTCCACTGTCTGCCTCTTCGTTGTCATCCTCCAGCCCCCAGTCCACTGTCTGCCTCTTCGTTGTCATCCTCCAGCCCCCAGTCCACTGTCTGCCTCTTCGGTGTCATCCCGAGAGATACACAGAGTGATTGAGACAGAAAGAAAGACGAGTTTTGATGTCTCCTCCTAAAAGATGTGTTTTATGGCCACGTTTGTTCTTTCCGTCATTTCCATCCCATGAACAGTCAGCAAAGTTCAGGGATCAGCCATCCCAATTCCCAGACCCTTCCTGATCCACCGCCTCTCCTCATATCACCCCTCCGCCCATGTCCTTTGTGTCTCCACATCTCGGCTGCTCCGTTATTTCATATAAATTCCCTCCCTCCTCTTCCTCACTGTCTCCCTTCTCCTTCTCCGTCTCTTTTTTTCTTCTGAATCTTATTCTTCTGTGATCTTGTCCTTTTTTAATGGGTGAAGGGAGGGCAAAGAAGTGGAATGCTATTAGCCGACAAAACCTCCAGTAATCACCTGAACGTTCTGGAGAAGAATAACGTGGCACTGTGTTCTTCTGTGCCTCATTTGCTGTTGAAGAGGAAAGGAAGAAAAAGCAGACTGATGGAATAAATGAAACGAAAATTAATAAAAGAATCATGGTACAAAAAGAATAAACAGGGGAAAGAAGGAGGAAAGGAGAAATAAGATTGAAACAAAGACTGAAGCAAAATAAAAGGTAAAATCAAATCAAACCTGTGATGACCACCTTTTGTCACTCAATGATATAAACAGAGGAAAGAAGGGGGAAAGAAGAAATAAGATTGAAACAAAGACTGAAACAAAAAAGGTAAAATCAAATCAAACCTGTGATGACCACCTTTTGTGGCTCAAGAGTACAGTCGGTGTGGTACCACCTTATGCTGGCACTGTGCACACTGTCTACATTGATCTCTTCTGGCTTGTTGACTGCTCAAGTCAGTGCTGTGAAGCCAAGTGTCCGATCAGGTTTGGCCGTTGACTTGACAAAGACAGAAAACCGTGTGTGTATGTGTGTGTGTGTGTGTGTGTGTGTGTGTGTGTGTGTGTGTTGTGTGTGTGTGTGTGTGTGTGTGGTGTGGTGTGTTTGTGTGTGTGGTGTGTGTGTGTGTGTGGAGTGTGTGTGTGTGTGTGTGTGTGTGTGTGTGTGGGGAGAGAGAGAGAGAGAGAGAGAGAGAGAGAGAGAGAGAGAAGAGAATAAAGAATGTACAGAAAAGATATACGGGGTGATGACAGGGATGCGAAGCGGTCA
>CM065731.1:70145725-70165725 GCA_033310375.1 Conus canariensis | reverse complement strand
ATCTCAGACCTAAGAACAGTGATCATAAAAGAAGCTGACGACCCAACAACCCACCTGAAGTGAAAAGACAACGTTTTACCGCATTAACACACCAGTCTCTGAAGCAAAAAAAAAAAAAACATTTGGGAGACGGCTGCGTCAGACTTGAGCTTTTGAACTGTACCTTCTGGCACTGGCAAAACAGGGAAAGGGAAAAGTTGATACATCTTTCAGAATGCCATGTGGATGGCACGAACAGCGAATACAGAAGTTGAAAAGATTCGACCGTCCAGGTGTAGGAATACGAACATGTCGTTTCTTGTTTGTTTGAATCAGCAAGGAATGGCGACTTTATCTAGGTTTGTTAGCTGTTTTGTTCTTGTTTCGCGTAAGACCTTAGATTTAATTACGTTGATGACAGAAAAGTAAATTATTCCCTGGGTTATGTGTGAATGACATGAAATCTCATCAGTATTCATTCTGTTTTAAAAAGCATGCACTTGCGTAGTCTACGATTATATTCCTCAACATATTGACTGATCAGACTTAGACAACAACAGCAGCAACAGCAACAAGTACAGCAACAACGCTACTACTACTGATGAGGCTGATGATGAAGTTGCTGCTGCTGCTGCTGGTTGATGTTGATGATGATGATATGTATGATGGTAGGAGGAGAAAGAGGATGATTATTTTTTTTAATCAATGAAGTCCCTGCATGTGCATTTTGTTTTGTTGGTGTTCTTTTTGTTGTGGTTAATTGTGGTTGGTGACGGTAGTGATGATGGTGGGTCAGTAGCAGCAAGAGGGTGTGAGATGGAAATCGTATAAGCTATCTAAAAGTTATAATAAAAATTGTAAAAGATAAGTAAACGTGAGTAACAAAAATGAAACAGTGATGAGACTGCTCCAGGTGATGAAAATTGGTAAGGATAACTTACAGACCAACATCAAACCAAAAGCAATGGCACACACTTGAGAATGAGTAACAGAAAGCATAATCAGACACTAACTGTGGTACAAAAAAAGCATTTTAACGTATGCACGCCCAGCTATTCTTGATATCTCATATTCCATCATTAATGAAATATAACATCAATTAGTAATTGCAATTAACAGCAAAAAGGGTCCGAATTTCGTATAATACCAGGAAGAAGAATTAGAATGGGAATATTTCTAAAGAAAAAAAAACATTTAAGAGATAAGTGACCTCCTGAACTTTCGTTTGCTTTTTTTTCTTTTCCAAAATAGTCGATCAATTCTTTTGGCTGTCTGCTGCAGGCTGTTTATTTTTATGACATCTTAGATCATCTTTGGTACGACAAATTTTTCACACAATTGAAAATGTAAATCTTCTTCAAAGCACAAACAAAACATTTAACAAAGCGTGACGCAGCCATGACCCCTTCTCTGATCGAATTCGAACAACAACAAACATGTTCGTTACACCCTACATACATGCTAGCGTACAGAGAAATCATATCCACATCATATTCAAGCAGACGAATACGCATGTCTGAGAAAGTGGAAGGCACGAACGAGTTTATGAGGAAGGTAAAGAAACAGGGGGTTCAAATTTGGAGATACAAACATATTTGTTTTTCTTTGAATCTGAGTACGCATCGGGTTAAAGTTATATAAAGCTTTTTGATATGTTTCTTTCCGCCTTTGAGACAGGCTCTATCTTGTTTTCACTTGAAAAGGAAGAACTTAACTTGCAATGGGAATCTATAAATCGCAGGAAAAACAGATTTTGTTTGTTCATATAATTTATGATGATGATGATGACGATGACGATAACGATGACGATGACGATGCAAATGCTGCTGCTGCTGTGATGATGATGATGATGATAATCATCATCATCATCATCATCATCATCATCATCGTCATATAGTTTATTATAACAAAAGCATATTTATACATATGCTTTTTTCTCTGATATGTATCTTAAAACTGTTTTCTTTCAAACTCTTCAAACTATATTTTATTAATTAATGACTGCGAAGCACAATCATGAAAGCATACATACGCAGGATATCAACAAAGGATAAAGGGTATGGGTGTTTGTCTCAGAACCATACAGTGCCTGTGGACTCTTTTGAGTTTATATTACTGCTCCAGAGTATGAGTAGTTCAACACACACACACACACACACACACACACACACACACACACACACACACACACACACACACCACACACACACACACACACACACACACACACACACACACAACAACACACTCACACACACAGAGAGGGAGAAGAGAGAGAGAGAGAGAGAGAGAGAGAGAGAGAGAGACAAACACATACACACACATGCGCACGCACACACATACAGACACACACACACACACACACACACACACACACACACACACACACACACACAATTCACGCGCGCGAGCGATCGCGACACACACACACACACACACACACACACACACACACACCACGCACGCACGCACGCACGCACGCACGCACGCCGCGCGCGCACACCACACACACACACAACACACACACACACACATACACACATAGTCCACCAGTAACTGTCAAAGCTGATCCCTTTATTTCACCCTTGATTTCTCCTCCAGGAAGGTGCATTCCAGCTCGTCAAAGATTTTGTCATTCCCTTCACAATCCATCCATCAACATGTGAATCCCCAAAACGCCGTGAAATACTAGAAACATGCTCATAACTCCTGGCACGTCGAGTATTGCGTCAGCGAAATGAGATTGTTTAAACAGATTTGTTGAACTTCTTGGAAAGGGGCATTGTCATTGACATCAGGAGTGGACTTCTGCAAGAAACAATAAAAAAAAACATATAGAAGAGATGCCACACAGCTGTTGGCTTTCTGATGTAAGAGCTTTTTTACACACGTGTTTTTTTTTCACCATCATGCGACACTAGCTGATTTTATACATGTTGTTACATGGGATGGTCAAGCCTATCGCTCGCAGATCGTTTATCAACGTGCACGCCTGTCTGACATGGTAGAGAGTGCAGTCATCGGTCTTTTTCAGACTATTGTTCTTTCACCCTACAATGGGAGTATTTGTCACCTGTTGCTACGGTCATCTGGTTCATGGTCTGTGTTAATAACTTTCTCCCTGCTGTCCTCTGCTAAAGCCTGTGCCGTGATGGCAAGAATGTAATTTGGTTTACCTGTTTAGCTGACAACGTCAGATGGATAGTCTGATTTTATGTTGCCCAAGGTACATGTTGCAGCTACAAACTTATCACCAGGAACGTAGTTCGATTTGCTTCCTCTATTCTTACATATCAATCATGACTGACCATCCTGACAAAGATAGTCTACTGGCTTCCTGCCATCTTGAAATATTGATCAGAATATGCTTTAGACCGATGATCTGATAACCAAAATAATATGCGCCAGTTTGAAGTCGCAAGACCTGTTTAACCTGACTTTGCCATTCTTTGCTGAGACATCATTGATGACTTCCTGACACTCACCATCCAAGTGTGGAATTCTTTGTGACGCAGAAGAAAAATGCACTGTCCTTTCCATAATGTTGTCTTCCAACCTCTTCTGTCTGCCTCTCCCTTATCCTCTAGACACCACGCCCTACAGGATGGTGTTTGTCAGGACAATCCTGTCATCTACAGTGTATCTGGAAAATATTGGCAGTGTAGATAATTGGTGAAGCAACGTGGCCAAATGCGGAAGAAATCATTTCACAAAGTTTGACACCACAAGACGATTGTGTAGCAGTCTATGTACAGGGTGAACGCGTACATGTGTTTAAGTCCCGAACAGACTGTATAACCATGCGCAAGCTTGAGTGATGTGATGTTTTGATTTATTTACTTGCTGGTTTAATAACTCATTTTACCTTTTCCTTCAGCTTCGACCTGTTTGATGACCAAGCAGCACTGCTTCTTCATGATCATCTCATCTCTTTGATGCATCTTGAGGGGCAAGCAGCACATGTCTCCCCTAGGCTCTAACTGCCTGAGACTGTGACTGTCCTCTTCAACCATGCAGTTCTACAGGCTAGAGAAGCACACAATGTTTGTGTTCTTTTTCGCGGTTTGCATTGGTCCTACTCAAGTAAATAGGTAGTTACCTTCTGCCGTAGAGACGAGAAGGACTGTGTGGTATTCTAATTCATCACAACTGCGGCATCCCTCAGAACTTCAATCACTTTCACCGAAAAAAGTAATTGCAAGGACGTCTGTAGTGAAGGTGATGGGGAATGGATTGGACCTTGCAGAATAGGGGAGAGACACTGAAAAGGGTGAATA
This sequence comes from Conus canariensis, assembly GCA_033310375.1. Classification (NCBI taxonomy): domain Eukaryota; kingdom Metazoa; phylum Mollusca; class Gastropoda; order Neogastropoda; family Conidae; genus Conus; species Conus canariensis. Next base: position 70,161,469 of record CM065731.1, on the reverse strand, counting down.
GGTGGGAGGTGGGGGATGGGATAAGGGTAAAGGGAGAAGCTTTTTGCAGCTGTGTGACATCAACTTTGATGTCAGCAGAAGATATGTGTATGTGTATGCACGCATGTGAGCACACGTGCGTCTCTCTCCTTCTCTCTCTCTCTCCCTCTCTCTCTCTCTCTCTCTCTCTCTCTCTCCCTCCCTCTCTCTCTCTCTCTCTGTATGTGTGTGTGTGTTGTGTGTGCGCGCGCGCGCGCGGCGCGCGTGTGTGGTGTGTGTGTGTGTGTGGTGGTGTGTTGTGTGGTGTGCGTGCGTGTGTGTGTGTGTGGTGTGTGTGTGTGTGTGTGTGTGTGTGTGTGTGTGTGTGTGTGTGTGTGTGTGTGTGTGTGTGTGTGCGTGGTGTTATATTTGAAAATGTTGCAGATGCCAGTGTGTGTGAGCAACAGGATGCAATACACCAGAACCGTCATAACAGCATCTTCGTAAGGCATGCATGATGAATAGCTTTCATCCGTTGTACATAATGTTTTCAAGGGCTAATCATGTGTTCTTATAAGACGGCAATTCATTACTCATAATGCATGATCACATCATATGAAAACAATCATAAATTTTTTTATGTAATTGTCGAGTGGATACCAGCAGTGGTGGTGTGATGAAGAGAGAGAGAGAGAGAGAGAGAGAGAGAGAGAGAGAGAGAGACAGAGAGACAGACAGACAGACAGAGAGAGACAGAGAAGAGACAGACAGAGAGACAGAGAGACAGACAGAAGACGACAGACAGACAGACAGGCAGACAGACAGAGGAGAGACTGACAGACAAACTGACAGACAGACACAGAGACAAAAAACAGAGAGGCAGGATTAAGAGAGAGAGAGAGAGAGAGAGAGAGAGAGAGAGGGAGGGGACCAAAAGACACAAGGGAGAAGACAGAGAGACAGAGAGACAAAGGAAGGAGAGAGAGAGGACAAAAAGACACAAGGGAGAAGACAGAGAGACAGAGAGACAACGAAGAGAGAGAGGACTATGAGTGGATAAGGAAGACAGATAAATGGAGGAGGGAAGAGGGGGTGAAAGCTGGCTTGATGAAGAGGTGGCTTGATGAAGACAGAATAAATAGAGGGAAAAGGGGGTGAAAGGTGGCTTGATGAAGACAGATAAATGAGAGGAAGAAGGGGGTGAAAGGGGATTGATGAAGACAGATAATGAGGAGGGAAGAAGGGGGTGAAAGGTCGCTTGATGAAGACAGATAAATGAGGGAGGGAAGAGGGGGTGAAAGGTGCTTGATGAAGACAGATAAATGAGGGAAGGGAGAGGGGGGTGAAAAAAAGAAAGTGCTTGATGAAGACAGATAAATGAGGGAAGAGGGGGATGAAAGGTGGCTTGATGAAGACAGATAAATGAGGGAAGAGGGGGATGAAAGGTCGCTTGATGAAGACAGATAAATGAGGTAAGAGGGGGGTGAAAGGTGGCTTGATGAAGACAGATAAATGAGGAGGGAAGAGGGGGTGAAAGGTGGCTTGATGAAGACAGATAAATGAGGGAAGAGGGGGATGAAAGGTGGCTTGATGAAGACAGATAAATGAGGAGGGAAGAGGGGGGTGAAAGGTGGCTTGATGAAGACAGATAAATGAGGAGGGAAGAGGGGGCGAAAGGTGGCTTGATGAAGACAGATAAATAGAGGGAAGAGGGGGATGAAAGGTGGCTTGATGAAGACAGATAAATGAGGAAGAGGGGGGTGAAAGGTCGCTTGATGAAGACAGATAAATGAGGAGGGAAGAGGGGGGTGAAAGGTGGCTTGATGAAGACAGATAAATGAGGGAAGAGGGGGGTGAAAGGTGGCTTGATGAAGACAGATAAATGAGGAGGGAAGAGGGGGGTGAAAGGTGGCTTGATGAAGACAGATAAATGAGGAGGGAAGAGGGGGGTGAAAGGTGGCTTGATGAAGACAGATAAATGAGGAGGGAAGAGGGGGGTGAAAGGTCGCTTGATGAAGACAGATAAATGAGGAAGAGGGGGGTGAAAGGTGGCTTGATGAAGACAGATAAATGAGGAGGGAAGAGGGGGTGAAAGGTGGCTTGATGAAGACAGATAAATGAGGAGGAAGGGGGTGAAAGGTCGCTTGATGAAGACAGATAAATGAGGAGGGAAGAGGGGGGTGAAAGGTGGCTTGATGAAGACAGATAATGAGGAAGAGGGGATGAAAGGGGGCTGATGAAGACAGATAATGGGAGGAGAGGGGTGAAAGGTGCTGATGAAGACAGATAAATGAGAGGAAAGGGGGTGAAAGTGCTGATCAAAGGAGGCAGGAGATAGGAAGGCAGAACATCTCAACTGACAGCAACAGAGAGACACACAGGGAGATTGAAACAGACACACAGACAGGAGGATGGGAAGACAGAACATCTCAACTGACAGCAACAGAGAGACACATAGGGAGATTGAAACAGACACACAGACAGGAGGATGGGAAGACAGAACATCTCAACTGACAGCAACAGAGACACACACAGGGAGATTGAAACAGACACACAGGCAGGGGAGATAGGAAGGCAGAACATCTCAACTGGCAGCAACAGAGAGACACACAGGGAGATTGAAACAGGCACACAGACAGGGAGATGGGAAGGCAGAACATCTCAACTGTCAGCAACAGAGAGACACACAGGGAGATTGTAACAGACGCACAGCCAAAGCTTTGACGTCTTCCTACTACAAGACGTGTTTTGTTTTTTTATCATCTGTTCTTTGCATCATTTTGATTCGACAAACAGCCCAGCAAAGAGCAAAGATTAACCCTCACAATTCCAAAGCCTCTCCTCCTCCACCTCCCCTCCCGCTCTGTTACCCTTTTACACATTTCCTTGTTTTATCTCCATATCTTGGCTACACCCTAATTTCTCACCATTCTTCTCCACCTTTCTTCCCTATCGTCTCCCCTCTCCTCTCTCTTTTCCTCTTATTCCTCATGGTCTTATTCTTCTGTCTTCTTTTCCTTTCTACATATGTGAATGGTAGGCAGAGAAACGAAATGCTTCTACCGGGCAAAACCACAACTTAACGTTCCGGAGAAAAATCAGGCGTCGCTGTACCTTGCTGTGTTTCATCGGCTCTAGATGAGAAAACTTCAGAACCAAGGAATGAAAAAAAATTGATAGAATGTATGAAACGAAAATGAATGGAATAAGGCAGTATGGCACATAAAGAATAAACAAAGGAAGGAAGGAAGGAAGGAAGGAAGGAAAGAAGGAAGAAAAACAAAAATGATTGAAACAAAGACTAAAAGAAAAATGTGAATTAAAGCCAAACCTGCAATTCTTGTGACCATTCTTTGGACAAAGTGTGTGTGCCACAAACTTGGGGTCCTGCAGAGTGTGCTGATCACTCTCTTCCAGCTGTTTTCTGCTTAAGTCAGTGTTGTGATGGCAAGTGTACAATCAGCTTTGTCCGCTGACTGGACAAAGACGGACAGCTCTCTCTGTCTCTCTGTCTCTGTCTGTCTGTTTGTGTGTGTGTGTGTGTGTGTGTGTGTGTGTGTGTGTGTGTGTGTGTGTGTGTGTGTGTGTGTGTGTGTGTGCGCGCGCGCCTGTGTGTGTGTGTGTGTGTGTGTGTGTGTGTGTGTGTGTGTATGAGAGAGAGAGAGAGAGAGAGAGAGAGAGAGAGGAACTGAAAAAAGAGTTAATATGTCTTCCTCCTAAAAGATGTATGTCGCTGTAACTTTTTTGTTCTTTCTATCATTCGGATCCAATGAACAGCCAGCAAATGACAGAATTAGCCATTGCAAAGCCTCACCTTCTCCTTCTCCACGCTCTTCACTCCCACTGTCTCTCCACCCCCTTCACTCCCACTGTCTCTCCACCCCCTTCCTTCCCACTGTCTCTCCACCCCCTTCACTCCCACTGTCTCTCCACCCCCTTCACTCCCACTCTCTCTCTCTCTCCACCCCCTTCACTCCCACTCTCTCTCCACCCCCTTCCTTTTCGTTTCCATGCTACGGCTGCACGCATATTTCAGACAACTCTTTCCCCACCTTTCTTTCTTATTGTCTCCCTTCTCCTCTTCTTCCCCCACCTCCTTCTTCTCCCCCTCCTTCACCTCCTGCTCCTCCTTCTCCTCCTTCTCTTCTATTTCTTCTTGTTCTGTTTCTTTCTCTTCTTTTCATCTTTAAATGGGCGGAAGGCGGGCAAAGAAGTGGAATGCTATTAGGAGACAAAGCCATCAGTTTTTAACCTGAATGTTCCCGCAGAAGAAACGCACGTCACCATGTCCCTGATGTACCTCATGTGTTGCTTTGAGATAGAGAGAAAAGGGAAAAGGGAAAAAAGGAGAGAAGGAACGATGGAATATACATAACAAAAAAAAGAACGGGGGGGGGGGGGGACAGCATGGTAGGTCAGGAATGAATGCAAAAAAAAAAATGAGGGAAGAACGAACAAAAAAAAAAGAAATAAAACCTGAAACAAAACAAAAAAGGAAAGTGAAATCGAAGATGCAGTTTGACTGTGTCTGTGTGACCATTTGGATAAATTCTGTTAAGATCAAGAGCAAGATGGATCTCTCAAGGGGAGAAGATAACAGATTACTTCTGTGGGCTGGTAGATTTCGTAAAAGCCTTTGATACTGTAAATTGGACTTTTATGTTAAAAGTAGTAAAAGCCTTTGTTTTTGGTAATTCAATGTGCAACTGGATTGAAACTTTTCATAAAAATAGTAAGGCTACTGTAATAGTAAATGGGTAAGCATCCCCATGGTTTGAAATTAAAAGAGGATGTAGACAAGGTGACCCGGTTTCCCCTTATTTATTCATTTTATGTGTAGAGATATTAGCCATCATGATAAGACAAAATAATGATATTAAAGGAATTGTAATAAACCAAACACAACATAAACTTGCACTATTCGCAGATGATACTCAGTTGTTACAAAATGGTGACCAAACATCATTTGAGGAAACAATTAAAACTTTAGAGACGTTTGGTAGGATTTCCAGGCTAAATATGAACGGCGAAAAGACATCCGCAATATGGCTAGGAAAAGAAAGGAATTCTAACAAAAGATATATGCCTAATCTCAAGTTGGATTGGAATCCACTTAAATTCAAAATACTTGGAATATGGTTAAACGCAGACATAACTGGTTGTGAGGAAATGAACTATTCAGAAACATTCGAAGAAATTAAACAATTATATAAAATATGGGTAAAAAGAACTCTGACACCAATAGGAAGAATAGCAGTTTTAAATTCTCTAATTCTATCAAAGATAGTATACCTGTTGATACTTTTACCTAATCCACCAGATAACTTTATACAAGCTCTTCAAACACTGTGTTTGAAATTTGTCTGGAATAATAAACAAGATAGAATCAACAGAAAGACTGCACAAAAAAGGGTAGAAGACGGGGGAATAGGATTTCCTGATGTTAAGTGTTTCATGCACGCGCTGAAATTAAGCTGGATAAGAAAACTTGAAAAAACAACTCATAAGTGGAAATTAGTTTTACTTGCGTTACATCCAAATATCAAAGATGTTCATAAATATGGACCAAACTTTTTGTTAACTGGAAAACAACAAAACCTTTTTTGGAGAGACACATTTCAAGCATACAGAATGTTCTGCAATAAATCAAAACCTTTGGATGTATCGGAAACTATGGCAGAGCCTCTTTTCTTCAACGACAAAAATCAATTTAGAGAATATTTCTTTAAGGAGATGTGAGTGGATAGACAACAATGTGCTTTGTATTGCAGATGTGTACAAAAATAATGGGAACTTTATGTCGTTTGCGGAATTCACTGATAACTATAATATAAGAACCAACTTTCTGAGCTATAGAGCTATCATTCTGAGAATACAAAAATTTGTTAATACTTTAAACATTGTGTTGGTAGACTGTAACAAGGCTCCTCTTTCTAGAGCACTACACCTTATTCATTCTGTTAAAAAAGGAACTCAATTATGTTATAGTAATTTACTAGATGATAAAACAATACCAAAATGCACTCAGAAGTGGAATGAAAAACTGGAAACTGATATTAATTGGAAGGCAACTTTTAGAAAAGTTAAAAAGATTCAAGAAATGAAATTAAAATGGTTCCAGATCCGAATAATACATAAAATTATAGCAACCAATGTAGTTCTTTCATCTATGGGAGTAAAACCCGATGACAGATGCAGTTTCTGTCGAGTAAGAAAAGATAGTATAGAGCACATGCTTTGGAGGTGTGAATATGTCAGTCACTTTAGAAAGACTTTGAAAACGCTGTCAAAGAAAAATGTCTACACATCACATCTTTTTCTATAAGTGAACAGTTGGTTATTTTTGGTAACAACAATAGTTTTAAATCAGACGGTGTATTCGACTTGATTCTTCTTCTTGCAAAATTTTATATTTACACATGTAAAATGAACGACCAGGTGCCTAAATACAACACATTCCAAATAATTCTGAAAAAGCAGTATGAAACAGAAAAATACATAACTTACACAATGCTTCAATCAAAAAGCACATACTGTTAGTTAGGCAGAATTATCTACCACTGCAGATATGAATGCTTATCTCCCCCTATTTCTTCAATCTAAGACATAAGAGCAAGCTTTGTTTATAATTGAATATTTCTTGCAGTCACTGCAACACCAAGCTGCTCTGTAAGTTGCTGGAATGGTGCTCGGTATTTATCCTTGGAATTTATTAGTTTATTGTAATTTAGTCCCTTGCAGATTCATTCCAAGAACTGGCCCTCAGCACGTGTCTTAAGAGGTTATCTTTTATATTTTCTACTTTTCACAAGAAAATGTAGCTTGTTTTGCTCTTTCATGATTTTCTTTTGCTTCTCAGGTGGCGCCTTTGGTTGGTTTTTTGGAAACTCAACAAACATACTACGGTATTGCACACCAGCTTTTTCTGGGATAGCATTCTTCTTAAAACCGAAAAGGCAGAGGAGTCAAATTACCACTTTCCGCGGTCACTGAGCAGAAACAATCAGGTTTCAAAATATCGGTATCTGTCCAGGAGTTATATGTTAGTGAGTTTCCTCTCCGTTGGAGGCTATAAGCTTGCTGAGGGCTCATTTTGAGAAGCATTTATTTTATTGTTCCCCATTCACCCACTCAAGCACATACTGTTAGTTAGGCAGAATTATCTACCACTGCAGATATGAATGCCTATCTCCTCCTATTTCTTCAATCTAAGACATAAGAGCAAGCTTTGTTTATAATTGAATATATATATATATATATATGGGGGGGGGATATATGTATGTGTATATATATATATAATGGTGAAAGTAATAAATTATGTGACGAATAGTGAATATAGGAACATGACAAAAAAAGAAGGGAGAGGGTAAAGAATTGGAATGAAGTGTAGTTGTTGTTGTTGTATCTATGGGTTTTTTTTTGTTGTTGTTCTTTCAGGGGTTTTTTTACGTTCTTTTATTGAAATGAATTCCTTTCTATTTGATTTCGATGTATGCATTAGTAACATGGTGAAAATAATCCTTTTCTATTTGAATGTATGTAAGATAACAAAAATGAATTTTTTTTAAGTTAAAAGAAGAGGGGGAAAAAAGCGGTATGATAAATCATGGGGACAGTGGACAGTATGATAAATCATGGGGACAGTGGACAGTGTATGGATCTCTCTCTCTCTCTCTCTCTCTCTCTCTCAAAATAGCAGCACGTGTGTCCCACACTACGGGAGAGAAAAGGGGTAGGGAGAGAAGAAAGGGCCCCATGGTTATGAAATTGATCAATTTAAAATGGACATACGAAATATCGCATTGTGTGGAGCGGTTGAAACGCTAGAGAACCCAAACACGTTTGCGAAGAGATTGATGGTTAATCCGATGTTTATAGTTTGCTAATGGGCAAGAGTGTGAATACAACTTGTCATTGCAGCAGGAGGGAGACAAAGAGCTCTTCAGGAATTAGGCAAGTGTCGAGGGGCCAGGAGGAGGACGACATAGAGCGGCACGGAGTTGGGGAGCTTGGAGGAGACAGGTGGTAGGAAACATGAACGGTGATATACAGACACTGCTTTATGGCTGCTACAGCACCACACTCTGCTGCTGGGAGTGCTTTTGAATGCAGACACAGTCTTCAGAGATGTCTGATGGTCCAGTCAACTTCGCTACAACTTCTGTCTTTGGCGCTGGTTCGGTACTCCTGGTTGTTAGCTTGGGATTTCCTTACCCTCAAACTCCGAGTCCTTAGACCTATGACTCACATGTTTCTTATGCTGTATCATGACCAGTATCATCACCATCATCATCAACGTCGTTGTTATTGCGAATACCTTCTTAATCTCCTCCGTCTTCTTCTTCTCCTCCTGCTCTTCTTCTTCTTCCTCCTCCTCCTCCTCCTCCTCCGTTATCTGACTTGTTTAATCCCTGTCCTTTTGTTGCTGTGATTGTCGTTTTTTTTTCTGTTTCTTCACCTCCTCTCCTCCCTCACCCCCTTCACCCTTCATTGCTCACACCCACCTATCCACCCATCTATCCCCTTTCTTTTCCGGTTTTGTTGTTGTTGTTTTTTTTTGTTTTTTTTGCGAGAAATGAAAACAACCAAACTTCTTTTTTTTTATCTCGCAACAAGTGGAAATTAGACCAGACAACGACATGATTTCACAAAAGGCACTGTGATATAACTTTCAGCTAAGCAGTGTAGGTGGACAGGTGAAACCTGATGACATACTACGTTAGCCCAACATTTGAAGCAATGAATGTCTATTTCAGCCTCTTTTTCCATGCACCTGATATTATTTTGAATGAGTAAACCCAAAACGAATGCTGCTTTTGACGTTGATCTCATACCTATAAACAGTGGTAAAAAAAACCTGACAACAGAAACAATTGGCCTGAAGCGTGAAGATAAGGTTAAGAATCACGACTACACAAGTCTTTGAAGCACAGAGAAAAACGTTTGGGAAGCCTGTTCTGGGTCAGACCTGAGCAGAATCACGACTACACAAGTCTTTGAAGCACAGAGAAAAACGTTTGGGAAGCCTGTTTGGGTCAGACCTGAGCAGAATCACGACTACACAAGTCTTTGAAGCAAAGAGAAAAACGTTTGGGAAGCTGTTCTGGGTCAGACCTGAGCAGAATCACGACTACACAAGTCTTTGAAGCAAAGAGAAAAACGTTTGGGAAGCCTGTTCTGGGTCAGACCTGAGCAGAATCACGACTACACAAGTCTTTGAAGCAAAGAGAAAAACGTTTGGGAAGCCTGTTCTGGGTCAGACCTGAGCAGAATCACGACTACACAAGTCTTTGAAGCAAAGAGAAAAACGTTTGGGAAGCCTGTTCTGGGTCAGACCTGAGCAGAATCACGACTACACAAGTCTTTGAAGCAAAGAGAAAAACGTTTGGGAAGCCTGTTCTGGGTCAGACCTGAGCAGAATCACGACTACACAAGTCTTTGAAGCAAAGAGAAAAACGTTTGGGAAGCCTGTTCTGGGTCAGACCTGAACCTGTGAACTGTGTCATGTGGTACATGGACGACAAGGAATCAGAAGAGTTCATATATCTTTCAGAATGCCATGTGGGTGGCACAAATAGTGAATACAGAGGCTGAAGAAATTCGACCGCCCAAGTTTAGAAACACGAAATGTCCTTTTTGTTTGTTTGGAACAGCGAAAGATCGTCAACTTATCCCGCTTTGTTAGATTTTTGTTCTTGCTTTGAACAGTACACTAGATTTATTTATCTTCATAACAGAAAGGTGATTTGTTACCTGAGCTATGTACACAGCACAAAACAGTCGTCAGTATTCATTGTGTTCTAAAAACCATGCTCTTGTATGGTCCTCGTCATACTGACTGACCAAACAAAGACACCACCACCACCATCACCACCACAACCACCACTAATAATAATAATAACAAAAAACAACGACAACAACACATCAATGATGTTAATAATAGTAATAATTGTAATATGTTAATAATAACAATGATGATGATGATGATGATGATAATCATAATGATAACTATAATTACAATGATGATGATGATGATGATGATGATGATGATGATGATGATGATGATGGTCCTCTTCCTTCTTTCTTCCTCTTTTTCCTCTTCTTCTTCTTCTTCTTCTTCTTCTTCTTCTTCTTCTTCTTCTTCCTCTTCTTCTTCTTCTCAAGCGTTGTAGTGCAGTGGAGAAGTGAAGGTCAGTGTTGTACGAAATGAATCACTTTAAAAGGCGCACGTCGGATTTCTGTCCATGGCACGTTTGAAACCCTATATAGTCCCAATACCTTTGCAAAGAGGTCCTCGATGAATCGGATCTTGATGGTTTGCTGATGGGGAGAGCCGGCCGCCACTGCAGCTTAGGGAGGGGAGCAATGGACTCTTTAGGGACTGGAGATGTGTTTGACGGTTAGGTGCAGGGTGTGTGGGTGGGGGTTGGGAATGAGGGATTGGAGAGGAGGCGGGTGGTAAGAAGCATGACCAGCGATGTACAGACACAGCTTAATGACCACTGTAGGACTCAGTCTGTTGCTGGGGGCACTCGTGGGGGTAGACATGGTCTACAGAGACGCCTAATGGTCTAGCCAGCTTCTTTGTAGTCTCCATCAGTGGATATGTTTGGGTACTCTTCATTGTCAACTTGGGATCTCCTTCCCTCTCTCTCCATTTCCTTGGCAGCGAGTCCCTCAGCACCCTTATCGTCGTCATCGTCGCCATCGCCACCACCACCACCACCGCCGCCATTCTTCCTTCGCCTTCTCCTCCTCTTTTTCTTCTTCTTTTTGCTTCTTTATCTCCTTCCCTCCTCCCTTCCCTTCTGCTTCTCCTCCTCGCTCTCTTGTTATTGTTTTGTGTGTGCTATCTCTTGTGTTATTGACTCCTGGCTCTCTTGTTATTGTTTTGTGTGTGCTATCTCTTGTGTTATTGACTTCTGGCTCTCTTGTTATTGTTTTGTGTGTGCTATCTCTTGTGTTATTCCTTCTGCCCCTCCTCCTGGCTCTCTTGTTATTGTTTTGTGTGTGCTATCTCTTGTGTTATTTACTCCTCGCTCTCTTGTTATTGTTTTGTGTGTGCTGTCTCTTGTGTTATTCCTTCTGCCCCTCCTGGCTCTCTTGTTATTGTTTTGTGTGTGCTATCTCTTGTGTTATTCCTTCTGCTCCTCCTCCTGGCTCTCTTGTTATTGTTTTTGTGTGTGCTATCTCTTGTGTTATTCCTTCTGCTCCTCCTCCTGGCTCTCTTGTTATTGTTTTGTGTGTGCTGTCTCTTGTGTTATTCCTTCTGCCCCTCCTCCTGGCTCTCTTGTTATTGTTTTGTGTGTGCTATCTCTTGTGTTATTCCTTCTGCCCCTCCTCCTGGCTCTCTTGTTATTGTTTTGTGTGTGCTGTCTCTTGTGTTATTCCTTCTGCTCCTCCTCCTGGCTCTCTTGTTATTGTTTTGTGTGTGCTATCTCTTGTGTTATTGACTCTTGGCTCTCTTGTTATTGTTTTGTGTGTGCTATCTCTTGTGTTATTGACTCCTGGCTCTCTTGTTATTGTTTTGTGTGTGCTATCTCTTGTGTTATTCCTTCTGCTCCTCCTCCTGGCTCTCTTGTTATTGTTTTGTGTGTGCTGTCTCTTGTGTTATTCCTTCTGCTCCTCCTCCTGGCTCTCTTGTTATTGTTTTGTGTGTGCTATCTCTTGTGTTATTCCTTCTGCCCTCCTCCTGGCTCTCTTGTTATTGTTTTGTGTGTGCTATCTCTTGTGTTATTCCTTCTGCCCCTCCTCCTGGCTCTCTTGTTATTGTTTTGTGTGTGCTATCTCTTGTGTTATTCCTTCTGCCCCCTGGCTCTCTTGTTATTGTTTTGTGTGTGCTATCTCTTGTGTTATTTACTCCTGGCTCTCTTGTTATTGTTTTGTGTGGGCTATCTCTTGTGTTATTTACTCCTGGCTCTCTTGTTATTGTTTTGTGTGTGCTATCTCTTGTGCTATTTACTCCTGGCTCTCTTGTTATTGTTTTGTGTGGGCTATCTCTTGTGTTATTTACTCCTGGCTCTCTTGTTATTGTTTTGTGTGTGCTATCTCTTGTGTTATTTACTCCTGGCTCTCTTGTTATTGTTTTGTGTGTGCTATCTCTTGTGTTATTCCTTCTGCTCCTCCTCTGGCTCTCTTGTTATTGTTTTGTGTGTGCTATCTCTTGTGTTATTCCTTCTGCCCTCCTCCTGGCTCTCTTGTTATTGTTTTGTGTGTGCTATCTCTTGTGTTATTTACTCTTTTGTCCATCCTGTCTTTCAGTCATACATGATGATTATTTTTTTTTTATTGTTTTGTGTGTGCTATCTCTTGTGTTATTTACTCTTTTGTCCATTCTGTCTTTCAGTCATACATGATGATTATTTTTTCCTTCCTCCATGTCTTCAATTCATGCCTTGATGGTGTTCTCATTGTCGTTTCTTTCTGTTTATTCACATTCACTACAAACACATTAAAAAACACAAAAAGACAACCAATGTTAGATAGGCACCCAAGGTCTGACCAGCGCATCGGGCAATGAGTAGGTCAGACATCTCCTAAGCGTAACCACGAGACCTCTTCTTCAATTCTCTCATCTATGTTGTTGTAAAATCATGTGTAGTGTGGTCTCAAAACTTAGCGGATGTGGTGTAGCGTATATGGATTAGTCCGCACGCAGTGACGCCTCCTTGATGAAACTGAAACTGAAAATGATCTGTTTTTTCATCCCTCTCCTCCCTCCCACCCACCTTTCCCTCCACACACCATCCTTCTCCAGTCTATCTATCCATACCCCACCTTTCCTCCACACACCATCCTTCCTCCAGTCTGTCTATCCCATACCCCACCTTTCCCTCCACACACCATCCTTCCTCCAGTCTGTCTATCCCATACCCCCACCTTTCCCTCCACACACCATCCTTCCTCCAGTCTGTCTATCCCATACCCACCTTTCCTCCCACACACCATCCTTCTCCAGTCTGTCTATCCATACCCCACCTTTCCCTCCACACACCATCCTTCCTCCATGTCTGTTTCCCATACCCCACCTTTCCCTCCACACACCATCCTTCCTCCAGTCTGTCTATCCATACCCACCTTTCCCTCCACACACCATCCTTCCTCCAGTCTGTCTATCCCATACCCCACCTTTCCCTCCACACACCATCCTTCCTCCAGTCTGTCTATCCCATACCCCACCTTTCCCTCCACACACCATCCTTCCTCCAGTCTGTCTATCCCATACCCCACCTTTCCCTCCACACACCATCCTTCCTCCAGTCTGTCTATCCCATACCCACCTTTCCTCCACACACCATCCTTCCTCCAGTCTGTCTATCCCATACCCCCACCCTTCCCTCCACACACCATCCTTCCTCCAGTCTGTCTATCCCATACCCCACCTTTCCATCCACACACCATCCTTCCTCCAGTCTGTCTATCCCATACCCCACCTTTCCCTCCACACACCATCCTTCCTCCAGTCTGTCTATCCCATACCCCACCTTTCCCTCCACACACCATCCTTCCTCCAGTCTGTCTATCCCATACCCCCACCTTTCCCTCCACACACCATCCTTCCTCCAGTCTGTCTATCCCATACCCCCACCTTTCCCTCCACACACCATCCTTCCTCCAGTCTGTCTATCCCATACCCCACCTTTCCCTCCACACACCATCCTTCCTCCAGTCTGTCTATCCCATACCCCACCTTTCCCTCCACACACCATCCTTCCTCCAGTCTGTCTATCCCATACCCCACCTTTCCCTCCACACACCATCCTTCCTCCAGTCTGTCTATCCCATACCCCACCTTTCCCTCCACACACCATCCTTCCTCCAGTCTGTCTATCCCATACCCCACCTTTCCCTCCACACACCATCCTTCCTCCAGTCTGTCTATCCCATACCCCACCTTTCCCTCCACACACCATCCTTCCTCCAGTCTGTCTATCCCATTTCTGTTTACTTTCCTGATGAATACAAACAAACAAAGAAGAAGCATTTCATTTTGATGTTAAAATGACAAAATGATTTGGAACCAGACCGAACAACAACATGCAGAGACGAAGGGGACTGCGCGGTATTTTCTCATTCATGACAACACCTCCATAAGATTCGCCAGTAAGTCCATGTCGTGTGAGGATGGAGAGACTTGGAAAGAAGGGGTGGCATGGGTGGATTGGACCCAAAAGAATAGGTGTGTGGGGGGGGGGGTACTAAAAAGGTACATTTTGATGGGAGGGGGGGAGGCTAAGGGTAAGGGGATAAGCTCGGTCCAGCATGTGTGCGACATCCAATTTGATTTCAGTAGATAGAATGTGTGTGTGCGTGCGTGCGTGCGTGCGTGCGTGCGTGCGTGCGTGTGTGTGTGTGTGTGTGTGTGTGTGTGTGTGTGTGTGTGTGTGTGTGTGTGTGTGTGTGTGTGTGTGTGTGTGTGTGTGTGTGTGTGTGTGTGTGTGGCGTGGTGTGTGGTTATGTGCATGAATGTCTCGCAGGGCGGTGCCATTGTGTGAAGGCCACTGGATGACACACAGAACTTTCATGAAAGCACCCCCATGCGTGTGCCAGCCTGTAGTTCATGACTGCAGAGCTCACTGTCCACAGACGCTACCAACAGTAAGAGATGAATTATTAATGGATGCTACTGGCTTTCAGCGATCAGGGTTACTGTGCTCGTGACATTTTCACATGAAAACGGTAATTTTTTACCAAGAAAAGAGTGATCATTGTTTATTTCACGAAAGTAAAACTGGCCATTGTCAAACAAAAACGTTTATTGGCAAAAGCTGTTATTTACAGGGTATTTTGCATTCGCGTAGGAAGAGTTATATCGAAATGTAAACAAGTATTTCAACATACCTTATTTTCGCATGATAACGGTTATTGTTAATGAAAATAGTTTTCCTCGGGATCATTCGCCGTATTTACATAAGAATTAGCAGATGAAAACCGTCATTTTCTGCGCCAAGATATCTGTTATTACGTACCAGGGCTATTTCCAAGCGACAGTAAGGTTTTGTTGCTGTAGATAATGTTCTAAGTTGCTAATCTTGTGTTTCCAAATATAAACGGCAACTCTTAATCATAACGTATGATTACATCATATACAAACAGTAATACTTGCCCGGAGGATAGGAATAGTGACCTGACGTCAGTGATAAACAAGAGACAGCCAGACAGACAGACAGACAGGCAGCAGACAGACAGACAGAGAGAGAGAGAGAGAGAGAGAGAGAGAGAGAGAAGTCGAGACAGACAGACAGACGCAGACAGACAGACAGAGAGAGAGAGAGAGAGAGAGAGAGAGAGAGAAAAGAGAGAAAGAGAGAGAGAGAGAGTTACATGACGTGGTGGAGGGGGGCGAAAGTTGGCTGGGGGGGGAGGGAGGGAGGGGAGAGAACATCTCAAAGGGCACCACAGGGGGTAACTGCCACAGACAAAAAGATGACATTTGGTGTTTTCCTCCAAAAAGACGTTTTTTTATGGAGGATATTTTTGTTCTTTCCTTCATTTTCATCCAATGAACAGCAAGCAAAGGGCGATCACCAGCCATCACAATTCCTAGACCTCTCATAACCCACGTCTGTCACTCCAACTCTCCCCCTGCACATTTCCTGTTTATCTCCGCATCTTGGCTGTACCGTTGTTTCAGATCATTCTTTCTCCACATTTCTTCCGCATTGTCTCCTTTCTCTTTCTCCTCCTGATGCTTATTCTTCTGTTCTCCTTTCCTTTTGAAGTGGACGGAAGACGGGCGTAGAATCGGAATGCTATTTAGCGGACAAAACCGTCAGCTATTAACCT